>CM052709.1:43943250-44037847 GCA_028551405.1 Uromys caudimaculatus | reverse complement strand
TCAGTCACAAAAGAACGAACATGGTATGTACTCACTGATAAGTGGATATTAGCCAAAATATTCAGAATATCCAAGTTTCACTGTACAGTAACCGCTGGACTGAGAGTGAGGTCCCAGATGGAGGAGTTGGAGAAGGGACTGAAGGAGCTGAGGGAGTCTGCAGCCCCATGGAGCGAGCAACCGTGTCAACTAGCCTGAAACCCCCCTTGGTCGTCCTGGAGCCTGGACAACCAACCAAAAAATACACATGGAGGGACCCATGGTTCGAACCACATATGTGGCAGAGGAGGAGAGTCCCCAGTAAAGGGGAATGTCAGGGTGGTAATATAGGAGTGGGCGGGCGGGTGCGTGGGAGGTGGAATTCCCTCATAGAGGTGAGGGAGGGGGAGGGGATAGGTGGTTTCCAAATAGGAGACCTAGAAAGGGGGAAACATTGGAAATGTAAATAAAGTATCAAAAAAAAGAGAAAAGACTATAAGGACATTTTATTAGAATTATTTGTTTATTTTATATTATATACACTGAATGCTACATATTTAAGTAATAAAACCTTATATACTGTATAATTTGTAAATATGTCGTGTTAAACAGAATATTTTCTTTTTTTAAATTTTGAATATTTTGTTGTTTCTGTTGTTACTCCTAATGCTAACAAGGTTTTTGGTATGTTGTTAATTCATTGTTTTGTCACTTTTCTTGGGAAGACTTTTTATATCACATCAGAGAGAAAGAACCATGGCAAATGAAAGAAACAGATCCACCAGAATTTTAGTTTATTCTTTGTTTGTGACAGAATCTGTAACCCCATTTTGAAGCTCAGGTTGCAATGAGTTTCTAGCTAACTCTCCCAATTAATGGTGTTATAAATATATGCCGTCATATCTGACCACAATTTTATAAAATACCTATAATGACATCAATTAGAGATAATTTCACTTCTTAGTTGAGTGTTTTTATTTTTAGTCTTTACCTAATCATTTTCATTAGGAATTTAAATCATATATTGTATAAAAATTGAGAGAATGGTTTCTCAGATTATAGTTTCTTTTGTGTTTGCATATTTTCTTCTATTGAAAATAGGTTATTTTTCATATATATCCTGATTATAGTTTCCCCTACCTTTATTCTTCCTAGTACCACTCTCCCTCCCACCACTTCTGGATGCACTAGCTTTCTGTCTCTCATTAGAAAATACTATGTCACTAAGAGATAAATACAAAATCTAACAAAGTAAAATATAGTAATATTCTGAATAAAGTTACTTTGAACATAGAAACTGAACACAACCTAATTGTCCCTCAACCAAAGAATGCATAAAGAAAATGTGGTACATTTACACAATGGAAAAAAAAATGACATAATGAAATTTGCAGGCAAATGGATGGCTAGCAAAACAAAATAAACAGCAAAAAAGAAACAAAGAAACTAATATCCTGAGTGAGGAAACTCAGATTCAGAAAAACAAACACGATATACACTCACTTATAAGTGGACATTAGCTGTAAAACTGATGCTAATCTGCTGATATACAGACCCAAAGAAGCTGAGTAATGATAGGGCTTAGATGGGGAATGCATTACTATCTGTGGGAAGGGAAAATGGAATAGGTTTTGTAGGTGGGGATAGAAACAGAAGTGATCAGGTCTTGAGGGAGGGATCGAATGAGGGAGTATTGGGAGACAGGACTGGAATTGGGGGAGCACAATTTGGGGGAAAGGTAGAAACCTAGCACAATTGAAGCTCATAGAAATCTACTAGAGTGACCCCAGCAAAATTCTTTGCAATGGGGTATTCAGAGCCTGAACCAGACATTGTCTATAACTAGATAAGGCTTCCAGTGGAGGTACTGCGACACCATCCCAGCCACAAAACCTACAGCCTACAATTTGTCTTACTTCCAAGACGTGCTGGCTTAAAGGTGGCATAGAACTTATGGGAGTTGCCAACCAATAACTGGTCAAACTTGAAACACACCGTATGAGGGGAACCCACACTTACACTGCCTGGAAGGCCAGGAATCAGAGGATGGATGGCACAGAGACTGAGGATAGAAGCAAACATGACTGGTATAAACTAAATCAATCAATCAATCAATTAATCCATCAATCAAACAAATAAATCCATGACATGAATCCTACTGATACTAGGCTATACTCATAGACTAGAGTCTAGCATGATCATCAGAGAGGCTTTATCCAGCAACTGATTAGAGTACGTTCAGAGACTCATGGGCAAATACTAGACAGAGCTAAGAACAAACCCATGGAAGGGGAAGGAAAGAACTGTGGGAACCAGAGGAGTCATGGATATCCAAGAACATGGCCCCCAGAATCAACTAATCACGGCTCATAGGGGATCACAAATATTAGGGAGCCTGATGGGAGTATGGGTCTCACTTAATCTTTTATATCTATATTATAAGTGTGTAGCTTGGTGTTCTTTTTTTCTATTTTTTAAAAAAATTTTTTAATTGGATACTTTATTTACATTTCAAATGCTATCTCCTTCCCTGGTGTCCCCTCCGCAAACTCCCTTTCCTGTCCCCATCTACTCTCTGCTTTTATGAGGGTACTTCCCCACCCACCCACTCACTCTCACATCACTGCCCTGACAATCCCCTACACTGGTACATCCAGCCCTCTCCTCACATTGATGCTAGCTCTGCCAGAGCCTGACAAATACAGATGTGGATGCTTGCAGCCAACCATTGGGCTGAACACAGTGATCCAAATGGAGGAGTTAGGGAAAGGGCTGAAGTAGCTTGGTGTTCTTGTAGAAGAATTAACTGTGGGAGCAGGAGCTGTCTCTAACTCTTTTGCCTGTTTAGGGGAGGGAGTGTTTTCCTCCTACTGGGTTTCTTTGTACAGCCTTAATATGAGGGGGTATGCCTATTTATATTGTAACTTTTTATGCCATGTTTGATTGATATCCCTGAATATATACTAAGATTAAGCAAAACTATCATATAAAGATGGACTCTGAGGAAAGATATTTTAAGGAGACATCCATTCCATTTAGAGCAGTGTATGTTCTAAGGCCCCTCTTTCTATATAAAGTCTGGCTGTGTGTCTCTGTATTTGTCCCCATCTGCTGCTGGAGGAAGACGATCACATGATGAGTACATAATTCTCTGATATATGAATATAGTAGAGTATCATTAGGAGCCATGTTATTGACTTTGTGTGTTTGTTTAGATAAGTAGTGTTTGGTTTTATGCTAGATCACTGGGCCAGCTAGTCTCTAGTTCTTTCTTTACTCAAGAAGTGTTTCCTATGGGTTCCTTCTTGTGGAGTGGTCATTAGGTCAAATTAGACAATGACTACCTACTCCTTCAAGTTCTGTGCCACCATTGCCCTAGCACATTTTGCAGGCAGGACAAATTTTAGGTGAAGGATTTGTAGCTGCATTAGTGTTCACGTTTCTCTCTCAGTACCAACCCAGTTTCACCACTGTAAGCCTTCCCAGGACAGCTTAGACTCTGTATTCTCTATTACTAGAAGTCTGTACTAGGGTAACCCTCATAGATTCCAGGACGTTTGGACTGCACTGTTTCCACACTACTACCAAAATGTCCCAAAATTCCATCTGCCTATCCCCACACTCATTTGTTGCATCTCTCACCCCAGCTGGTTCTCTTGCTTTCATCCTTACCCACCCCCAGTCCACCAGCAAAATGAATTCATTTCTGCTTCCCAAGGAGATCCATATATCCACATCTCCCAAAATATCTCCCTGGGTATATGTATTGTTGACAGGTTATCATTTATTTAACAACTAATATTAAATTATAAGTGAATATATACAGCATTTCTCTTTCTAGATTTGTCTGTGTGCTATCTCACACAGGATAATTTTTTTAAATAGTTACATCCATTCCTTTTCCCTGTAAATTTCAAGACATTATTTTTTAACAGCTGAGTAATATTCCACTGTGTAAATGTATCGTATTTTCCTTAAATATTAATTAGTTGAGAGATAAGTAGAGTATATCTAGTCTCTGTCTGTTATGCATAAAGTCACAATAAATAGAGTTGAGCAAGTGTCGTGTGGTAGGATGGAGCATCCTTTGAGTAGATGTCCAAGAGTGAGACATGAGGTAAACTGATAACTGAATTTATATTGTATCTTCAGTTCAATTCCATTGAGCAACGTGTCTTTTTAATGCAAATACCTGTGGTTTTTATAACTTTAGCTCTTTATTACAACTTGAAATCAGGAATAGTGATACTTATATCAGGTTTTTGGTTTTGCTTTTTGTCTTTGTTTTATTGTTCAGGATTGTTTTAGCTATCCTGGTGTTTTTGTCTATCTACATGAACTTGAGAATTTTCCTTTCAAGGAAAATAAAAAATTCCACTGGAATTTTTATGGGGATTATGTTCAATCAATAGATTGCTTTTGGTAGGATGGTCAATTTTACTGTTAATCCTAGCAATACATGATCATGGAAGGTCTTTCTATCTTCTGATACCTTCTTCAATTTTTTTTTCCTTAAATTCCTGAAGCTGTTATCATAGAAGTCTTTCACATGCTTGATTAGAGTTAGTCCAATATATTTTATATTATTTGAGGCTATTTTGAAGGGTTTGCTCCTCTGATTTGCTTCTCAGTTCACTTGTTATTTGTACATAGAAAAGCTACTTTTTTTTTTTTTTTTTTAGTTAATCTTGTATCCAGCCAATTTGCTGAAAATGTTTATCAGCTGTAGGGGTTCCTTGGTGAGGCACACCTATGGGCATGTCTGTAGGAGTGTTTTCAGAGAGGTTTATGTGAGGAAGGATACATTGTCCTGAATATAGGCAGTGGTATTTTATAGACTGGCAGCCAGAAAAGGGTTCAATTTTCTTCTTCTGATGGTGGACATGGTAATCAAACACTGCTAAACTATCTCTGAACCTTCAAAATCTGAACCAAAATCAGGGTTTTTTTTCCTTAAGTGGCTCTTATCAGATACTTTCTCATAAAATGAGAAATTAATGTATATATACTTGATAATTCTAAATGATGATTTGATTCATTGTAAATATAACTCTCCTTGGATTTTAGTGTGAATAGTTGTATCTACATTTTTGAGGTGTTCCTGTATACTGGATATGAATGGAATCCCTCAACCATTCATGTTTTCAAGGCTTTGCATCTATCTGATGACATCATTGACAGGTACTTGAGTTATAATTGGGTTCTGAGATCTCTTCCTTCAATACTGGCTTACTAACTGTTAAGAAGGATGGAGGATGTACATGACTGATGTGTGGCTTTAAAAGGTATTTATTAATTTTTCCAGTTTGTCTCCCTCTGTATCTTCTTTCATAAAGTTAGCAGCTTATTAATTTCTATTTCTATTTTATTTTAACATGTAGGTTTATGTGCTTATGGGAGTGAGTTTTTGTGTATTATATGAGTGCAGGTATCCACAGAAGCCAGAAGAGGGCATTGGATATACTGAATATGTAGTTACATACAAATATGAGCAGGGTTGTGGGATCTAGAACTGACACCATGTGCAGCAAGAGCACAAATGCACTTAACTGCTCAGCCATCTGTCCAACTGTCCCTTTGTTTATTGTAATTCTTTCTTTCTAAGGTAATCTAGAGTTAAAATTTTTAAATTATAGATGAACTCTCTCACATGAGGATGAAAATGTCATAAGGAAGTCCCTTATTTTATATGCTAGGGTAAAAATTAGTGCAAAAAAAGAAAAACAAAACTAGATAAATAATAAGGCAATAAACAATAAAAATAAAACTTCCTCATGAAAACTCTGATCTACTTCTTTCATATTTAAGTGCAAAATGCATTGCATTTAAAAATCTCATGGGCCATGCATAAACAAATGTATATTTATATTAAATCAATGGCAGCCAGCTGCTATTTAGAACATGCTTTTAGTATTTCACTGTTATTTGTACATTATTCTCAGATGCTTTAGTACAAAAGTTTTCAGAAAATTAAATATAAATGTTTCTGTTAAGCTTATGTAGTGTATGTTTATTATATCAAAATATGAATTATTATCTCCATATGAATTATAATGAGCGGTCTATTTTATTTCTACTTAGAACAGCTTAATTATTTTATAAATGATAATAATAATATTAAGAAATATACTTAATAACTTCAATCAAGCCAACATATATGTTGATTTCAATATGAAAACTGAAAAGTTTTTCATCACTACTTCTCTTACTTTTGAGGTTATGTACAATGACATCAATTTCTCATTCACTCTCTCCCTTACATACTTACAAATAACCCTTCTTGCTCTTTTTTAGCTTCATGGCCACTTTTCTTACTAGTTGTTGTGAAATGCATTTATATGTGACAAAATGCATCTGTTTTCTATTTCATATTGAAAGCACTATTAAAGACATGCATTCTCAAAATAATATGTTAAAAACAGCAGTGGAATCAGAGGATAGAATCATCCTCAATGAAAATCTCTAAATATTATTTTTTTCTGATTTTGAAGTCTACACAAAAATACTTATTGTAAAAAAGAATCTCAATTAAAGTATATTAATTTTCTTTATATTTTCATTAAATATTGACTAGGGGCCAGTAAGAAATTCACAGAGTTAAAAGCACCTGTCATTAAGCCAAAGGACTTTAATTCAATCCATAAGACCCACCTGGTTGACAAACTTTCTTCCTAAAATTATTTTCTGATCTTTTTATGCATATAATAGCACACAAACTCCAATAAACACACAAACTCTTATATACACTAAATAAAAATAAATTTAGTAATGTGGGCTTAGACTTGAGGATGATTAGGAAATTGTAATTTATTAATCTCATGTAATTTTCTTTAGTAATGGAAATTATTTCACACACATTTCACATCATTAGAGATGACTAACCTGTTGGTAATAACTAATACTAAATTCGCCATACTAATACTATAGTATGCCACATATATATATATATATATATATATATATATATATATATGTGTGTGTGTGTGTGTGTGTGTGTATATATATATATCTATATATATATACACACAAATATAAATGCCATGATCATCAGAACTTTGTATTATTTTATATACATACAACTGATTAATGTTAAAGGTATTCTTAAATAGGAAAATACGTTATATTCTGAAAGTTATTGAATGATAGCTTAGGGGAATGCTGCAAATGATTTAAATCAACAGACTCGAAAATATTTGATGTATTCCTTTATATCATCTGTCCTTTAAAATGTATTTCAGTTTCCTTTTGAGTTATTCTAAATTGAAACAGAAAAGATATATTTGCCTTTTCTTTAAAATATATTCATAGTTCATTTTATTGTCACTTAAATTTATATCTGAAATGGAATCTAGAGTGTTAAGATTTGAAAATGAGCATTGAGGAAATGAAGATGTTGAAGGCATCCATAAAACATCCTGAAGTTAGTGTTAGTCTTCATTTTATATTAAAAACTAGTCATTTGCATTTTATTTAGGAAAATAATGTTAGAGATATAGTTACAGAATATTTTTCCTGCTAGTGTTATGTAAAGTTATGAAAAAATTGGAAACTAATAGCAATGAAATTATTTTTCTAGAGGCTCGACAAGGAATCTTTAAACTTTAACTGTGTTTATCTATTTTACACTAATGGAGAACAGTGAATTATTTATCCTTCAAACTACAGAAAAATTACAAAATATTTTTTAATAAAACATAAATTACACAATGCCAAAAAACTAGACTTCATTTGAACCTGACTACATGTTCAAGTCCATTAAGAGAGTCTGTAATTCCAAAGGCATCTTTGCATAGCTCATGAGGTTATTTTTCTTTTTCATATTCATTTGTTGTTTCTCTTAAAGAGTCACTCTGTAGTCTGACATTAATTGGGTAGCTCATGTTGGTATTGAACTTGTACCAAACCACCTGCCTCAGGCTTGTGTAACCATGCTGAAATTTTCCCTGATCTTATTGTTCAAAATGATACATATTTAGAGATCAGAAAAGTTAAATCTCCAGGTTGAGCTAGACACATTGAGTTTCACCAGAATGAAAAAAGTTACACATATAATTCAAATGGCGGTCATGGAGGTGATATATCTAACACTGTGACAATATATTTTTGGTTCCTATGAGTTTGTGAATTGCTTTTAAGACTGCTTATTTCAAGGACACTGAATTTTTGAAAGAAATCACTGGCACTTAAGTCTAAACAATTTTGGTTACTTTAGAGATAGCTATTTGTTTCAGCTACAGAGGGAGACACCGAAAACAGAAAGATAACTTCAAATTGGAATTTCAGAACACTGCCTCTTGGCTGATCACATCAAATGAATTTAACTTTTGATCTACATCCATGAGAAATTTTTGTATTTGTCCCAAAATGAATGGAGGAAAGGTGCTAGAGGCCCCACCATTGGTAGAACAACTACTGAAAATAGTTGGTTGCTAAGAGAGGGAAAATCACGCCCCTTTAGGGATGTGTTTTATGTATCTGTGTTATTATGCCAAAGTACAACACTAATTGGACTCAGGGGGTTATAAGTATTAAAAACAAAATTAGAACAAGTTGAGAGAGAGATGGAGGCACAAGAAGGAATTGAGAGAAGGTAGAAGTCAATGTATATGTTTAATGCAAAAATCTATAAAATCCTCAAAGAATAAATAGAACGTATTACTAAAAGTATTCTTTAGCCAAGTCTAAACTATTCATTTAGATTTTCTACAAATGTACAGTGTTGGAGATAAATCCTAGGCATCCTAATAAATATGACCAAGAACCAGAAAATAGGTGAACTGAAGGTAGTTTTATTTGTTCTCTTTTAACTCTATTGCTATGAGATAACTTGGCAGGAGGTTTTGATTAATGGGCTAGTGTTGGTTAGTGAAACTGATACTGGTTTTAAAGCATATATAAGCACAGGGTTTTTCTATGTTAGCATCATTCCTTCCAAGAATAGCCAATAAAATAAATCCAAGTAACACTAAGTTATTTTTGCTTAATATCAACAAGAACTGTCTTGAACTCCATAATACTTTGTTTTTCAATTTATTTTGTCTGCTGGATTCCTCACAAATTGAGATAAACAGAAGGAGAAAACAAGCACATTTTCAGGCTTAATATATTCTTTTAAATTTTCTCTAAATTTACTGTATAACTCTCTTTAGATGTCATATTTTAGAGTATAAAATATGATATGTACAGAAAGTTATTCAATACATTAATACAGCTTAACTTCATGGATTGAAGTTTGATTGACTTTAACATATTCCTACAGCTTCAATTGAAACTGAGACAAACTCTAATTTTTTTATATTATTTGAAGAGGATTTAGATATGAAGTATGTACAGTTAAAACAATGTTTCATGAGCATTATCTTAAAGGTTTTCTGTATCTCAGTCTCTTCTAACTTCTGATGATTTGGTGAACTTTACAGTAAACAATAATTCAGCTTACATTTCCACCTTATTATCCTTGCATGAAACACTGTCATCAGAGTGTAGCCCCAGATTATTTTCTCTTCCATTTGTTCATATAACTTAATTTCCATTATTTTCAGAAATGCTATGCAAAAAGACATCCACCCCAGGAGTTCATCTTGATTTTCCTCTTGTCTCTTTTAGCCTATGATTCTCTTTCACTTCATTCATCTTCAGTTAAGAATGTGGCCAAACAGAAATCTCTTTTAAAGTCTTCCTTTTAAAGAATTAACAAATTCCAAAGATTTCAGGAGTTACCCACAGAAAGAATATTGAATGTTCACACTAGTTGACGACATGGACTAAGATTTGTAACTACCTTTGTACACAGACTTTTACGTTACGAACCATAAATATGGTGGTTGTCTTTTTTTGGGAAGTTTCATTTTCCATTTTTGAAGAATAAGTAAATGTGATTAGAAATGGTTTTAAAAGATCTTTCTGTGTGTGTAGCTGTTTCTCGTGATGAAACCGACCTCATCTCTAGACCATGTGGTTGGTTTAGAAGGATGTAAGAGGAGCTGCTGCACATTAAACAGACTTGGATGACAAAGTCCTCTTTTATCAGTTGTCCAGAGCCAACATACTACTATTTCCAAATAAGATCCCAAGTAAGCCAAATCTAGCCACGATTCATTTAATTTTATAAGTAGCCAATAACTTCAGGAAGCAAATGAAACTGGGGTCATGTACAGAAAGAAAAAAAAAAACTGAATATGACATTTTTCTTCCAAGGGTTGTAGGCTGTGCTGATAAAGTCTAAGAAAGAAAAAACAAAAAAACTACAAACATCAATTCTCCTAGCATTGTCATAAGTTAAATTTAATGCTTATCATTTATTCTTCCCAGAGAAAATTTGACAATTTCAGAGCATTCATGTAACAATCAGGTGTGTAACAAAGTGCTTGTTATTGCTAATTATGTTTATTAATGACTAAATGTTTATAGATAAAATTATACATTATAGTTTATTATAATTTTGCCCAAATCAATGTATAACTTAAAAATATTTAAAAACTATTTTGAAGGAGTATAGAAATGGACCTTTAAGTTTTATAGCTGCCTCTGACTTTTTATCAATTGATATGCATTATCAGTGTTACTAATATTGGTTTTTACTTTATTTCTCCTCTTTATTTCAGCAGTGTATAGGAGCTAAACTCAAGCCAATAAGCACTTAGATATGTCTAAATTCTTCTGAGTGATCAGTAACAGAGGATATGTAAGATTTTTTTAATTAATTAATTAATTTACAATCCAGATTTTGTGCCCCCATCAATCCTCTGACTGTTCCACATCCCATACCGCCTCCCCACCCCTGTTCTCCACTTGGATGTCCCCAATCCCCACTCCCCACCCCACCTGACCTCGAAACTCCCTGGGGCCCCCAGTCTCTTGAGGGTTCCCTGTGTAATCTCTGATTAAACACAGACCCTGCAGTTTTCTGCTGTATATGTGTCAGGGCGTCAACTCAGCTGGTGTATGCTGACTGATCAGTGTTCCAGGGTCTAAGAGATCTTAGGGGTCCAGATTAATTGAGACTGCTGGTCCTCCTACAGGGTCCCCCTTCTCCTCAGCTTCTTTCAGCCTTTCCCTAATTTAACCACAGGGGTCAGAAGCTTCTGTCCATTGGTTAGAAGCAAATATCTGCATCTGACTCTTTCAGCTGCTTGTTGGATCTTCTAGAGTGTACTAATGCTAGGTCCCTTTTTGTGAGGCACTCTATAGCCTCAGTAATAATGTCAGGCCTTGGGGCCTCCCCTTGAGCTGGATCCCACTTTGGACCTGTCACTGGACCTTGTTTTCTTCAAGCTCCTCTTCATTTCCATCCCTGAAGTCCTTTCAGACAGGAACAATTATAGGACAGAGGTTTGACTATGGAATAGCAACCCCTCCTTCATTTGATGCCCTGTCTTCCTGCTTGAGGTGGGCTCGGTAAATTCACTCTCCCTACTGTACGGCATTCATCTAAGGTCCCTCCATTTGAATCCTGAGACTCTCTCACCTCCCAGGTCTCTGGTGCTTTCTGGAGGGTTCCCACAACCTTCTACTTCCCTAGGTTGCCTGTTTCCAATTTTTCTGCTGGCCCTCTGTTCTTTAGTCCTTTTACCTCACCCAATACCAGATTAGGTTCCCCTCTCCTCCCACCCCTGTCTACATTCCCTCCCAGGTCCCTCCCTCCCTTCCCCCTTGTGATTGATTTCTTCTAACTCCCAAGTAGGATTGAGGTATCCTCACTTGGGCCCTTCAGCTTGTTGACCTTTTTGAGTTTTGTGGACTGTATTTTGGGTATTCTGTATTTTTTCTTTTTTGTTTCTTTTTTCTTTTTCTTTTGTGGCTAAAATCCACTTATTACTGGGTACATACCATGCATGTCCTTTTGGATCTGAGTTACCTCACTGAGATTGATATTTTCGAGTTCCATCCATTTACCAGCAAATCTCAGTATGTCCTTGTTCTTAATAGCTGAGTAGTATTCCACTGTGTAAATGAACACATTTTCTGTATCCATTCTTCTGTAATGGGATACCCAGGTTGTTGCCAGCTTCTGGCTATCACAAATAAGGCTTCTATGAACATAGTGGAATACTTGCCCCTGTGGCATGGTGAGGTATCTTTTGGATATATTCCCAAGACTGGTATTGCTGGGTCTTCAGGTAGATCTATTTCCAAATTTCTGGGGCACCTCCATATTGATTTTCAGAGTGGTGGTACCAGTTTGCAATCTGACCAACAATGGAGGAGTATTCCTCTTTCACCACATTCTCACCAACATGTGTTGTCACCTGAGGTTTTGATCTTAGCCATTCTGATTGATATAAGGTGGAATCTCAGGGCTGTTTTGATTTGCATTTCTCTGATCTCGAAGGACTTTGAACATTTCTTTAGATGCTTCTCAGTCATTTGAGATTCCTCTTTTGTGAATTCTAGGTTTAGTTCTATACCCCATTTTTTTGATTGGGTTGTTTGGTTTTGGGGTGGTTAGCTCCTTGACTTGTATATATATTTTGGATATTAGCCCACTATCGGATGGGGAGGTGAGTGAAATTTTTTTCCCAATCTGTAGGTTGCCGATTTGTCTTACTGATTATGTCCTTTGCCTTACAGAAGCTTTCCAGTTTCATGAGGTCCCATTTATCAATTCTTGATCTTAGAGCATAAGCCATTGAAGTTCTATTTAGGAAACTTCAGCTTATGCCAATGAATTCAAGGCTCTTTCCCACTTTCCCTTCTGTTAGATTCAGTGTATCTGGTTTTATGTTGAGGTTCTTGATCCACTTGGACTTGAGTTTTGTACAAGGTGACAAAGATGGGTCTATTTTCAGTTTTCTACATACAGACATCCAGTTGGACCAGCACCATTTATTGAAGATGCTTTCTTTTTTCCATTGTATATTTTTGTTGTCTTTGTAAAAGATCAAGTGTACATAAGTGTATGGTTTTATTTCTGGGTCTTCAATTCTATTCCATTGATTAACATGTCTGTCTCTACACCAATACCATGCAGTTTTATCACAATTACTCCGTAGTAAAGCTTATCGTCAGGGATGGTAATTCTCCCAGCCATTCTTTTATTGTTAAGAATTGTTTTTGCTATTCTGGGTTTTTAGCCTTTCCAGATGAATTTTAGAATTGCTCTTTCAATGTCTTTGAAGAATTGTGTTGGGATTTTGATGGGGATTGTACTGAGTCTGTAGATTGCCTTTCATAGGATGGCCGTTTTTACTATATTAATTCTGCCTATCCATGAACATGGGAGATCTCTTCTTTTTTTGAGATCTTCAATTTCTTTCTTAAGAGACTTGAAGTTATTGTCACACAGGTCTTTCACTTGTTTGATTAGGGTTACCCCCAGATATATTATAATTTTGTGTCTATTGTGAAGAGAGTTGTTTCCTTGATTTCTTTCTCAGCCTGTTTATTATTTATATAAAGGCAGGCTACTGATTTATTTAAGTGAATTTTCTATCTGACCACTTTGCTGAAGTTGTTTATCAGCTGGAGAAGGCTTTATTACTATTTGGTTGATTTTGGCCCTGAGTTTGACTATAAGATGTATTCTTTAAAATTAGATTAATCAAGTTTGGTTAGTAAATATGTGACTATAGTCTAGGTCTCTGAAAAAGGCATAACTCACTAATCATTTAAAACCTAAGATATTTAATCTGCTTACACATATGTTTTATAGACAGTAGTCATGCCAAGCCAGGACAAGGTACATGAATAAAAGTTAAACAGTTTTTGTTTTTTTAATCAATTACATGTATATTAGTTGAAATTGTGTTAAAAATAATTAAGACACAATAGTAAGAATTTAGTTCACATTAGGAAATAGTAAGATAATTAAAGATTACTCATTTAAAGATATTTTATTAATTTCTTATGAGTTTAATATAGTATATTTTATTATTAACTTCTATTCTGTCAACTTTACCCATATTTATTCTCCCATGCCTCATTTCACTACTCACTGAACTTTGTTTCCTCTTACTTATTTTTTTTTCCTGAAAACGACCACATCACATTAGTGTTAGCCATATATTTCTGATTGTGGGGCATGTTCTGGTAGAGTATGGTCCATGAGCTAGACATAACACTACTAAAGAAAACTGAGTCACACCCAGCAGCAGGATCAAATACCAATTTCTCCTCAGCTAGCAGTAGGACTTTGTATCCTAATCCTGAGAATTTTTCTCGCTTGACCTTCCACGGGTATTGTGTATTCCATTTTAAATTTTGTTTGTTTAACATGTATCCAGAAAACAGTTTCCTTATACTTGTTTACTATCTCTGGATCTTACAATCTTTCATTCCCTCTTTTATCATGATATCCAGAACCTTGGGCAGAGCAGATATTATATAAATCTATCATTTATGTCTGAGCCGTCCATAGCTGAAGAGATAGATATGTGGTTAAGAGTTCTTGCTAGTATATAGAATACTCGGGGTCAATTCTTTACATGTATATGGTATCATTATATTATCTCTCACTCCAGTGCTACAGAATCAAGGTCTTGTTTATGCCTCTGTAAAACCCTGGAATTCATACATTGTGTAGACATTCAGCCAGACAATCCCTCATGAATAAAATAAAATCAAACAAATGTTTTTTAAATTGAAGAAATTTTATAAACACTACAAATCTAAACAAGTAAAAGAAACGATTTATGTAATGATAAAATTATTCCCAAAATATCTCTGTAAAAACTGTACTTCTAAATTAATTAAGCATTGTCAAATAGATTGAGAAGGGGTGGCAGTTTAAATAGGCTTGGACCATAGGAAATGGCACTATTAGGAAGTGTGGCATTGTTGGAATAGGTGTGGCTTTGTTGGAGGAAATGTGTCACTGAGTAGGCTGGCTTTGATGGCTCCTTCTAAAGTTATACCCTGTGTGGAAGACTCAGTCTCTTCCTCGATGCCTTCAGGTCTTGATGTAGAACTCTCAATTCCTTATGCAGCCCAGTGTCTGCCTAGCCTAAGCCATGATTCTGTGATGATAATGGAATGAACCTCTGAAACTGTAAGACAGACTAAATTAAATTATTTTCTTTAAAAGAGTTGCCTCAGTTATATTGTCCCTTTACAGTAATGATAATCTAACTGAGAGAGAAGTTAATTCCAGGGACTGGGTTATGGCTGTGATAGGTCTGACCAAGCTTTTCTTTGGAGGAATATGATTTTAGGACTTCAGATTTGCAAAGCAATGGAATGCTTCAAGAGGAGCGTAAGACAATCCTAGTTGTAATATATAAGGCATTAATACTGAATGTGATTTAAATTGTGGTGGCCTGGCTCAAGAAATTTCAGAGTTGAGAATTTTAGTTTGTTGCATTTAGATAGTTCTTAAAATTTGTTTTGGTGGCTGAACCTGTGCTACAGGGCTCCATACCCAAATAGTGCCAGGAGAAAGCTAGACTCCCAGGAGTGTGGACAAGCCTGTGAGTTGAGGAAAGACTAGCACTTCTGCTCAGAGAGACCTGCTCGGAACCCTCAGGACACAGGGACCTAGAAGCAGACTGGGACAGGAGTCTTCTGGTTTCTGTCTGTGGCCAGAACTCATCCTGTGCCACAGGGATCCATACCCAAATAGGGCCTGGAAAGAGATAGTCTACCAGGAGGGTGGACAAGCCTGTGAGCAGAGATAAGACCAGCACTTCTGCTCAGAGGACCTGCCTGGAACCCTCAGGACACAGAGACCAAGGAGCAGCCTGGGACAAGAGACTTCCAGTTTCTGTCTGCTCCCGGAGCAGATCCTGTGACACAGTGCTACATACACAAATATGGCCAGGAGAGAGCTGGTCTCCCAGGAGTGCCTACATACGTGCTAGCACAGGTAAGACTATCACTTCTGTTCAAAGTCCTGGCCCAAGAGGGACACTCCCAGAGCCATCAGGACACAGAAACTAAGGAAGAGCTAGGGAAAATATCCTTCTGGTTTTTGTCTGCACCCCATAACTGACCCTGTACCACAGCTCTCCATACCTAAATTCCTCCCAGAGAGAACTGGTCTCACAGGAGTACTGACACAGAGGCTTGCAGGAGGGATAAGCTACAGTCAGAGACAGCAAGACCAACTTACACCAGAGATAACCAGATGGCAAGAGGCAAGGGCAAGAACATAAGCAACAGAAACCAAGGCTACTTGAAATCATTAGAATTCGGTTCTCCCACCACAGGGAGCCCTGGATACCCCAACACACCAGAAAAGCAAGACTGATTTAAAAGCACATTTCAGGATGATGATAGAAGACTTTAAGAAGGACATAAATAACTCCCTAGAAGAAATACAAGAGAACACAGGTAAACAGATAGAAGGCCTTATTTAATATGCAAAATATCAACTGGCTTAAAGGAGTAATAAAAATATTTATTTTGTTAAAATGTACCATGTAGTAGGGTTTTTTGTTTTGTTTTTTTGTTTGTTTGTGTGGTTTGACTTTTTGAAACAAGCTCTTACTATATAGTCCAGGCTGTCTATGATTTCTCAGTCCTCCCACTGTGCCTCATAAGAGCCAAGGTTAGAGACAGAAATCATCTTGTCCAGATGATGATGAATTTAAAATAACCAAATAAGGGTTCTATAGACCTACTTTTATGTTATCATCTTTTGAAGTATTCATTAGTCTCTAGGATATTAAAAATACAGTACATTTCTGCCTTTTTCTTTTATGTAGTTTTGCTTTAAAAAGCTCTCATTAACAAAAATTGGAATTATCTTGTGTGTGCTACATAAATCTTCAAGGAGGAAGACTGCCCCTTAAACTCAAATATTGGTTTGTTACAGTCATTTTCCTTTTTACTATGAATTTAGCTGAAACTTTTGTTTGGATTTGTCATGCTTTATTTTTACTTGCTACCAGTTACAAACGTTCTTGTTTCTCCTAATAATCACAAATGAACTGCTTTGGCCATGTGAAGTGATGTAATTTCCTTCTCTTTCTGATACCTCATCAGCAATTGGCAATTCTGAAGCCATATTAACACAATATATAAAGAAACAGCTGCTTAATTTGCCTTAATTGTTAGACTATGCCACAATACATCAAGACAGCAAATTCAGCAGAATCTGGGAAGCATATGTTCATTGTCCCATACAACCCTATGCTTGTTTAATTCTCTCATAAACCTCACAGAGAATTGTGCTTTTTGAGTAACAACTCAAACATAGAGACTTTCCCAACACTGGTTCTACTCAGTTATTAGACAACACAGCAGCAGAAACACAGCTTTTAGCAACTGGAAATTAAAAAAAAAACAATTCCAGTTAACCTTGCAACAATATTGCTCCAGAGTATATGATCAAAGTTTAAACAGCAAATGAGAAATAACTGAGAGAGAGCATGTTTGTCTCTGAGGTTCTGTCATTAGCAAAAATGCATGCATTGAGCTAAAAGATTTCTAGAGTGACTAAACCACTATATTGAAAAATGTGGCAGAGGAAACTCTTCAAGGTCATCTGAAAGCAGTTTAAGATAAGGAACTTCATGTGTTGTGAGAGGTGAAAGTGTCAAACTTGGAAGAAGTACTGACGTAAAGCACTGCTGTCTTGTGATTCTCCTCCTCCACCTTATCAGCATCTTCATGTATGGCTAATTTTAATTACTAGCATTTCCTCAATCCTGTTTACAAAGCCTGCATGTTTTTCAGAAATGATGAGAGGGATCACACATGAGGTGGGACAGTGTAAGTATAAAACAAGAGTATACAGGGTCACGGATTGTTTCAGGACTGTTGAGAACTAATAAACCATGAAAGTCACATAGAGGCAATGTGGAGGCTCCTAGTGGCTGATTATTTGAAGTTACAAAGGTCAGTTTTAACAAGTCTTTCCGAACATGGAAAGGTCCATTGCTGGTTTGAATCATAGATATTAATTGATTAATTCCTTTTTCTTTCCTGCTACACTTCTGGCACTTCTGATTAATTTTAGGATATGTCAGAATGTTTTTTATAGTCAGTACTTAAAATACAAACTAAATAATGTATAATTTTATCACTTATAAAATTAACTTATTTTTCTCTAATATATTTTCTAGTACACATTTCTGAAGTTATTTAAAAGTAAAATAGCCTTTATTTACACACACACACACACACACACACACACACGCACACACACACACCATAGGCATGCAAATACATAGACACACATAAGCATAGACATATACAAATGGTTCTCTACATCACAAAGACAATTGACAAAATTAAACATTATTGTCATTTTCAATGACCATGTCGATTGAGCTTAAAAATCATCATTTTAAGTCACTTTTAAGGAATAGGTGGAAACTTCTCTTATCTTTGCAATCTTATTTTAGTTACTTGTTAATATTTTATAACGAATAATGTTTAATTTAAAATAATAAAAATATAATATTTTATGTTCTGAATTTTTATAATCAAAATTTTGGGAGGATACTTACTTGTTTCAGTAGCTGGTCATAATGTGTCTGGAATTAGATTCCAATCAATGAAGAACACATGAAGAAAGAAATATTGGTGCTTGTTGTCACATTTCACACTGGCTTCTATTATGGTGGCTATTCTAAAAAATAACAAACAAACAAATAAACTAAATAAGGGTCGGTTAACATGAATCAGCCTAAAGGGAAATCTTGTTTTCTTTAACTGTAAGGAAAATAACTGAAATTAAACATTTGCCTTAAACTCTTTGTCCTGCTCCTCTATCTTCTCCACGGATAATGCTGAATATTTGCTTAGATAAATTGCTATGTTACTTTTCACAAATGGACATAGTAGATTTGAAAATAAGGTCAGCCATTAGCAGTAAAATTTTTGCTAATGTGAGGACCATTTCAGATATGAAAATGTATCAAATATGGCTTTTAAGTAAGTTATTGATAAAAGATTTTTATGTTTTGATCAGAAGCTAAACTTTAATGAAAAATTTTTCTCATCCAAGAATGTCATTAAATAACATTTTATTTTACTTGTTTGTCAACATCACTACCCAAAACAAATGTTATGCAATCACTACTTTCATAAAAGCAGTTAAAACAAAACACATTTGGTACTCTCATTCCAAATATTCCAAGGTTGTCAGTGATTGATAAGGGTTCATGCTTAATAAAAAATAAGTAAAATGTTGACACTGAAAGAAAACTCACATATTATGTATTTTCTAAACTATAGTTTATTTCTAAACTATATTTCTAAAACTATAGTTTAGAAATAGTTTTAAAAATTATAAACTACAATATCCAATGTACTTTTGATAACTTTCATTATAAATGCACATGAGATAATTATTTTAGATATTTTAGCAACTATTGTGATGTGTACAGAAAAAAGATAATCTTAAAATTACTTGCACATATTTTGAACCTCTGATCACCGAGTTTTAAGGTAACTTGCCAAATTGAAAATGGAAGAATACATTTAGCCTTTTAAACTTTTCTAAAGACACTAAATTTCAAAATAGATGACCAAATGCTATCAACACTTTCCATTACCTATATTTCATATGCTGAAAATGTAACAGTGGAAGGCAATTTAAGAGATAATGATCATGAGTTAGAAGAAAATAAAAGGACCAAGAAAATATGTTTTAAAAAGCTATGCATCAGCAAGCTCAGACAACTGCTAGAAAAGAACATATTGACAGAAAGTCTATAGAGAAATTGGAAGCTGGCAGCTCCTAAGATGTAGTAATGAGAGCAAGGAAATAAACTATAGCCATGAAAATAAAATATGAAAGAGTTACTCAGTAAATTATTTGAATATAGTATGAACCTTTTAAAAAAGGATTAGGTACAGGAAAAAATCACAAATATAAGGATGCAAATAAAGTCAAGAATCTGTGGACAGCTTTGGGGAACCAAAGATAAAATGAATCACAACAAGCCAGGAACTTTAAAAGTAAAAGGAAATCAAAATAAAGTTAAATCAGACAAGGGGATACAAGGTGGCAAAGCCTTAGTGACTTGGTAGCAAAGACTGGTGAGAGAAAAGTGTCACAGACAAGAAATAGACAGCTAAGTCAACACTTCCAACCTTTTAGTCATCTTACTGTTCTTTCATACTAAATTTGTGGGAGGAACAGTCTCTAGTATTTGACCAATATTTCCTAAACAGGCATATTTATTACAATACTAAACACAATTCCCTTGAAAACAAAATTGAATGTTAACCTTGTTTTTGGTTGTGCATTCAAGTTTTGGACTCTGGAACATTAAGTGGCAGAGAAAACAAAGAAGGAAACTGAGACATAACCATGAATCACTTCTTAAAATGACCTGTTCCTGGAGAAGATACAGGGGAAAGAGAATACTAATGCCCATTTACATCTATTTGCTTAGCTACGTGGTCAGGTATCTAAATTTAAGAATTACTGACATACCATCAGCAAGGTTCTCCTCATCACTTACATATTTTTCTCTGGATAATTAAGCACTGACTTGAAGAAAATGTGGATTATTGAAGTCACAATAAAAGGAAAACACTAAGAAAATACACATACAGTGAAAGAAAAAAGTTTCTAAATTGTTTTTATTATAACATAATTCATGCTGTGAATGAAGTTGGCTATTGAATGAGACTGTAGATCACCTCACATTCAAACTCCATTCTTCAAGTCTTACTACCCCTAGGTCAGTGACAGTCTATTTGACCATGTGTACTTTCATTCTATGTATTTATAAGTAATGTATACATTACTCTAGTAATGTACATATTGTTTCTGTATTCATTTATCTGCTGATGGGCATCTCGGCTGATGTCATAACCAGGATATAGTGATTACATGGAGATTAAACAATTTTAGTACCCAATAAGCGATAGACAAACAATGATTCTACCACATGGCTATAAACTGTTCAGATCAGTACACTGATAATTTTCCCAGAATATGTCATTTATACATTATTGAGTACAGAGAAACAACCTAGAAGTAACATAATTAAATAATATAACAACATTGATTAACATAAAATTATTATTTGAATAACAAATCGAGGTTTCTTTTTGTGGAATCATGTTTGAATACAAAGTTTTCATACTTCTGAATCCTAAGAGGCTCTAACTGTAAGTACACACTAAAATATGCAATAAATTAGAACAATATATAGAAACATTAAGACAAATTTCTTCAAGTATCCTGAACTGTATAGGAATACCACTTCAAATCCTGTATAGGCTATTTACACTAATGAATATGTGTTTTTATTTGTTTCTTATGCTTGATAAAACTAGCTTTAAATGTGAACATCACAATCACTTAAGAAAGCAGTTTTTGATATCTTTGACAGTGGTTTTGAATTTTCAAATAAGAACTAATAAGATAGAATTTTGAAAACCTAGATATCCATAGGAATTAAAGCAATCTCTTATTACGTTTCCATTTTCTAATGTGAACCTCATTTTGGGAAAAACAAAACAACAACAGAATATGCAAACAAACAGAAGACAAGATCTTGTGTATTTAGAAAATTTCATTAATAAAGTTATTGTTTGGAGATAACATATTTTATTTAAATGATTCCATAAATTTGAGTTGTTTATCTTAGATTTATGTTTGACTGTTTTCTGTTTTCTGAATTTGTTTTTGAAGTTTAAGAGACATAACTAATCGGTTGTTTAATATAGTAATTTTGTTTTAATATCAAACTGTACATTCAAGAATATAAGATATAAGTGTTAAGAAATGGCTTGTAATCTTTCAAGAGGTTAAAAAAAAAACAAAAATAGGAAGATTTTGAATAATGAAACAAAAGGAAGAAACAAAGTAATGAGTGACCACAATTTTTTTTTTACAAGAACAGTGTGAGCCTGTGGGAACACCCAACAAATGGGAAATAACAGATAATGAACACACTGAAGTCTGGGAGGCATGATACATGGTCATGGCAAGTAAAGAAGACCAGGACTTACTTAAGAGAATATAATGACCCAGGGAATATAAGCATGTATGCATGCCCCCCCCACACACATACACATGCACACACACACACACACACACAGAAACACGCACATCACAGAAAGAGGGGGAGAGGGAGAGAAAGAATATAAAGTTAACTTATCAAGTAAAAAATTCAGAATATTTTGTTCATGGGACTAATAAATTTCATTAGGGTCTACATAAATTCAGCTGTGAATGTTTTAGAATTTAATGACTTACCAATTCAAACTGAATTCTGCAATAAAAGCTAATTAGCAGGGAAATGAATACCTAAAATATCTCTCATGTGCGTAAAAGAGTAAAGATCATTAATTGAAATTAAAATTTTACAGTATACTAATGCAGCATGGCATAAAATTCCATCTGTTCTACAGTACCATGAAAACAACCAGAAAAAAAAATGGTTATATTAGAATGCTTCTTTTCCCTGGTCAAGCCCGGCTCAGTTTAGTAAAAGAAATGGAGTTGGTAATATAAAAAAATGGCTTTTATGAATTAAAAATACTTCTACTCCCAGAAATTTTATGTATTATTATGAAAATACTTATAATAATACTTATGAATTGCCTTTAAGCTTTATTAATTCATACAAAACATTAAAATAAGTAAAACCTTGGTTCCAAAGGAGACTAGAGTGTAAAAAATAAAAACTCTATACACCTAATTGAACCTAAAGCAAACTTTTTGTGGTTTACCTTCTTTTCTACATTTTAAGTTTTAAAATATTATCTAAACTATATCTCATATTTTTCTATTTGAAATGTGACTCTAACATGTTCCATTTGTGTTTGTTTAATTCTTCAGACTACCAAACTATTCATCATTTACCATGCGGGCATATGAAACAATTGACAAATTATCAATGTACAATTGTTTTTCTGTTAGTTAAGGAAGAAAGTAAAACATTTTAAACAGCACACACTTTGGAAATAAACACAATATATATGTAAATACTATACATGTATAGATGTAATAAAAGTAATTTTGAAAAAGGAAAAAATGAATCTGAAGGAGAGTCTAGAAGGGGACATGGGAGGTTTTAGAGAAAAGAAAGGGATAGGGGAAAATGGGTGATTAAAAATCAGTCACAAAGAACAAAGAAAGAAAACAAACTAAAAATCTATGTCACATAAACAATTTGAATAAATCTCTGATTTATGCATATTTTTGTTATTTTCATTACATATTTAAGTGCTAAATAAAGAGTAGATAAAACTGATTAGCTCAATCCAAACTTACAGAATCAAATATGAACTCCCAGAAAATAGAGGTTTACCTATATTACTTTACATCTATTTAAATCTTAAATATAACAACCTAGAAATCTGAAAAGAGAATATGCTGTATCATGTTGAATTATTTCTATGAAAAGTAGAACAAAATAGTAATTTTGTTAAGGAAATTAACAAAACTTAAAATTATATTACGTATAGAATTGCCATGGGGATATTTAAGTAATAATTTATAAATGTATGTGATGTAAAGAACAATTAGAAAAAATTAATTGGACAGGGCAGTGGTGGCGCACGCCTTTAATCCCAGCACTTGGGAGGCAGAGACAGGTGGATTTCTGAGTTCGAGGTCAGCCTGGTCTACAGAGTGAGTTCCAGCACAGCCAGGACTACACAGAGAAACCCTGTCTCGAAAAAACCAAAAAAAAAAAACAAAAAAAAAACAAAAAAAAACCAAAAAAAAGAAAAAAGAAATTGGACATCCACTTGCCTGTGTAGCAATGCTGCTGTATTTTTTCTTTCAGCCTATATTGGAGGATATTTAAAATGATTGCCAACATTCATTTCCACTCAGATCATCTTCCATGTGTTTTCAATTTTTACAATTGTTCTCTCCCTCTTCTGACATCTAGAAGGCTAAGAAGTAAAGATGTTAGGACTGTGCTCCTTCAGAAAGCTCTCTAGAGCATCCTTCCTTTATCCTATATTCTGAAGACTTTTGTAATTATTGGAGTCTAGTATCTCCATAGCCTTCATTTACAGATGAGGTCACATGTCTAGGTATTAGGACTGTGAGCATACCATTTTGTACCAACAAAATAAAACAGCTTTCATTTTTAAAATATAAAGCTCTACACTTTTTTCCTACCAACTATGAGTTGCTCTTGTTCTCCTGAGAGTAAATCAGGTAAATGTGTGAGCATCCTCCAAATGCAAGATGCTGAACATAGTTTAGATTTTTTCTCCAGTAGTCTTAATCACAAAGATAGAAGTTTTCCTGATCCCATCCTGGCTTGAGTATTTGTTCACATAAAACCTCTTCACAAAGTCTCACCTGTGTATTGTGACCATGCTGTCCATATTTCAGTAATGTGATTGTTTGAAGGTCTCTTAATTAGGGATTTACTGCTGTCAACAGACACCATGACCAAGGCAACTCTACTCTAATAAAGGACAGCATTTAATTGGGTCTGGCGTACAGGTTCAGAGGTTCAGTCCATTTTCATCAAGGTGGAAACATGGCAGCATACAAGCAGTCATGGTGCAGGAGGAACCAGGAGTTCTACAACTTAATCTGAAGACCAGCTAACAGAATACTCGTTTACAGACAGATAGGATGCGGGTCTTAAAGCCCATAACTACTCCAACAAGGCTACACCTCCTCTACTAGAGCCACACCTTTAATAGTGCCACTTCCTGGTATGAGCATATACAAACCATCACATTCCATTCCCTGACCCTCATAGACTTGTGCAAACATATGATTCTGTTGGGGTCATACCCAAACATAGCATAATGCAAAAAATACATTTAGTCCAACTTCAAAAGTCCCCATAGTGTATGGCAGTCTCAACAATGTCAAAAGTTCAAAGTTCCAAGTCTTTTCTGAGATTCATCCAGTCACTTAACTGTAACCCCCAAAGAAAGACAGGAAACCAGCCCAGTACACTCCAAACTCTGCACCTCCATGTCTGATGTCATAGCAGTCTTCAGGTTTCCAACTCCTTTTTCATCTTATATTTTATTATTATTTTTAAATCTTTTTTGCAGTCCAGTCATTATTCCTCTCCTGGTCTGCCCGCTGACTGCTCCACATCCAATATCTACTCCCTCATTTCTAAGAGCATGTCCCCACACCCCCTCCCACAACCCGCCAGACCTCCCTTCTCCCTGGGGCCACAAGTCTCTCCTGGTTTAGGTGCCTGTTCTCTCACTGAGGCCAGACCTGGCAGTCCTCTTCTGTATATGTGTCAGGGTCTCATATCAGTTGGTGTATGCTGCCTGGTTGGTGGATCTAAGTGTCTAAGAGATCTTGGGGGTCCAGGTAAGTTGAGACTTCTGGTCTTCCTATGGGATCACCCTACTATGTATCTTCTTCCAGCCTTTCCCTAATTCAACCACAGTGGTCCCTGGATTCAGTCCATTGGTTGGGTTTAAGTATCTGCATCTGACTCTTTTAGATGCTTGTTAGGCCTCCTGGAGGGCAGTCATGCTAGGGTCCTCTCACTATTGTAGGGCATTTTATCTTATATTCCTCCCTTTGAGTCCTGAGGGTCTCTCACCTCCCTGGTCTCTGATAGATTTCAGAGGGTTTCCCCACCTCCTACCTCCTGAGGTTGCCTGTTTCCATTCTTTCTGCAGTCCCTCAGGGCTTCAGTGCTGTCCACGCCCATCTTCTGTATCCAAACCTCCAGGTAGATCAGCACCATTTGCTTTCTTTTTTCCATTGTATATTTTTGTCTTCTTTGTCAAAGATCAAGTGTTCATGGGTGTGTGGGTTCATTTCTGGGTCTTCAATTTTATTTCATTGATCAACCTGTCTGTCTCTGTACCAATACCATGCAGTTTTTATCACTATTGCTCTGTAGTACAGCTTGAGGTCAGGGATGGTGCTTCCTCCAGACGTTCTTTTATTGTTAAGAGTTGTTTTCACTATTGTGGGTTTTTTGCTTTTCCAGATGAATTTTAGAATTGCTCTTTCCATGTCTTTGAAGAATTGAGTTGGGATTTTGATGGGATTGGGTTGAATCTGTGGATGGCTTTTGGCAGGGTGGCCATTTTCACTATGTTAGTCCTACCAATCCATGGCCGTGGGAGATCTCTCCATCTTCTGAGGTCTTCTTCAATTTCTTTCTAGAAAGAGCTGAAGTTCTTGTCATACAGATCTTTTACTTCTTTGGTTAGATTAACCCCAAGATACTTTATATTATTTGTGACTATTGTGAAGGATGTCGTTTCCCTAATTTCTTTCTCAGCCCATTTATCATTTGTATAGAGGATTTATTTGAGTTAATTTTATATCTAGCCATTTAATTGAAGTTTTTATCAGCTGTAGAAATGCTGTGGTAGAATTTTTGGGGCTGCTTATGTATACTATCATATCATCTGCAGTTGACTGCAACAAATTTCTTTTCTTGGGCTGGTTAACAACTTTTCTTATAAGATAGCCCACAGCTCTGACAATAATCTCAAACCTTTTGGGGTCTTCAAGGCAAATTAAATGGCACAGTTTCTTATTTCAGTGTCTGGGATCCACATATAATCTTCTAGGTTCCTTCAAAGGCCTGATGTCACTTTTCCAGATCTGCCCTCTGTTTGGACTCTAAACTCAGGTTGATCCAATCCACTGCTGCTGTTATTCTTAGTAATCATCTCATAGTACCAGAAGCTCTAATATGCTGGTGTTTTCAACTACAACTAGGCTTCACCAATAGCCTCTCATAGGTACTCTTCATGGTGCCAAGCCTCAACTCCTTTGCATTACCCCTTCATTCCTGGGCCATCAACTGCAAGAGATGCTGCACCTTCACCAATGGCCTTCCATGGTCTCTCACAGTTCTGGGCCTCAGCTGCTCTTCATGACCCTTTCTTACTGTCAAAACCAGTACCACCTGGGTGACTCTTACATATTACCAAGTACAGCTACAGCAAATGGTACAACCTTGGCTATCTTTGGAACAGTTTTTTTGTGCTCTCAGAAAACACTTCCCAGAAGATTTCACTTCAGTGATGCTAGTCTCTTCTTAATCAGCACTAATTTCTTTGCTCCAGCTAACAAGCATCAATTGTCCCAGTAGTCTCTTTTATTCTGGACTCTAAAGTCAGAGCCATGTGGCCAAAACTGCTAAGTTTTGCTGCTTACTGGGCCTGGAACATGGCTCCCTTATTCTATTATCACCAACTTTTTGTTTTCTAACTCCTTCACTGCCTAAGCTTGGCTATCCTGGAATTTGCTCTGTTGACTGATTTTGCACTCAGAGATCTGCATCCCTGTCTCCTAAACAGTGGGGTTAAAGATATGTTCCACAAAGCTTGGATTTAAGTTTTTCTTCACCTAGAACTAGTTCTGTTCTATGCTGACCTTTCACTCAAGAAATCTGTTTGTCTTTACTTCCTAGGATTAAAGGTTTGTACTTCCATGCATGGACATAAACTTAGCTGGGTGGGATCTTGCCTCAAGGCCACTACTGCCTTCGTAAAATTTAATATCCTTGAACACAGGATCCAGCTCAAATTTATTTCCTTGTGCCCCTTTAATTATGGAACCACACATTTTATATTTTTCCTTTCTCAGCTTGCTATACTTGTTTAAAATGCTCCTCCTGAGACTTAATCAGAGAAGAAAGTCTATGATGGGCATTTCTAAGATGTCCTTTGTCAATGCAATTAATCTCAGTCTCTTCACCTTAGCCTCAGGCAGACTCTTCAGACAAGGGCAAAAAGTACCCACACTCTTCACCAAAATAACACAAAAACAGTCTCTAGGCCATATATTGTAATTCTCCCCTGAAACCTCTAGGACCAGATCTGCACAATTCATATCACTCTAAGTAGCAAAGTCTTCATTATTCCTACCAGAATAGCCCATTAAGCCCCATTTAAAGCATCCCACTGCTTTCCAAATCCAATGTCCCAAAATCCACATTCTTCCAAACAAAAGCATGGTTAGGCCTATCACAGCAATAACCCAGTCACTGGTATCAACTTCTGTCTTTGTTATGGTTTTACTGCTGTCAACAGGTGTTATGACCAAGGCAAATCTTATAAAAGACAACATTTAATTGAGGCTTGCTTACACGTTCAGAGGTTTAGTCCATTATCATCAAAGTGGAAGCATGGTGGAAGGCATGGGGCAGGCAGAGCTGATGGTTGTACAACTTCATCTGAATGTAGCTAGTGGAAAACTGCCTTCCAGTCAGCTAGGATGTGGGTCTTAAAACCATACCCTCAGTGACATGCCTCCTCCAACAAGGCGACCTTTTCATAGTGCTACTTCTTGGGCCAAGCATATACAAACCATCACAGAAGGGTATGCATGTATATTATCAACAGATCATTCCTCCTCCACAGCTTCCCTTTGAACTGATGAGCCTGGGTCTAACACTAAAATCTGCATTATACACAAATGTCTCTCTGAGATTTTTCATGCTGTTCATAAAAATATGTGAGACACTGATATATCAAAGAATTCTGTGGTTTTAAAACGTGATAAAAACTTGGAACACCTCTTACAAATTAGTGAGTTACAATAAAATTATAAATTTTGGGGTGTATGTTTTTGAATAATTTTCAAATCATGTTTTAAATATTTTTATAAGTCAAATGTATGTCTGAGAAAACATGTTATCCAATAGTAATGAAAAGAATCCTCATAAATCCTCAAAAACATTGATAAGTGACTATAAAAGTATAGTAACTCAGATTTGGAATATAGGATAGATTATCTTGATAAGAGAAGTAGGATTCAGTGTTTGTTTTTATATTAAAAGTTATAAGAAGAACAAAGGTAGTCATTAAAGATTGAATTTTTCTAAAAGTAAGGCTAATGTTTTGCATATCACAAAGTGTTTCTAATTTCATGATGTTGTAGAATCCATTTAATCCAACCTAACTCAAACGCCAGGTCAATGCAAATAACAAAAATTTATTTTAATCAAGGAGCAACTAATAAGACAACTATTTCCTTATAATAGAAGCTTTTCAGCTATTAGGAAGTCCCCAGCTACCCTAGGGGCTGGGAACTTGAATTATTTCTCCCTAAATGGAGTTTGAAAACAAATGGTAGCATTTTGAGTAAGTTTCTTTGGTTGGTTGTAACAATTAAAGAAAATATTTGTGAACTATTTGCTACATTGTAATATAATATAAAAGGATATCCCAGAATTCTCTGAAGAAAGAAATTGAAGAAAACCTCAGGAGATGGAAAGATCTCCTATGTTCATGGATTGGCAGGATTAATATAGTAAAAATGGCCATCTTGCCAAAAGAAATCTACAGATTCAGTGCAATCCCCATCAAAATTCCAACTCAATTCTTCATAGAGTTAGAAAGAGCAATTTTAAAACTCATTTGAAATAACAAAATCCCAGGATAGCAAAAACTATTCTCATCAATAAAAGAACTTCTGGGGCAATCACCATCCCTGACCTCAAGCTATACTACAGAGCAATAGTGATAAAAACTGCATGGTATTGGTACAGTGAAGGCAGGAGGAATAGAATTGAAGTCCCAGAAATGAACCTGCACACCTATGGTCACTTGATTTTGACAAAGGAGCTAAAACCATCAAGTTGATAAAAGACACCTCTTTCAACAAATGGTGCTGGTTCAACTGGTGGTCAACATATAGAAGAATGCAAATTGATCCATTCTTATCTCCCTGCGCAAGGCTCAAGTCCAAGTGGATCAAGGACCTCCACATAAAACCAGATACACTGAATCTAATAGAAGAGAAAGTGGGGAAAAGCCTCCAACACATGGACAGAGGGAGAAAGTTCCTGAACAGAAAACCAATGCCATATGCTCTAAGATCAAGGATTGACAAATGGGACCTCATAAAATTATAAAGCTTCTGTAAGGCAAAGGACACTGTCAATAGGACAAAACAGCAACCAACAGATTGGGAAAAGATCTTCACCAATCACATATCTGATGGAGGGCTAATATCAAATATATATATAGAACTCAAGAAGTTAGACTCCAGAGAACCAAATAATCTTATTAAAAAGTTGGGAACAGAGCTAAACAGAGAATTCTCAACTGAGAAAACTTGAATGGCTGAGAAGCACCTAAAGAAATGTTCAACATCCTTAGTCATCAGGGAAATGCAAATCAAAAGAACCCTAAAATTCCACCTCTCACCTGTCAGAATAGCTAAGATGAAAAAAACTCAGGTGACAACAGATGCTGGCAAGGATGTAGAGAAAGAGGAACACTCTTCCACTGCTTGTGGGATTGCAAGCTGGTACAACCACTCTGGAAATCAGTCTGGAATTTCCCCAGAAAATTGGACAGAATATTATCTGAGAATCTAGGTGTACCACTCCTGGGCATATACCCAAAAGATGCTCCAAAATATAACAATGATACATGTTCCACTATGTTCATAGCAACCTTATTTATAATAGTCAGAAACTGGAAGCAACCCAGATATCCCTCAACAGAGAAATGGATACAGAAAATGTAATACATTTACACAATGGAGTACTACTCAGCTACTAAAAACAATGGCTCCATGAAATTCGCAAGCAAAATGGATGGAACTTGAAAATATCATCCTGTGTGAGGTAACTCAGTCACAAAACAACAAACACAGTATATACTTACTGATAAGTGGATTTTAGTCCAAAAGTTCAGAATACCCAAGATTCAATTCATAGAGCATATGAAGTCTAAAAAAAAGGAAGACAAAAATGTGGATGCTTCAGTGCTTCTTAGAAGGTGGAACAAAATACTCACAGGAGGAAATATAAAGACAAAGTGTGGATCATAGACTGAAGGAAAGGCTACCCAGAGACTGCCCCATCTGGAGATCCATCTCATATACAGCCACCAAACCTTGATGCTATTCTGGATGCTAGAAAATGCTTGCTGATGGAAGCCATTTATGACCCTCTCATAAGAGGCTCTACCAGAGCCTGACAAATACAGAGGTAGATGCTCACAGCCAAACATTGGACTGAGCTCAGGGGAGTTGGAGAAGGGACTGAAGGAGCGGAGGAGGTTTGCAGTCCCATGGAGAAAGCAACAATGTCAACAGGCCAGACCACCAGGAGCTCCTGGGGACTGAATACCCACCAATGAATACACATGAAGGGACCCATGGAGATGGCAGCCTATGTGGCAGAGGATGGACTTGTTGGACATCAATGGAAGGAGAGGCTCTTGGGTCTGACAGTGTTTAATGCCCCAGTGTAGGGGAATGTCAGGGCAGGAAGACAGGAGTGGGTGGGTGGGTAGGGCAGCACCCTCATAGTGGCAGTGTGAGGGGAAATGGGATAGGACATTTCCGAAGGGGAGATTTGGAGAGGGAAAACATTTGAAATGTAAATAAAGAAAATATCCAATAAAAAAGTTGTTGAATCTAAATTAAACTGTAGCTTATAATAGAAACAAATATTATAGTATATCTTTTGTGTTTATATTTTTAAACATTATATTTGGTCTTCAGCTGTCATTATCTATTCTTCAATAGCATGATAAGATTAGTATGTCATTTACCTATTGTCCTATAAGTAACCACAGTTAAACTCAGTAGATTTCACAAAAGATAATGTTATAGATGTAAGAGAGGACTTAGTATTTTTATGATACATTTTCCTGTTCTCTTTTATAAATAAATTCAAATTGATGTGATTATATCAATAATGAACATTTTTGTTCTTTAATCATAATTTATGAAAACTTTTGTATTTTGAATGATAAAATTAGATTGCCCCTACATTCAATGAAAGCAGTGGGTTAGTCATAAATACATGACTATGTCATGGAGGAACAACCTCAATGTTGTTAGTTATTCTTTTCCAACACAAGTATCTCTATGTGTTCAAAAATGTTAAAAAAAATTTCCATTAAGTGACTTTTTAGAGTAGATAACATGACAAAGTATTCTTAATCTTTCTTTCCATGAAATTTAACAGTGAGGAAAACTATTCAAAACTAAACTTTTTTACCTTTTTATAGCATTAAAATCTATAAAATATTTTAGTGAGTTTAAACTTACTGTTCTGAAATATCTTAGTGAAATGCTATTCTCACTTTACAATCAATAGGGCTAAGTCTACATTCTTCTCTCTGACTTGTTCTGCCTTTCACTAAAGGCTCAAATATGGCTGTCAAGTTTCTTACATAGGAAGACCTGGAAGATAATACTGGGAGTGCCTAGTTCTAAATTGCATTCTAGAGGGTTTCATAAAATCTCACTTTCTGTAATCAAAGCTCTGTACTCTAACCTAAAATAAGGATCAAACGGCCATGCTAGAGTAGGTTCAACAACTCAACCAATAGATATCAGAAGGGGATGAAGGAACACAATGGAAACTCAGATACCAGGCGTGTTTGGGATCCCATATGAGGTCTGAACACCCTAAGGATTAACCAACACCCAAACTACTGTACTGTAAGACATTTATTTTAAGATTAACTTATTACAGAGTTTTACTTAATACTGCCAGAAAGTTTATAAATGTGCTTATTATATTATTATGTAATATTTATTATATTGAACTCTCACAGATAATAGATACATAAATGTTGCTGTTTACTTTTATTATAGTTTAATTTTGTGGGAAATATTTTACACATACCTCAGTAGTCTAGTGGCTTAGGGGAAATCCTAAGCTATAAATGAACTATTCTGAAAGTGAGATAATAAGACATTGGTTAGCATACAGAATGAAGGGCATACATATTCACATGAAATAAAGACATATACTACTAAGTTAGAGTTACTTCATTCCCTTGTTCAGAGTCCAGGTGTCAATTAAATCTTTGCTTTATACTGTTCTATTTGCTTTCATTGCATACAGATAAATTCATGTGAATGTTCTTTGTATAACTGTCAATCTTTCAACTAAAACACTTAAAGTTCAACAAGCAAGGCATTCAACCCTATGCTTAACAAATTCTGTTCAACTAAATATTCATTTGTTCCAGATTGCAATACTATCTTTACTTCTACAGAAAAAATATTTGAATATTTCCTTAACTTTTAGCATGCTACTCAGTCCAACTGCCTAGCAAACCTGGATAGATCGTGGTATGTTGTGCCCATTACTTATTTCAACTGTTCAGATCTTTGTACACACGACAGACAGAATGATATTCCTTAAACTGCATAATGATTTGTTATAAAAAATATTCAAAAATCCATTCATCAGCATGTTCTTTTCTTGGCTTATTTTATTATTATTTTATTTCATTTATTTGCTCCTTAAAAAAAAAAATGTTCATTTGTTCAGGTGTCTTCCTTTTTTTTTTTTTTTTTTGTAATACTGTACATAGATTTTTTTCTAAGATCATATGTTATAATCCACAATTGGTGTTGTTGTGGTTATAGAATAGGGCACTTCTATGTACCTGAGGAAGTAAAAGGGACTTATTTATCTGTCACATGCTAGCTCATACTTATTCTCAAGACAAAGGACCAAGGGGAAAAGCTAGAACATAATAAATAAAGCTGCAGGGGAGATGATTATTGCTACTAATGACCTACAGGAAAGGAGTTTGTGTTCAAGCCTTGCTTCATGCCCCCTGTTGGTAAGGCACTTGACCCTGCTGAACCTCAGTATTTTCATTATAATGAGCTCCTTGGGCCTAATGATCACTAAATCCCTTCAATTGTGATGCAGACTTAAAGAGAGAAAGAAATGCATCTTTATATAGAATTCTGTACTTAACCAGCTATTTGATTCTGTTTGTGATGCAGCTTTGCTCTAAGCCTCAGTTTTGTTATCAGTACAATAGAAGAGAGCCTTGAAAAACTAGACATGTGAACATATGTGGGCAATGAAACCAGTGGATGGCCAATAAGCAAATAGAAATTATTACATTGTATGTTTCACATTAAGTCATAATTAACAGCTGTAAATATATATTTCCCATACCATAAAAATTTAAAATTATTAAAATATGCAATAATTAAACAAAATTAAACAAAATTGATCATATTTGAGATAGTGGATGTAGTAGTCTACTAAACCTTGTAATTTTGATATAATTACAAACTCACAAGCTGAAGAATAATTAAATAAGTACTTTTAATATTCTTTAAAGATAATAGCTCATTTAGTTAAAAACCATTAAAACCATAAGTAAAAGGCTTTGGGCAAAGGTTCTAATTTTAACAGATTGTTGATTATGGTTGAAAAGACATGTAAAATAAACTAGAAGAGTTGATAGAATAAGACATATAAAACAAATGAAACTAAAACTCTTTAGATTGTCATGTCATTACAAGAGTAAAGCAATTTTAAAAAGGAAGCATGAACAGTAATTGAGTCACTGCTAAGTAAGTTCATGTCACTAAGAATTAAGGAGAATGTTTCCTGTCAGAGAGGATTGACTCAGTTGAATTTGTCAGAGTTGTTGTGTCTGTTCATAAGTTGGCCCTCTTAGAGAATGAAAATACTTGGTAAAAGCAAAATAGTCTTCAAATTAGTTTCACTGGTTTTTAGCAAGCATACACAGAACAACAGACACAGCAGAAGAGGGCATCAGATCCCATTACAGATGGTTGTGAGCCACCATGTGGTTGCTGGGAATTGAACTCAGAACCTCAGGAAGAATAGTCAGTGTACTCATATACATAAAAATAAATAAATCTTTTTAAAAAAATCCCAACACAATTCTTCAAAGACATGCAAAAAAATTCTCAAATTTATCTGGAAATGCAAAAACCCATAATAGCAAAAACAATTCTTAACAATAAAAGAACAGCTGGGGGGAAAATCATCCCTGACCTCAAACTCTAATACACAGCATTAGTGATAAAAACTGAATGGTATTGGTACAGAGACAGACATGTTGATCAATGGAATAGAAATGAAGACCTAGAATTAAAACCACACACTTATGGACACTTGATCTTTGACAAAGAAGACAAATATATACAATGAAAATGGAAAGCATCTTCAATAAATGGTGCTGGTCTAACTGGCTTTCTGTATGTAGAAAAATAAAAATAGACCCACATTTGCCACCTTGCACAAAGCTCAAGTCCAAGTGGATCAAGGCCCTCAACATAAAACCAGATACACTAAATCTAATAGAAGAGAATGTAGGAAAAAATCCATGAACTCATTAGCACAGGGGGAAATTTTCTAAGGAGAACTCCATGGCTCATGATCTAAGATGAAGAATTGATAAATGGGACCTCGTAGAACAGGAAAGCTTTTGTAAGGCAAAGGACATAGTAACACAAATTGGCAACCTACAGATCGGGGAAAAAAAGTCACTATCCCCACATCTGATAGAGGGCTAATATCCAAAATAAACAAAGAACTCAAGATGCTAACCACCAAAAAACTCAACAATCCAATAAAAAAAAATGGGATATAGAACTAAACTGAGAATTCACAGCAGAGGAATCTCGAATGGCTCCTCAACCCACTCACCCACTGTGGCCTCTCTGCTCTAGTACCCTCCTGTACTGGGGCATGAAGTCTCCACAGGACCAAGGACCTCCCCTCCCACTGATTCCAGATAAGGCCATCCTCTGCTACATATGTAGCTGGAGCCATAGATGATCCAGTGGTTTAGTTCCTGGGAGCCTTGGGTGGTCCAGTTAATTAATTGTTCTTGCTATTGGGTGGCAATCCTCTTCAACTCCTTCACTCCTTCCCATAACTCTTCCATGGGGTCACTGGCCTCAATCCTTTGGTTGGCTTTGAATATCTGCATCTGTATTAGTCAGGTTATGGCAGATCCTCTCAGAGGACAGCCATACCAGGGTCCCATTAGGAAGTGCTTCTTGGCATCAGCAGTAGTATAGGGGTTTGGTGTCGGCAGATGGGAAGGATCTCTAGGTGGGGCAGTCTCTGGATGGCCTTTTCTTCAGTTTCTGCTCCAGTTTTTGTCCCTGCATTTCTTTCAGACAGGAACCATTCTGGGTTAAAAATTTCGAGATGTGTGGGTGGCCCCATCCCTCAACAGGGGGGCATGCCTATATACTGGAAGCAAATAGATTTTCTAAGTGAGCAGTAAACATTTGAAAAATGGTAATTCTATTTTTTGCCAATTCATAACAATTTAATAATTCAGGGAATTATAAAGTGTCTAGTATATTTCAACTCAGAAACCTCTGAAAGGTAGTGTGAGTGTGTGTTGTGTGGGAATGGCTTGAAACTAGCTCCTGAAGCATGGGCAGATTTGGAAAATGTCATATGTTGGTAGAGGTTGAAGAGTGACCTCCTGGCCTGTAGTCAAATGACCCAGAAACTCATCCTCCAAGAATTTAATTGAACAAATTAACTTTCAAAGAAAGAAGACTTCAGAGACATAAATAAAAATAAAGCTCTCAAAAACAAATTGCTAGAATTCTGTCTTTACAGCTCATCTCAATACGCTTTTTCTCAAGTGATTGAATATAAGTATCTATTTTATATTACATTCAAATCATTTTTACCTTCAAGATTAGCCATACCTTTTATTTGTTACATCAAGCAAATGAGTAGTATTGGATCTGTTTAGACTCTTGTAGACGAATGTAGAAAAATAAATACCAGGTGTGGAGTAGTCAATAAAAGATACACAATACGTTCTAAGAAAAAAACAAAAACAAAACAGTCATGTATGGCTTTGAAGATTCAACACTAAAATTCAATGTAAAGAATCTTTCATATATAATCTTTAATACTCATTTCCGTCTATGCATATTGGTAGTTTGAAATGTAATGGATCAGATAGGTGTTTAGCCTATGTCAACCCTTGGCTTCCCCCTCTTTAACAAAAGCAAGAGATCTCTTTAATTCCCTCTCACCCTCCAGTTACTGAGGCTTAGGTTAGGTGCAGACCTTTTCAATTTAAATGATCCTTTAGTATTTTATTTGGTGATTATTGCTGATGACTGAATCTGTGGATTGACTTTAATAATTATGATTAGCACCATCAAAAGCCAGCTCTATATGGTGCCTTGAGCAGATTTTTAAAATCATTTTCATTGTGCTATATTTAGTATGAGAAATAGAGCACCATTCTTGGCTCCTTTACTCAGTAGTACCCCTTCGCTGTCTCTCTGAGGTTTTTACTACTAACAGCAACATAATTGATGGCAGGTAGAGGTCTCAAGTATAGGAATTTTCCTTATGGTCAGCTAACTCTCAGAAAAAAAAATTGTCTCTATTAGTCTAAATGTTACTGTTGACATTCATCTACCAACTCTTCTTTTAAAATTCATTACTACAGTGTGTGTGCACATATGTGCATATATGATTCTGTGTATGTGTGTGAAAGAGGGAGAGAGAGAGAGAGAGAGAGAGAAAGATAGGGACAGAGACAGAGAGACAGAGAGAGAGATAGACAGAGACAGAGAGACGGAGAGAGGGACAGAGACAGGGACAGAAAGAGAGTATCCATGAGTTTCTGGCTCATTTGACCATGGCACTGGATAGCACGGTTTTATCTCTAGAATTAATTTTCTTTTCCCCCTTGGATCCAGAGATCAGACTGAAGTCATGAGATTGTACAGCTTGTCCTCTTTCCTACTGAGCAATCTCACGCTCCCAAGCACACTTTTTAACTCATCACTTCACTTTAAATACATTTTTCTTTGCTCAGATAAGCACACTGCATATCATCACATTTGCTATGCATCAACTGCCCAACAAAATGAATGATATGATAAATGGTCTTGTTTAATTGGGATTTTTCTTCATTTGAATTTAAACAAATGGTGACCTATTGCCATTGTGTCTGTCATGGTGACGAGTTATAAATGTATCCTTTTCTCTTTTTATTTTTTTTTAATTTTTTTTGAAACCAGGATTCTCTGTGGAGTCCTTGATGTCCTAGAACTCTCTTGGTAGATGGACCTGGCCTGATCCTGGATCTTGGAGATTCTCCTGTCTCCACCTCCCAAGAGTTGGGATTAAAGGCATGTACCACCACTACGCAGTTTCTCTCCAGTTCTTAGTATTCCTATATACAAAAAATTCTTGATATATATGCTGGTAGGAAGGAGTGACAATATAGACATTATTTATTTATTTATTTATTTATTTATTTATTTATATATTCTAATTGCTGGTAGGAAGGAGTGACAATATAGACATTATTTATTTATTTATTGATTGATTGATTGATTGATTTATATATTCCAATTGCTGCCCTCATTCCAGGTACCCCCTCACAGAGCCACTTTTCCCATTTCCTCTTCCCTTCTCCTCTGAGAGCGTGGGCCTGGATATCCCCCCTTCCTGACACATCAAGTCTCTGCAGGTTAAGCACACCCTCCACCACTGAGGCTAGACAAGGCAGCCATATTGGAGAACAGATTCTACAGAAAGACAACAGCTTAAAGACCACCCATGCTCTAATTATTGGGTGACCCACATGGAGACTGAACTGAACATATAGTACATAAGTGTCAGTGCCCTCTCTCCAGCCCCAGTATGCTCTTTCATTGATAGCTCAGTCTTTGACAGCTCTCAAGGGTCCAGGTTACTTGATTTTGTTTGTCTTCCTGTGAAGTTCCTTCAGGGACTTCAATTCTTCCTCCAATTCTTCCATAAGAGTCCCGGAGCTCCATCCTCTGTTTGGTTATGTGTGTCTGCATCTGTTTCAGTCAGCTGCTGGGTGAAGCATCTCAGAAGACACATATGCTACACTCTGTTCTGCAAACATTACAGAGTACCATCAATAGTGTCAGGGATTGGTGCTTGCCCACAGGATGGGTTTCTGGTTGGGCCAGTTATTGATTGGCTATTCTCTCAATCTCTGCTCCATCGTTGTCTCTGTATTTCTTTTAGACAGGACAAATTTTGGGTGTGAGGAAGGCTCCCAAGACTCAATGCCAGTGACTTGATGATGAAAACTCATTCCTGCATTCCTGACTTCTCACAAATCTGGGAAGCTAGAGCATATTAAACAACCTTCAGGAATCTCAAGAGCTTGGAGAGGGTCTTTCCTGGGTGCTTTAATTGTTCTAATTCTTTTCCAGGAAGGTCAGCTGATTTCTGCGTCTTACAAGTAGCAGTTTTAGTCTCAGTCTTCTTTGTAGTTTTTCTTCCCTGATACCCTTCTTTGCTGCTCAGCTTCACTAATTTTGAGAAAGACTCTCAGTTTTTATTGGTCACCTTGTAATGGTGGAGCCTACTGAATCTGGTCAACCTCAGGGACTTACTGAAGCTATTTAGAATTATTTACCTTCCTAATTAAGAATCTTCTCTGCAGGATGAAATGTTTCAATGTCAGAGCAAACTGCTACAAAACAGCATCTAAAATGTGCTATAAAGAGTTCTAGAGTATAAAACTAATGGTTTATTCAGGAAATAATGGAAAGTGGGGTTAATTTGTGGGATTAGCACTCTATCTGGTAGTAGATATTTGGTATATGCCAGATGACTATTAATCAAGATGCAACAGGAATGACAAGCTATATTAGATCCAGGTGGAATTGATTCTAATATTCACTTCTATATTCTAGTGTAGACTTTTCTTTAATTTCACTGTGAATTGATTCTATACTAATGAAAATCTATATTCAATTTGCTTTTAAGAAAATTTGAAATACACACCAAGTATAAAGTTATAGGTAAGTAATGTCATTTGAATAATAAATGTCCTTCATATTACTTTACTTGAACGCCAACATTTTCTTCTTGTGGTACAGTAAGGAAAGGTTGTAAAACAGGAGGTAGAGCAGTGCTTGAGGGAGTATATTGTTCTTAGTGGGCTTTCAAGTTTTTAATGTGATTATTTCCTATTCTCTATGTCTCTGATTATTTTATGTGAATGGAATGTTAATTTTCTTCTTTGTGCTTCTGTTTCCTTGCTTTCCCCTCCATTGTGAGCTTTATGATTCTGGAACTATAAGCCAAAATAATCCTTTCTTATTTAAGATGATTTAGGTCATGGTACTTTATTACTGAAACAAAAATGTTACTAGGTTGCCAATTTTTCCTATTGACTATGTCCTTTGCCTTACAGAAGCTTTTCCATTTCATGAGGTTCCACTTATCATTTCTTGATTTTAGAGCTTGAGCCATTGGGATTCTGTTTAGAAAATGTTCCCCCACGGCAATTAGTTTGAGGATCTTCCCCACTTTCTCTTCTATTAGATTCAGTGTATCTGGTCTTATATTGAGGTCCTAGATCCACTTGAATTTGAGCTTTGTGCAAGGTGACAAATATGGATCCATTTTCATTTTTCTACATATAGCCTACTAGTTATACCAGCACCATTTATTGAAGGTGCTTTCTTTTTCCATTGTATATTTTTGGTTTCCTTGTCATAGATAAAGTATATGGTTTTATTTCTGGGTCTTCAATCCTATTCCATTGATCAACCTGTTTTTCTCTGTATCAGTACCATGCAGTTTCTATCATGATTGTTCTGAAATATAGCTTCAGGTCAGGGATGGTGATTCTGTCAGAAGTTCTCAACCTACAGATTGGGAAAAAAAATCCTCACAAACCCCACATCCAATAGAGAGTTAATATGCAAAATATTTAAAGAACTCAAGAACCTAACCACCAAAAATCAAAACAACCCAATCGAATGATGGGGTATAGGACTAAAGAGAATTCACAACAGAGGAATCTCGATTGGCTGAGAAGCACTTAAAGAAATGTTCAAAGTCCTTAGTCATCAAAAAATGCAAATCAAAACAAACCCGAGATTCTATCTTACACCAATCAGAATGACTAAGATCAAAACCTCAGGTGACAGCATATGTTGATAAAAATATAGAGAAAGAAGAACATTCCTTCTTTGCTGGTGGGGTTGCAAACTGGTACAACCACCTGGGAAAGCAATCTGGAGGTTTCCCAGAAAACTGGAAATAGATCTACCTGAAGACCCAGCTATACCAATTCTTTGGCATATACCAAAAAGATGCACTATCATGCTACAGGGACAAGTGTTTCACTATATTCCCAGTGGCCTTTGTTGTGAGAACCAGAAGCTAGAAACAACCCAGATGTCCCATGACAGAAGAACGGATACAGAAAATGTGGTTCATTTACACAATGGAATATTACTCAGCTATTAAGAACAAGGACAAACTGAGTTTTGCAGACAAATGGATGGAACTAGAAAATATCATCCTGAGTGAGGTAACTCAGACCCAAAAGGACATGCATGGTATGTACTCACCAATAAGCAGATATTAGCCAAAAAAAGAAAGAAAGAAAGAAAGAAAGAAAGAAAGAAAGAAAGAAAGAAAGAAAGAAAGAAAGAAAGAAAGAAAGAAAGAAAGAAAACAGTACAGAATACCCAGGATACAGTCCTCAGAACTCAAGGTTAACAAGCCAAAGGGCCCAAGTGAGAATGCCTCAATCCCAATTGGGAAGGAGAAGAAAGCAACCACGGAAGGCAGAGAGAGTGAGGAACCTGGGTGGCATAAGGAACAAGGAGCGGAAAGGGAGAACATGATCAGGTATTGGGAGAGGTAAAAGGAATGCAGCCCTGAGAGTCAACAGAAATAATGGAAATAGGCAACCCCAGGAGGTAGGAGATTGGGGCACCCTCTAGAATGTACCAGAGACCTAGGAGGTGAGAGATGCTCATGATTCAAAGGGAGGGATCTTAGATGAAATGCCCAGCATTCTGGAGAAAGAACTTGTAGAGCCCATTTCCAGTAGAAAGACAAGCCATCAAGTGGAGGGATGTGGTTACCATCCTATCCCGTCTAAAAGAACTGCAGTGAAAAAATGTAGGAGAAACTGGGGAAAAGGAGGTTCAGTGACCAGTGCAAATTGGGATCCAGCTCAAGGGAAGTCTCCAAGGCTGAACAGTGTTGCTGATGTTCTGGTATGCTTGCAGAGGGGAATCTGTCGTTGCTGCGCTCTGAGAGGCCCATAGAGCTGCTGAATGAGTCAGATGCAGACATTAATACCCAACCAATGGATAGAGGCCAGGAACCCCTGTGGTTGAATTTGGGAGGGCTGGAGGAAGTTGAGGAGAAGGGTAATCCCAAAGGAAGATAATCAGTCTCAACTGACCAGGGCCCCACGAGATCTCTAGGACATGACCACCAACTATGCATCATAAACTAGCTAGTATTAGGTCCCCGACACATATACAGTGGAGGACTGCCTGATCTGGCCTCAGTGGGAGATGATGCACCTAGCCCTCGAGAAGCTTGAGCCCCAGGGAGTTGGGAGGTTTGGTGGGGTGGGGATGGGGGAGTGGGGACATCCTCTTGGAGTCAGTGGAGGAGGAATGGGTTGCACAACAGTCAGAGGGCAGACAGGGAGGGGGATAATGTCTGAACTGTATAAAAAGACCAAAGAATAATAATAATGGGAAAAAGAAAATTAATAAACTATGCTCCTAAAGAATCGAAAACAACAACAAAAACAAAAACAACAAAAAGAAAAGTTTACTAGCACAGTGAGTTTCACATCTTTCCCTGATATTGGTTTATAGTCATTTTAAGGTGAAATTTATAACAGACACACACACATGGACACACACACACATATATACATATATGTCTGTGTGTGTGTGTGTGTGTGTGTGTGTGTGTGTGTGTGTGTGTGTGTTTTGAACCTTCTGAGTCTGCAGAAACAATAAAGGGATTACCCATGAAGACACTAGGTCCTCTGTCAGTTGAAGCCTTAGCAAAGTGAGAATCAGTTAGTACCCCGACCTGTCTGTAATGTCTATGAAACAGCAATAACCATCATGGCAAGATATCCATAAAGGTGCAATAAGTGCTGTCTAAGTCAGGGTTTCTATTCCTGCGTAAACATCATGACCAAGATGCAAGGTGGGGAGGAAAGGATTTATTCGGCTTACACTTCCACACTGCTGTTCATCACCCAAGGAAGTCAGGACTGGAACTCCAGCAGGTCAAGGAGCAGGAGCTCATGCAGAGGCCATGGAGGAATGCTGTTTACTGGCTTGCTTCCCCTGGCTTGCTCAGCCTGCTTTCTTATAGACCCCAAGACTACCAGCCCACAGATGGCACCACCCACAAGGGACCCTCTCTCCTTGATCACTAATTGAGAAAATGCCTTACGGCTGGATCTCATGGAGGCATTTTCTCAACTGAAATCCTTTCTCTGTGATAACTTCAGCTTGTGTCAAGTTGACACACAAAACTAGTCAGTACAAGTGCCATTCACAATTTGATTGCAACTAGCAACACTTTATTTTACTTAAGTGTCACATAACCAGAGGGTAAACATTCCTGGTACTTGAAATCTAGCAGACTTCTTAGAGTTATGAAGGCCATGGATCTTAGAAAATAATCTACTACCTCCACTGTGGTAGACTAGCATCAGTTCTAACTACATTTTAAATTATATCCTTAGACCATAGAAAAGTGCAGCTACCACCACTCAAGGACAAGATGTTTCCTTACATGAAATGAAGGCCTTCACAGAAAACAAAACTGGATATAAGGCAGAGATCACGGACTGAGAGAAGCTTAATTCCCATGTAGACATCCAAATCACAGATCCTGAATTTGTGGATCGTGGAATTTTCTGCAAGAGGGAATGGAAATACTTTAAAAAACAGAATACCAGGAAGTTAGCAGTTGAACAGTCTCCCTTAGATAAGGCTACATGAACAGAGCTGCAGCAATGGCAAAAGCAGCAAACACAGTAACAGACAGGCAAAATTGCATGAGGCCTTATCTGTGCCTATATATACTTTTCTTCCTTTTTAAATTACTTTTAATTTACACTGAATTTTACATATAAGTGACAAGTATATTTAAGTAATAACATGTAATGTTTATATACTTTTATAAATGAGGTAACTTTTAAATTAGTGTAATCCTATGAATTTATTAAGATTTTATCACTAAGCAAAACAAAACAAAAACAAATTTATCATTTTTATGATTATGTTACTTACTAGTCTTGTTTCTTGCATCTGAGAAGAGTCACATAAGGGCTTGATTAAAATCACAACTTGAAAGTACAATGTTATGATGGGGAATTCAAAGAGTCAACAGCAGCTTGTTTTTTCTTTCCGTTTCAGTTCAGGCTCTCAGCCTTGGGGTGATTTCTTCCTTCATTAAAAATCCCAGAATATGTTTTCTAAGAAGAATTTGAAAGCCAAACATTCCCCCATTTCTCCCTTGTCTCATACCATTTCTAGTATTTATCAACTGCTTTTCTCTTGGTAACTTCTCTGAGACCAACAAGTTTTAGATTCTACATCTTAGATAATATATAATTGCCTGTGGTTCATTTGACATATGTAACTCAATATAATGACATATAATTATATTCATTTTGAAATAAGATTTAGAATCCTTTTTGCATTTGTAAACTGAACCATATTAAATTCTGCATATTAAAATTTCTTTTTCCAGTCATTGGATTTGAAAATTTAGGATGTGATTTTTTTCTAAAATTTTGTGAATGATATTTTCATAAATGAAGGTAAGTTCATGTTACTTTGACATAGTGACATATTAATTTCACTCCTTCTGTTTATATCCTCAGAAGTAGTACTATTAGGTCATGTGAGATTTTTCTGTTTTTATTTTTGCTTTTTTTTCCTTATATTGAAATGAAATGGAATTTGACCTCTATTCTTCATTTGCTAATGAAAACAGCACACATATATAATGCATGAAAATACTAAATAAGACATCTCTAAGTCTCTAGAAGACCATTATTTCTAATTTTATGTATTTTTGCTATTTACATACATATTTTCAGTCTTAATTTTACATAAATGTTCAATGTTTGTGTATTTTTATATGTGTCCACAATGATTACTAGTAGGAATGATTGTTGATAACTATATTATGAATGAAGAAAAATGCAGAGAAAATCTTAGGAACATGTAAAGAGAGGGAGAAGACCCCTCTCCAAGTCCAGAGAAAGCTTCTTACCTTCAGACCAGGGAGAGTGAGAATTCTAGTACAATTGCTAACTGCTTAAGGCCACACTAACTTCTGAGCTATAAACTTGAAATTTTGTAGTAGTTTCACCAGTAACTCCAGTTCAGTAAAAAGAATTCACTAAACCCCTATGGCAATCTTATTCAGTATTTTTGCATCAATATTCATATGCAATCTTGATCTGAAGTTCTCTTTCTTTGTTGGGTATTTGTGTGGTTTAGTTATCAGAGTATCTTTGGTTTTATAGAATGAATTAAGTGGTGTTCCTTCTGTTACTAGTTCATGGCATAGTTTGCGGATTATTGGTATTAGCTCTTCTTTGATGGTCTGGTAAAATTCTGCACTAAAAGCATCTCGTTGGGAACATGTCTAGCATTGTGGAATGAAGCACCATGTGTCTTTCCTGGGTGCTGTGGCTCTGAGTGGGGCAGCAGACATGCCAGAAGTGGCTGAGCATCTTCCCACACAGTATGAATGGCAGGTGGGGGCTGTGGGAAGCCTTTGTGGGCCCTGCCCATGGGTGGGGGAGGAGGCCATTCTCGGGAACCTTGGGTGCTGCAGACTGACTAGCCGGAGCACAGCTGGGTTCCTGCCGAGACCTGGTTTCAGCGGCTTGGGGCACTGGGCTAGCTGCTTAGGCTTGGGTGAATGGGTACCGTCTGGGAGCATGGGGAAGCCCTTGGAGAGAGATTAGACATGCCTCATTAATCAAGGGCTGGATCCCTCGTTTCTCAGGATGTCCAGATGAACAGGCAGTCCATAATTCTAAGATGCTTATTGTCATCGAGTGGAGTGGACTGGATGGAATTGTACCTCCTGGCCTCTGGGACAGGCGAGCCAGATGTAGTAACTGGGAAGGGGCGTGGCTAAGCCTCTAGGTGTCTCATTAACATGGGGATGCCTTGGGGCTGTGTGGCCATGCCTCTACCTGAGGAAGGGTGATATGTGACCTTACCAGGAGTCAAAAGCCTCCTGAGAGCTTTGGCATAAAGTTTTCTGGTCCTTTGTGGATTGTTTCACGGGGTCACCCAGATTTTATGCCTGTGCTCAACCGAGTGCCAGATTGCCTGTCACAGTTCACTGCCCCACACCATCTGGCTCAGGCCTTTTTTTGGTTGGGATAGTTTTAATGACTGCTTTTATTTCCTTAAGGATTATGGGACTGGTTACATATTTTACCTGAGCTTGATTTAATTTTGATATATAGTATCTATCTAGAAAATCATCCATTTTATCCAGAGCTCCTGGAACACAGGCAGGTTGTGGAATATTGGAAAGGGACAAGAGCACTGGATCAGCCCTGTGCAGAGTTGCAGATTGGAGGGAAGACTGGGCTCTGGCAGAGTAGATAGCTTTTCTATCTGCTTGACTCCATGGGGGGTCCCATCTAAGGCAGCTATTAGGGACAGCAACTCTCAACTGTGTCCCTGGATAAGGCAACCCTCTTGGGAGACAGGTAGGCTGTTGGCTTTGGGTACCACTATGGCAATCTTAGTGACTCCTGAATTTACCATATCAGGTTATAAATCCAGCAAACACATTACTGAAGCCAGTATATCTTTTCTCAAAAGAGATAGACAATGGAAAGAAATATGGTTACTTTGAGATTTAACTTGTAAGGCACTATGTCTATATCTATATCTAATCATCTATATCTATATCTATCTATAGATCTATATAGATAGATAGATAGATAGATAGATAGATAGATAGATAGATAGATAGATATGTCTATAGATCTATAGATAGATATAGATATATGGCTAATACTTAGACAATGTCTTACTTTCTCAGAGAAGCCAATACTCAGCTTGGGGTACTTGTTAATTTCCCATTTTTCCACAGAGAAGCACATACCCCAGCTTGGATGTGTCCTATTTTCTTCTAACCATATTTGTTATTTTTAATGCTTAGCTTGAGCCTAAAGTAGCATATTTGAACAAAATCACCAGCTCTAGTTGATAAGCTGGATAATTCTGAAATTCTTTTCAGTATCAAAGCCAAGAATTCTGATTTGGCCAGAGTTGAGATTTCTAAAATTTAGAGGGAACTTCTTAGTTAATTAAGAGTGGTAGTTGGAGTTGTGTCATTGTAATCTCATTGTTATTAATGCTATGTATATGTTACATTTCTTAGAGGGCAGGATGAGCATGCTTATGGATCTACATATGTTTAAGATTAAATTATATGTCTTAATTTTCTGTAACCAGAATCACAGAAATTATAAAAAAAACCTTTGACAACTTGATGAATGGCTTGAGGTCGATAAACTGTTGGTGTTTTTGTTGAGGTGGTCAATGATGAAATTAAAAGGAGGAAATGTTTATTTGGTTTTAAGTTTTAAGATGGTTCAATTTGATGTTGGCTGACTTTTTTTTTTTCTGGCATGAGACAAATCATGGCAATGGCAGGGTGTGTGGCAGCAATGAGAACATGGCAGTGGCAGTGGCTGTGGCAGAGTGTGAGTCCATGGAAGACAGGAAACAAGGGCAACAATGGGCTGATAGTGGGACAACTTTTCAAACACAAAGTCTACAGGACATACATTCTCTTACCTCCTAATATTTCCATCAAGTTTGTAATTAGTACCACCATCTGGGAAGCAAATCTTCACTTGCCAATACTCAAAATGCATTTTATAGTCATCATATTGCTGACTAAATAATATAGAAAATAATCTGTTGATTAGTTAAAATAACAATACTACCTAGTATTCTATGATTTAATCCCTTAATCCACATTATAGGAACGAAGAAATAAGAATATAGTATTCATATTTAAGGCAGGGAAAACATTTTTTAATGTAAATATGTTAGTATAGTATGCTACTGGTCACTCAAAAATACTAATTAGCTACTAATGGAACTCTAAAGAGGAAAAAATACATATTTTAATGCATTTTTAAAAATGAAGTATGTGAACACACAATCTACCTATCTAACTTATAAAACTAAAGCAAATATTACATACATATTAAAGAAAGTTTATCTAAAATGAGTCTTGAAACACAACAGATAAGAATATAAGGATAAATTCATGATAGGCAGAGATATTGGATCTCATAAGGTAAAAGTTACTTTACAAGGAAGAAACAAATGCATGCCTTCCCAGTTTGTATCTGCACTCTGGAACAGATGCTGTGCCCATCCCTCCCCATCCCTAATACACACAGACAAAGCTTAACCATCCAGGAGTTCTGACACACCCAGGATCACAGCTCAAGTCCAAGTGTATCAAGGACCTCCACATAAAACCATATATACTGATTTTAATAGAATAAAAACTGGGAAAGAGCCTCGAACACATTGTAGAGGGGAAAATTTCCTGAACAGTAATCAAATGACTTGGGCTCTAAGATCAACTATTGACAAATGGGATCTCATAAAATTAAAAAGCTTCTGTAAGGCAAAGACACTGCCAATAGGACAAAATGGCAACCTACAGATTGGGAAAAATCTTTACTAACCCTACATCTGATAGAGGACTACTATCTAATATATACAAAGAACTCAAGAAATTAGACTCCAGAGACCAAAATAACCCTATTAAAAATGGGCAATAGAGCTAAACAAAGAATTCTCAACTGAGGAATCTCAAATAGTCAAGAAGCACTTAAAGAACTGTTCAACATCTTTAGTCATCAGTGGAATGAAAATCAAAATGATATGAGATTCCACCTTATTCCAGTCAGAAAGGCTAAAATGAAAAACTGAGGTGACAGCAGATACTGGTGAGGATGTACAGAAAGAGGAATACTTTTCCATTGCTGGTAGCATTGGAAGTTGGTATAACCACTCTAGAAATCAGTCTGGGGGTTCCTCAGAAAATTGGACATATTACTTCCTGAGAACCCAACAATACCACTCCTGAGCATATACCTAAAAGATGCTCCAGCATGTAATAATTACACATGCTCCACTATGTTCATAGCAGACTTATTTATAACAGCCCGAAGCTGGAAACAACCAAGATGTCCCTCAACAGAAGAATGAATACAGACAATGTGGTACATTTACACAATGGAGTACTAATCCGCTATTAAAATAATGACTTCATGAAATAGCAGGCAAATGGATGGAACTAGAAAATATCACCCTGAATGAGGTAACCCAGTCACAAAAGAACACACAAGGTATGTACTCACTGATAAGTGGGTATTAGGCAAAAGGCTCCGAATACCCACGATTCAACTCACAGACCATATGAAGCTCAAGAAGAAGGAAGAGCAAAGTTTGGATGCTTCAGTCCTACTCAGAAGGGGGAAGAAAATAATCATGGAAAATAGAGAAGGGAAGGGATCTGGGAGGGAGAGACGAGGAGGGAAAAAGGGGAACATGATTAGGTATGGGAGGAGGCAGACGAGAAATAAAGAGGGTTAGAAAATTGAACAGAGGTGTGTAGCAGAGAGGGATGGGGTAGTGGGGTAGCCAGTAGAATGTCCCAGATGCCAAGGACCCAAGAGGTTCCCAGCCCCTAACAGGGAAGACATTAGCAAAATGCCAAACAAAGGGGAGAGAGAGAGCCTGTAAAGGCCATATCCAGTGGAGAGGCACAGCTCCTGGTTAAAGAATGGGGCCACCCAATCATGCCAGAAATATTAATCCAGAATTGCTCCTGTCAAAAGGAAATGCAGGAACAGAGTGGAGCAGAGACTAAAGGAAAGGCCAGCCAGAGACTTTTCCACCTAGGGATCCATCTCACTTGCACACACACAAACCCAGACAGTATTGCTTATGCCAAGAAGCACTTGCTCATAGGAGCCTGGCATAGCTGTCCCCTGAGAGGCTTTGCCAGAGCCTGACCAATACAGGTGTGGATGCACTCAGCCAATCATTGGACTGAGCGTGGGGACCCTAATGGAGAACTTAGGGCAAGGAATAAAAGAGCTGAAGGGGTTTGCAACCCCATGGGTAGAACAATATCAACCAACCCAACACACCAGAGCTCCCAGGGACTAAACCACAAACCAAAGTGTTCACATGGGGGTACCCATGGCTCCAGCTGCATACATAGCAGATGGTTGGGTGGGGGAGCACCCTCATAGAGGCAGGGGAGGAGAGAAGGGGAAGGGTATAGGTGGTTTTTGGAGGAGAAACTTGGAAGGGGGATAATATTTGAAATGTAAACAAATAAAATAACCAATTAAAAAAAGTAAGTACCTTCCATCATTACAGCGTAATACCTTATCTATTTTATTTTTCTTGATTTTTGAAGGACATAAAATCCTGTTACCAGTTGGATAAAAAACTCATAGCAGTGTCAAAATTAGTCACAGAAAGCCTAGTTTCTAGTTATGCTGTCTGAACAAATTTATTCTTGAGAGTGTTTCCTTAGCCAATGATTAGGAAAAGACAGAATTGGAGAACAGATATATTTTGTCTATTGTTGAAATAAAAATCACAGACTACAGTCTGTTTTATGGAAATAAAAATATATGTACAATTGTAAGCATTTAGACAATCTGTCATTGAAGAAACATACTTTATTCAATATGTAGAAATGTTTAAAATATAAAAGAAATGAAGTTACTATAATATCATATGCATATTTACACTTATTTTATACAGAGCGTACTTTCAAGACAAAATAATGAGTTTCCCTAAAACTGAATCATACTAAATTATGATAAAAATTAAAATGTAAATGACAATATCATAATAAACTATATTCAAATGTGAGATAGAAATGATAATGGTTAACATTGCCTTAGCCCTTTACTCTTAGAAAACCACAAATATTAAGATGCACAGTAGCTGAAAAATGAAATCATAAATACATAAGTAAAATCACATGCATATGTTCACTCGCATAGTTTTCTATATACATGTACATATGTACACAATGAGATAACCTTCAGCCTTACAGAAGGAGCGCCTGTGTCCTCTCACACCCTTGTTAGACTAGGAAGTATTTTGCTAATGGAAATCAGTTTGACACAGAAGGAATTTTATTACATAATCTCATTTATATGCTGTATCTAAAAAGAAAAAAGTTCATAAATAGAGTTACAGAACAAAGTAGGTACAACTACTATTTGTTATTCAGAAGGAGAAGAGTAGGAAATAAAGGACCAAAGATTTGAGAAGGGTAAAAATAGAATCCTGGGATCTAATGTAACACATATCGGCAAAAGTTGATAGAATTGTATTGTGTGAGAATAATTTTTAGAGTTTAGTAACTGTGTGACAAGGAAGATGTGTTCATTCTTTGTATCGAAGTTGCTGTCGTTCCATCTGTGAGGAATGGATAACATCATAACATAAAGCTGAACTATTTGTAGCCTCTAATCAACCTGAACTAAACATCCACTAATTTGACTGAACATCAATGAATCTTTTTTCTTTCTTAAAAGATGTGTGTGTGTGTGTGTGTGTGTGTGTGTGTGTGTGTGTGTGTGTGTGTGTGTGTGTTTGTGAGTGGGTGTGTGTGTGTATGTGTAGATAGGATAAAGCTAGACAAGTATTTTTCCATTGTCTGTTTCTTTTTTTAATTTTATTTTTTAAATTGTATTTATTTACATTTCAAATGTTATCCCCTTTCCCTGTTTCCCCACTGCAAATCCCCTATCCCATCCCTTCTTAGCCTGCTTCAGTGAGGCTGCTCTCCCACCCACCTACTCACCCCCACCTCACCACCCTAGCGTTCCCCTATACTGGGGCATCAAGCCTTCACAGGACCAAGGGCCTCCCTCCAACTAATGCCAGATAAGGCCCCTTCAGCTCCTTCAGTCCTTCCCCTAACATTGTCTGTTTCTTTAATATGGATGAACTGTGAACATGTTTTTCAAATTCCCACTAATTCCTACTGGGGCATCAAGCCTTCACAGGACCAAGGGCCTCCCTCCCACTGATGCCAGGTAAGGCCCTTTTTGCTCCTTCAGTCCTTCCCCTAACATTGTCTATTTGTTTCTTTAATGTGGATGAACTGTAACTAATTTTTTCAAATTCCCACTAGTTCCTACTGTCTTGATTCCTCTGTAATGGTGGACTCTATCATATACCTTGAACAATACATATATATATATGTGTGTGTGTGTGTGTGTGTGTGTATGTGTGTGTGTGTGTGTATGGTAATTAATTTGAAAGAAAGTAGATATACCTGGAAAATATTACATTAAACAAAAATAACAAAGATTTATAAAGTCAAAAGTAAAATGCTTACTGTTATATTTACATCATGAGTTTTAATTTTTACATGTGTTTGAATATATTTATGTTTGGTAGTACAAGTCATGAAAGTTTAAAGAGAAGCTCAAAGGAAAAATGTGTTTGGAGTGGGAGATTTGAGGATACTAGAACATATGTAACCTGAAAGCAGAGGGTAACTGCTGAGAGAGAAAGGGGGTCTACTCCTGTGCTTGAATTAAGAGCAACAGTTGCCCTCTGGTGCAAGAATAAACACTTCCGGAGTACAAAGGCTCGCCTGTCAGAAACTCTATCCTGTAAGTTCCATATTAATTTAAGAGAAGAAAACCTAAGCAGAAGGCTTCTTGCTCCTCAAAGCAGCTTTGTAAGAAGTACTACTAATGAGCAACAGCAGAAATAGACACAGCTGTATTTGGACAAGGAGGATGGGAGCAAATGCATTTCTTTTGGACAACAGAACAGTGATGTGTCCAATGGTGCTGGTTTTGAAAGGTTTGAGAAGTACATGATTGAAGATGTTCTGGATTCCTGCTCTGAAACCATGAAGTTTGTAGAGAGAGGCAGAGGTAAGGCAATGCGTGACAGAATAAGAGTGCGCAAGGAGAACACAGGACTCCAGAGATGAATATTTAAAGATAGAGTCCATGGAGATCCCAGAATACTGGAGATGCCAGGACCAGGAGAGCATTGCTGAGGACAGACTGAAGCATGGTAGAGAGATGGCTCAGGACGAACATTTGTGATTCAGGCAGTGGAATGGCACTACTGTTTCCTTTTGGAATGAGTTGACTACATTTGAAGCCCCAAATGATATTTAAAAAGCTATAGGATTTGGTATTTTCTTTGCTAGATTTATTTTAAATGAATTTACAGATTGCCCTGAGTCAGATTAGACATGGACTTCTGACTTTTAAATTGTTACAACTGTTAAAAACTTTAAGGAGCAGAAAAGTTATGGTTACAGTTTCAAAGCGATATGTTTGAATGCCCAGTTGATGAGCGATAGAACCATTGGTCTATTTGTCAAATTGACTGATTTTGGAGTCACCTAGGAAGCACCACAGTAGCACACATGGGAGGAGTTATTTAGCTTCTGGGAATGCCTGTGAGGGATTATGTTGATTTGTTTAATTGAAGAGGGAATGTCCACACTAACAGCCTGATTAAATTTGAGACCCTGTGAAAAGGACAAAGCTAGAGAATACAAACATTTGTCACTGTCTGCTTCCTAACTGTGGAGACAGTGTGAGCAATTTATTCAAACACCCGCTGCCTTGATTTCCTGCCATTGTGGACTATTCTCTGGAAAAGTATATGAACACATGTTTTTTGTTTGTTTGTTTGTTTTCGTTTATTTTTTTCTACAGTATTTTTATCATGGCAACAGAAACGTAATTGCAGTAGAAAGTTGGTAGCCACTATGAAAGAGGTATTCTTTCACTATGGATTTTGGAGCAAGTAGTTGTCTGTTACAAAATTCAACAAATAAAAGCTTTTAAATGAACAATTAAGGCTTTATTATATAAAAGAACAAGTTTATTGGAATAGATTGCTCATACTCACTAAAAGAAAAATATTATCAATGCAGTGTCTCCCAAGACCTTAATCATTATAACATCTTTTAGAGATGGGGCACTACTGATGCTCATGAGTTTTGTGGTTATCTTGTAGCATTGTGAATCTCTTTTCTACCTGGGAAGGCTATTTTAGTCCATAGGAGACAGCCACAAAAGACTAAATAAATTCATTCACAGTACTAGCAAATTCAACACAAATGCAACCGACATCTGCCAAGTTATATTGTGTACACCACAAGTATCTAAAAACATTTGTATACATGATGGTCTTGCTAAATAGGAATATATAGACGATATACTGATAATATGTTTTTTGAATGTCTGTGTTTCTACATTTAGAAGTGATAACCCAATCATTATATCACTTTTCCTCATTCGTATCAGGCAAAGCAGACTTTACACTTTAGTGTGGTGAAACACCTTGATCTCTAATTTCTGTCTAGGATGTCTTCCAAAGGTTTATGAAAACTGGGACTACAGCAAAGTGGCAGAAAACTTGAGAGTTATGGAGTTCATTCTTTGCTTTTTTTTTTACAGGCAACAATGAACTGAACAATATTGTACTACACTGCACTCCATCACTATAGGTCCAAAGTCGGTAGTGTCATGTGACACATGGACTGAAATATCTGTAAGTGGCTGTCATAAACTTTCACAACTAATAAATGATGGCCTTGAGTGATGTGTGATGGCTATAGTAGCTGAAAGCTGGCACAGTGCATTACATTTGACTTTCCTAAATCAAAATTTATATTTTTTTATTTCTCAAATTGCATTATAATAAAATAAAATTTACTCTGTGTCAATAGAACTTTAGAATTGAATGTGAACTGAGTAATTCAAAAAGGAAATTACATGTCCCTACTAAAATATGTAGTGTATATTTGATTTTCACAGTTTATTTAATTTTTAAGCTTGGAAATACCTTGATAGTTTGTTACCTTCTAATAAAAAAACCATGTGTAAACAAATTTCTTGAATATACAATGGCTCACTATAGGTAATTGCTGAACTATTAAGAAAAGGAGTTAGAAATTGGTACGCACTAAATAATGAAAAACACAGACCAGAAATGACCACTATTAACACTCCTTATTTTCAATATATGACAACCAATTGGCAAAACTAAGCACTGTTGAATCTAAAATCATTTATCACATTGACTTGGAAATGACCTCAGATCCTTTTGTGCTAATGCTTCAAGCTTGTATTTTTTGAATTTTTTTTTTTTAAAAAATCAATTAATGTAACCATGAAAACTGTGGTTGAAGTATTTTTTAAATTATTAAATTGATTTTTGCTTATTCAGCTTGGTACATTTGTGGCTTATTAGAAAGGCAGAGGTTATAATAGGAAGGACTTTCAGATCTATGCACTCTGATGGCTTCAGTAATCATTTTGCACTCAATATCAATTAATCTCACTTTGCTATCGATGTCAGCTTTACTGTTACTTTAAACATATTTTAAATTGTACAGAAATCATTATCATGTAGAGAAATACTAAGGCTTCCAGTAAATGTTATACCACATAAAATGTTTTGAATTGATTTTTTTCATTCTTCATAATTTAAAAATTCTAGTAAACAAAAAACCCCTCTGCAATAGATGTTTCTTCTCTGAGAATTTTGGTTATAAATACATTTATAACTCGAAAAGATATAAAATCTAATATTCTCTTTATATTTTATGCTAAACAAAAATATAATTTCAAAGTATAGTTTTAAAAAAATTAGGACTGCAAATTTTGATACTGATTTTTGACATTTTATTTTTTAAAAGAAATGCTTTGTATGGTTATCATGAAAGGATTTGCAATTGTTGAATCTGAAGAACATTTTGGTATAACAGAAGAGTACAATTCATCCTTCAGAGCTGTTAGTAACGAAGAGGCTGAATTTGAGATAATGTAAATTTTCCTCTTTTTCCTTTTCTGTTTGTTTGAAACAGGGCTTGATCTTGGTGGCCAGCCCAGCTTTAAACTTGCCCTCTTGCTGCTTCTATCAGATATGTAATAGTATCATATAATTCTCCATTTAAAATATGTATGTATATGAATAATTATAAAATACATATGTATGTAAGTATGCACTGTGTATGTATGTATTTGCCTAGAGATCTGGACATGTAATTACAAGTGTGTAGTGTTCAGGTGACACCTGCAGGAAAGAGTTCTCTCCGTTTACCATGCAAAGTCTAGAGATCAAGTTCAGGAATTCAGGCTTACTACCCAGTATTTTTACTCTCTCAGCTATGTTATGGTACCAGAGATTATGTTTTTGCATTTATTTATTTTTTGACAGTAATTGTTATTTATAAACTTTAGATTTGTAAGCACACTACCAAGATACTTTTGTCTTTGGAGACTGTTCCTCTTCCACAGAAGGCTCTCTGTTATTAAAACCTCATATTAGGGAGGTGCATTTTTCAGAATCCACAAGCTAACATCAACATGTTAATGGCAGCTAAATAGTTTTTACCTGATAATCATTGAATATTTTCTTCCAGAATCTCAGTCGGCAGGTAAGATTATATTTATCTTCTCCATTACACTGTGCTCTTTTACCAAACTTCCCCCCTCCTTTCCCCTTTTTATGCCCCTAATATTCTGGAGTTCCTTTGAGCTATTCGCAGGCTGCCAGCCAGATAAGGCACTTTATTTGTGAATGGACTGTGTTTATAGATTCAGAGATAAAGCACCTCTTCTCGGGAAGCCATATTGAGATATATAGTATGTCTATGATTTTTATTATGGATGTTTCACTTGGGCAAATGTCTGAAGTTTGCTTAAAGTTTGTCTCCATCATGAAGTACTATTTTGATCCATTTTCTGTAGGAACCTATGCTGAACAACGTTACATTTATAGCCTTTTAGTTTCAACTGTGGAATCTTGGTTCCTATAATCTTTCATACCTTTGTTTATTTTTCCATTCTCTCCATAAACCTTCACAGAATTTTTCCCATTAAAATAGAATGTTTCTGAGTTTTTCTGAGTCTTTACTCTTAAACTCTCATTTCATTAATTTCCAAACTATTTCTCATACTGTGTAATTCTGTTAAATTATTTTCTCAAAGTATGCCTTGTTTCTTGTGATGTCATGATTTATTTATTGTTACATTTAGATAAACTATTATTCAATATGTGTGTCATAACTTTTTCAAGCTTTGATAAATACACAGTGCTATGTGTCCACCACATTATCACGTTGTACTTTCTTCTGTAGGATGCAGACACACACACACACAAACATACACACACACACACACACACACACACAAACACACACACTCACACACACATACACACACACACACACTCCTGCACATGTAAACACACAAAAACTTTACACATTCAACCTGCTTCTTTCTTTTAAACTCCTAGCATCCAATAATCTTTTTTTCTCTCTGTCTAATTTTCCTTTTCTAGATTGATTTTTGAGCAGATTTATTCAATTATGTACAAATTTATACTGTTTTATTTTAAACTAAATATTTCATTCTCCTCTTATCAATGAAAATGCTGTGTGTCAATGTCTCTATCCATTCACAAATTCAAAGGCCTCTTTTTGATACCAGTGCTTGACATCTATAAATAAAATAACAAAAATACATACATATATACCAATTTTTACTTTGAGATAATTTTTGAAAGGTACTTACTTAAGAACTTAATAAAATTGCTGAGTTGTTTGACAAAAAATGAATGGCAGTAAAATATCTCAGCAGGAAACATTTCAATGTTTATCTTTGAAGCTATCTTTTACTCTAAAAATTAAAGAATGAAGAAATTCTTATTTTTGGTGCCAAACATCGCAAGGAGATTTTATGCAATTCAGTTTGATAGCAGAATATTGAAAAGGAGCAAAATAGGCATAAATATAATTGTTCTAATACACTTCAATGAGAACTTAAAAGAACCATATTACAGTAGATGAAAGAAGAGAATCAAAAGCAATTTGACCCTGAAGTCTACCATAGCTAATAAAATTACTAGATTAAAATTTAATTTCTCTTATATCCATCCTACTTGTGAGAAGAGGCCCGTGGTACAGAATGAAAAATATTCCCAAAGTCTTGAAGATCATTTTTTCTGAACAAAATGCACCATTATGTTATTATATCTGATAGCCAACGGAGATTGATGTGGAATACTTTTGAGGATGCTTCATGCAGGAGTTCTGAAGCTGTTCTGTGAATTTAGAAGGCATCATACTATCTTCTTACCATCTTTTAACACTGCTGTAGTATCACAGGCAGCAATAATGTCAGGCAGTCTAAGCTTTCTCAAACACATGTAATTACAGAAGGAATCATTTAGAGATTTTTAATCCATCTATATCCTACCATAATAATATACACATATTTCATAAATATCAATCTATTTATGATATTCATTATATATAAAACAAGAATATTTTAGGCATTATTATATACATTTTAAAATGATATCTTAAAATTACTGGCTAAATCTTTGTATGAAAATCTTATAATGATTAGAAACGGGAATGTATATTACTTTGAATTTATTTCATATTACATTGCATTAATTATAATATTATTTCTTCATTTTTCATTCAATAGGTAAAAATTCATTGAAAAGATGATGAAATTAAATAATGCTGAAGTTAAGTATGCTATTCACTTTTTTATAGCTAAAAGCTTAGAATTCGCTTTTCCATTTTCAGATCAAACTGGCTTTTTTGTCTAATCATAAACTGTACTCAGGAAGCCAAAATTTGAATCTCAATTTATCTTTATTTATAAACAATTACAATCTTAATATAGTTTCAAAATTTTTCTTAGGATTTTAAATTTTCTGTAACTTCATATCAAGTTTCTGAAATTATATTTGCTTAATCAAAAATTTTGAAATGGGAGAAAAACAAATTTCTGTGACCCTTTCTACTTCTCTCTATTCTTTCTTCCTTTCATTGTTTCACTTTGCATTTTTTAAGATTCTCGCAATTGATTAGTGACAAATATTATGAACATTTTATTGAGCATTTGGAACGTGGGCTAGTGATATAATTAAGAAACGAAACTTTTCACTTCTTTTACTTCAATTATCAAGGCAGATAGAGTAAGGTCCAACTGCTGGTTTAGCATTGGTGTAAGGATATATAGATGAATATATAGAAAGAAAATTGAAACAAAGAATTTCACAATTATACATACAACAGCATAACTAGACCCAGGGAAAAATCTATTGTTAAATTAATTTAGTTGGGATATTTTTTTGTCCTGGAGAGAAAATAAATATATTTATATTCAAATAAAATTATGAGATTAGATACAAATGTGAGTATAAGAGGTAGTCTCCCATAAATATGACAAGATAGTTTAAAATTCTGGCTACTTATAATGTGATATTGATCATTGTCTATTTAATCTCACACTTTACTTACACAAAGTTATACAGCAGAGCTGGAAGATACACTTTTGGTTTATAGTTTTTTCTTCTAAATTATTTCTTGATAATCATGCCTCACACAGGAGTATGGATTATTTGGATCGCATTTCATGTGTTCACTGAAATACAATCCTACCTCTTACTTCTTTTCTAAGTTTTGCTGATGTGCTCCGTTTTCAACAGACCTACATTTCTACATCCCTCCAGTCATTATATTTGTCCAAGTAACTTCCATTTATTGTTTAGATGTTATAAGAGACTACTTAGTAGAATAATAATGTATCCATGTACAATAGCATTAACCATCATTAATATAACTTGTATAGTTTATTATTATTTGATACACATAAAATATTGATAAAATATAAGTTAAAATTTATCATTATCTGGCATTTCTTGTACTCATTTGAAATTTCTCAATTTTATTCCAGCCCAAGCCTCAACCAATGTGATTTTATTATTCTCTACAAAATTAGCTGGATTTGGAAATTAATATGGGATTATAAATTATAAATCTGATATTTCATGGAGGTTTTTAAAGTTCCAGCATATTGTTTTGATGTCATCTAAATTGTTGAATAATAATTTCCCTTATTCAATGTCTTGATGTGGACACAATTAGTGTATATTTGTATCTGTTTTGAGTATGTGGTTATTATTTAAGCAATGTCATAAATTACTCACATACTGTTTGTTCTTGTTAATATAGGTTTCCACTTATTTGGGGTAGATTGATACAAAAGACTTAAGTTTCTGGCTGTTAAGTAAAATGTTGCTGAACTACTCGATATATTTACAAAATATTCTCTAAGCAACAATGCCATTCAAAATCTGCCTAAAAATTCATTTTATATCTTTTCCCACACCAGTATTTTATATTATTGGTAGAAAAGATGAAATTATGTGCACGCCCTGGAAAGAACCTATTTATAATCTCCACAGGCAATAATTTAGAATGTTACCATTTAAAGAAATAAAGACTTTAGAGAGTTGACCAAGATAAAATAAGATTTCTATGATAACATCTAAACAAACTTGTTATTGTCCTTATAGAAGGAAGTAGAATAGAAACAGGGATAACTGTTCAAGGAAATAAATATGCTGTGACTATATTAAGACAAAAGCCTGAACAGATCCTTCTCTCACAGATGTCAGAAAAGTAATCTGATAACTTTACCAATTCCACAGTCTTTAAAATTGCTAGGCACGTGTTTATTTTTTGTTCATTTTTGTTTTGATCTTTTGTTTTTATTTTTAATTTGCCTAGTCCCTACTAAATTCTTTAACAAATGATTAAAGCAAATATTTTTGGTTTACAAAATATTTAAATATCAAATAAAAATTTAAATATCAAAAACTGCACAGTTTTTAGTAGTAACAAGTTATAGTTTTTTGGATTCTTCTAATAATAAGTAATGAAAACTTTTTCATTAATCATTCTTAGTACTATTATTAGTGAAATGTACATTGGAGTATTTGGTCATACTAAAATTGATTTATTTGCTTGAAGAAAGATTTATTCATATAATCTGTTTTTCTGATATGTACCTTTTTTTCAAAGGCAAAGTTTGTAAATTTAGTTTGCTTAATTTTGATTTTTCTCATTGTTTACTTTTTAAATAACAGCTTATTGAAGTATTATATCTATAACAGGATAATCTATAATTAAAATTTATACTCAAGTGAGTCTATATTGAAACTAATTAATTATTACTGTAATATAGTTAACATGTAAAAAATTTCTAATAATATGTCATACCTTCATTCACCAAAAATGCATTATTATAAATTAACTATTGATGTCAGTTTTAATACTATTGATAACAACATGTTATAATTTTTATAAATGTAAATACTTGGTATATTTTAGGCATATGACTAGCTTTATTCAACATTATTTTTTAAGGTGTCTAATTATTATTATCAAGTGTATTTTAATTGCAGCATAATATGCCTACTCTACTTTGTTTATTATTATATGTTTATACCATAAACACATTAACATGCTGACATATTTGTCTTTAGGTAAACAAGGAAACACAATAAAAGGCAATAGAAAAATCAGAGTAGAAAATAAATATATTCTTTATTCGGTATATTTGAGGACTGTTGTGTTGCAAAAATGACAAACAATCTTGGTTTGGCAAAATTTTTAAGCACTTTGATGATCATAGCTTGCAGGAGCTGTCTACCCCTGCAGACTAGATTACAAAGTACCTGAAGACATCATGTAATCTTCTAAGGAAAGGAAGCAACTACCAGTCACATTCATTATTGATGTCTGTAAAATATTTTAAATAATAACTAGCATGGGTAATATCCTTCATGATACAATAGTGGCTCACATACCATGGCAGTAAATAATAATAGTCTATTTAGACTTCAGTCTCATGCAACAATAGTGAAGTCATGACTGGTACGGAAAGTAGAACCAATTACAAAGGGCTACTGAGTTCAGAAAAATTTGGAGAGCTTCCTACCACCATTTTCCAAAGCAGCAGAGTTTCTGACTTCTTTCTCATTCTCTTTAATCTTCTGATCACAAAGTGGTATAGATATGACAACTCATGAAAGAAATTACTTCCTTGTAATACAGAGATCAACACACACACACACTGATATATATATATATATCAGACAAAAATACAGACAACCAATGACTTTGAGGTCCTCAGCCCATGCTGATACATTTCAGGCTTTATATTAGAAGAAGTCAAAGACTACAATTTCACAACAAACAGGATGTCTACTATGAGATTTTTGTCTCCTAGAAATTCTACGATAATATGCTTATGAAGTCTCTTCAAAAGAGCTGCCTAAACTAGGTATGAACAAGTAAAACACCAGAAGTCTCTCTAAAAGAGAAAGATCTCATAAGAACTTAATATTAGACAACTACTGGCAACTAAGAAATACGTCAGATGGGAGACTTAGTTTTACACATGGAAGAGCTGTGTGTATGTGTGTGTGTGTATGTGTGTGTGTGTGTGTGTGTGTGTGTGTGTGTGTATGTAAGGAAATAAAGGTCATAAACTTGAGACAGCAGGGGGAAGTATGCATTACAAGATTTACAGAGATAAAAGGAAATATGGGAAATTATGTATTTGTTTTGCAGGCAAGTGGATGGAACTAGAAAATATCATCCTGAGTAAGGTAATTCAGAAACAAAAGGACACGCATGGTATGTACTCACTGATAAGTGGATATTAGCAAAAAAAAAAAAAAAAAAAAAAAAAAGGTACAGAAGTACAGAATACCCAAGATACAGTTCATAGAACTCAGAAAAGGTCAACAAGCTGAAGGGCCCAAGTGAGGACACCTCAGTCCCACTTGGGAGGGAGACGAAAGCAATAACAAGTATGGAGGGAGGGAGGGACCTGGAAGGGAAATTAGACAGTGGTGTGAGGGGGAGAGGAGAGCCTGATCTGGTATTGGGTGAGGGAAGAGGACTGAAGCCCTGAGGGCCAGAAGAAAGAATGGAAACAGGCAACTTTGGGAGGTAGGAGGTTGGGGGGACCTTCTAGAATGCACCAGAGACCTGGAACGTGATAGACTGTCAGGACTCAAAGAAAGGGACCCTAGATGAAATGCCCTAAAGTTAGGAGAGGGAGGTTGTAGAGCTCACCTCCAGCAGAAAGATAGGGCATCAAGTAAGGGACAGGGTTGCTCTCCCATAGTCAAAACTCTGACCCATTATTATTCTTATCTGAAAGAACTACAGGGATGGAAATGGAGAGGAGCATGAGGAAAAGTTTTAAAAACTTGTTTAAAATTAATTTAATTAATAGTAGTACTGGTGGTAGTGTTGGTAGATGGTTGGGTGATGGCACTCTTTGTTGATTATGGTAATTCAGTTTGTAGTATCATGTTTCTGGGGAAAGAACCTTCATCTAGGGCTACCTTGCTGGCTTGGGTTTCAGATGCTCCTAGCAGCCTATGAAATACTATAGCTATAAAACCCATGGTGGTGTGCACATAAAACAAATTGAAAAAAGGAAAATAACTTCCATCTGAATTTCAAAATAGGTGAGTATTTCGGTAATAGGTAGGTTTATTATAGGGTAAAAATTGAGACAATGTATTTCTTAATATTTGAAATTAAAGTTGAAACTCATCATTCTCTTTTATGAAATGTAGTCCTCTTGTGAAATATGTTTTTCAAGACTATTTTTTAAAAATTAATATTAATCCTTAGGATGTTCAAAACTAGGAAATATACACATGCAAGCACAGACACACACACACACACACACACACACACACACTTGTGAGAAACTTTTGGAATAGGAAGATGCTAACAAGAAAAATAAAGATAAATGAAAATAAATATTGAAACATTCTGTTCCAGCTAGAAAGTTACATATAAAAATATATGATAAATTTGTTTAAGGATGTGTCCTATATTTTATATCACTGAATAACTGGTGAAGAAACTGTTTCTATCATTTTTACTACTGATGGAAGAATACTTCTCTGTGTTTTACATCATACTCATGTACACCAATGAATGGGTATAATGATAATTTATGTGTTTTACCAAATAAGCATTAGGATGTCTTTGATTTTAGTAATGGCTCACAGGTATAACTTCAGAAGTCCTGAAGGTGAAGCAAAAAGATTGCCACAAGTAACAAGGCCAGCTAGGTATGCATAGTTCCAAATAAAGTTAGCCTTCAAAGTGATGTCTTGAATCAAACAGAAAACATAAAATAAATTCAAACTGCATTTACAGTGGTCTTGTGAAGCAAAGCCACTTTTTTTGGCTTCTAATTCAGAAAATATATCAGAATCATTTTGCATTTTCTATATGACTATCTGATCGATTTTTTTCCTCTTTGTAGAACTGTAACAATCTGAACAGATTAATTTTAGTCCACTAATTTGGTTTGTACATTTATTGAATGAATGAGCACCCAAACCTCAGCTGTGCAGTCTTTGACTTAAATGTTAAATCTTTGTTATCTTCTTATCATTGGGCATGAAAGGAACAAAAGCCCACAAACATTATATAGGTCAGTTAGTAGAGAAGGTGCCCATAAACTGTGACTACAATGGAAGGCAAATCATGCACAAAAACATGGCATGGTGGCACACAGCAGGACATAAAGCACCAGGTCATTACAGACAGGAAGGTTAGTACAGGGGTATCTTCAGCTGCATTGCGTATTTGAAATCAGCCTGCCTCAAAAATGCACAACAAATGAGACAAAAGCAAACTCTCTCCCCCTTCCCTGTGTGTTGTGTATGTTTCTGTGTGTATGTATACGAAATTATAGTAGATATAAGAGATATTAAGGAGGTAAAATTTGGATATTAGAGAGATTCTATAAACATGTATGTAGAATATATGTTTATATAATTAACCTTTGAATAGATTGAAAAATGTAAGAATTGTAAGCTGCATTTTACTATCAGTTTTCTCCCTATAATTTTCAGCCTGTTACTCACCAGATTATACAGACGTCACGGCAGTTTAGGAGTGAAAGATGATATATTAGCTATTTATGACTGTTGTATTAAATTAGTAAACATGGAATGTAATGAAAACATACACAATTTTAATTTCAATTCATTCTAAGTGTGTGTGCGTGTGCATGTGTGTTTGTGCGTGTGTGTGTGTGTGTGTGTGTGTTGGTTGGTTGACTTGTTATCTACGAGTCTGTTCCTCTCCCATGTGAGTGCCTTGTTCCATTGTGGTCAGAGATGTTGTGCGTGCTGGGGATTGAATCTACAACCTCTGGAAGAAGAGCCAGTTCTCTTCAACACCAGGATTTCTTTCTAGTCCCCACAAAAAGTTTTAAAGCTCATAATACTGGAAGGGGATATACAAAGCAGCTATTATATGAGTGAATTCAAATTGCCACTGAAAGTAGAAACTTCTGAGGATCTTAAAAATTAAAACCAAAACAATGGTCCCAAAATATTATCTCCCCATTTCCAACTTTGAGAGGCTACTCCTTCTGTTTTCTCCTATCCACCTCCATTTTCTTTCTTTCTTTTTTGTTTTTTCTTTGTTTCTCTCTTTCTTTGTTTCTTTTTTTTCTTTCCTTTTCTTCTCTCTTTCTTTCTTTTTCTTTGGTTTTTCAAAACATGGCTTCTTTTTGTAGCCCTAGCTATAGGGAAACTCACTCTGTAGACCATGTGTGCCTCCAACTCATAGAAATCTACCTGCCTCTGTTTCCCAAGTACGGGGATTAATGGCATGTGCCATCAGTGCCCAACACTCAACCTCAATTTTCAATAAGTGTGTGTAGTTTTATGGTGGACTCGGGTTGAATTGTCTGGCATAACATAATCATATCAATAACCTACATAAAATCATCCCTGAAAAGTTTCTCTTATTGTGTAGTCATAAATAGAAAACCTCAAAAAAATTAAATTGTTTTATTTATTTATGTTCCAAATGTGTCCCCTTTCTCAGTCCCTCCTCTCAGAGTTCTTCATCCCATTCCTTTTCCCCTCCGCCTCTGAAAGGGTATATCCTGGCCTACGTACCCACCCCCTCATCCTTCCCCCATCTCATACCACCCCCCTCCTTGCATACACTTTCCCTAGGGCTTCAAGTCTCTACAGAAACCTGTAGAGACTCATTCTCTCCCACTGATGACTGACAAGGCAGTCTTCTGCTACATATATACCAGGGTCTATGGTCAAGCCTATGTATATTCTTTTTGGTTGGTGACTTAGTCTCTGGGAGCTGCCAGGTGTCCAGGTTAGTTGATCATATTAGTCTTCCTATGGGGTTGCTATCCCCTTCAGCCCTTTCAATCTCTCTCATTCTTTTCATACCATTGTGGTAATATCTACAAAGCCATGTTTACATCAGCTCCTCTAACAGAACTCCTCTCAAACATTCAGGAGATAGTGACCTGATACTCTTTTGAAAATGATCTAAAGAATTTTACTCCTACTTGGAAACTGATTTTGGAGTGTTTACAGAGCTTGTGTAGTATTATTTTATTAAGCTTGTGGCTTCACAGATATTATAGGCCAATTGTGTACTAAATATTTGTAGATTATTATCAAGTGTATATATTTTTAAGTAATAGAAAAGCTACCATCCATTTTATAAAATTGAGCTTTCTTGTTACATTGTACTTCTTATCATCTATTTTGATTTACCAATAAGATTTCATAAATTATAACTACTAGAATGTGGGAATAATCATTTACAGTAGGCAGGAGCTAGTGAATTGATTTTACTAGAGCTATGGGATTTAAGACACAGCCTTTCATCCTTATGAACTTCTTTTATTTTACTTCCATTAATATTAAGACCTGAATATTATTTTAAGCAAAATCACCTCTGATATTTTTATCTCAATTTCAAGCATGCTGTATATCGATACTCCTTATCTAAAAAGTCTCTAGACATTTAATTGCTCTTGGAAACTTTTACTAAGGAAATCAAACTGGAGAAATGATTGCTAAAGTTAATGATATTTGTGGATATGTAATTTTACAAAATAGTGGCAAAAATATACCTATACTGTAATATTAGTAAATGTTGTAAATAATGAATCATTGCCCTAACTAAATTCTCAGATATTTTATCACTACTTTTCTCTAAATTTAAATTTAAATCAGTTAAGAGAGAAACTACTCACATCTCCTCTGTGGGTTGTTCTAATCTATATGTCATTTTTATTAGAGCTGGGTTATGGCCCCAAGGATTCCATTCAAAGGATAATCTTTCTGATTCTCAAATTCTGTAACTCTGGAAATTTATTAAGTCTTAAATTTGAGAATACTTAACAGTGGCTGAAAATTTTAAATTAATAAGATTCAATTTAACGTAAATGTGAGAAAAATCACCTTGATATCAAGCTGGCTGAGGAGAGAAAGACAACTAGACATCACAAAAATAATTAACTACTTACTTTAAGCATATGGTGCAATATAGTTTGAATTCTGTTCTCTTAATGTGGGAGTTTTGTTCTCTAACCTATCACACCGACTAAACAAATCTCCTGCTTCTGAAATCCATTGGGGAAAAGCATACAGTAATGCATATTATAATGATTTACTGTCGAGCACACGGATAACTTCCTCCATCTTAGTAACAAAGACAGGCTGTATTACTGCACATGAGGTTCTTCACAGAATTTGGTCATCTGAAATAAACATGAGGGTAACTCCAATAAATATGATTTGTTTTCCTTTCTAAAGAGAATGCATCTTATAAAGCAGCATGCTATAGCATGATGGAGAGGAAGCATGGTTTTCATTTCCAGTAAGAATGGAATAATGTAATCTGTCTCTAAAATTTATGTTAAGTTTTACAGAAAATATAGGAGGTATTTTTATGGTCCTATCAACAGCAGGACATAAAAAGGGAAAGGGATTATCGATGTATCTGGGAATTGATACAGGAGAAACATTGTTTCTCAGAGCTGAGTTCCTTGGCTTGCTGTGCCTACAGTGATTCTTTAAGAAATGTATTTTTTGCTATAGATGGTTTTAGTTGTTTTTAGTCAGATATCCTAAATTTGTGCTTTTTCTTCTGAAATTTCTAATTATATGTTCTTATGTTTTCAACTAAATAACTAAATTCTGAAGACAGGTATAAACTAGAATTTATTTTTAAAATGATAAAAATGGCATCTGTCCATCTTTATTTCAATATATGCTCATACATATATATGCTCATATATATATATATATATATATATATAACTGGTATATAACTTTGAAAGAAAAAATTATATTTTAAAGATATCAGCAAGTAACTTTGGGCAACATAGGGGAATAGATAAATGGTTTCTTTTTTCTTTATTCTTCTGCCTAAAGATCTGTGATTTGTTTATATGCAGAAAAAACTCTATTCATACACTGTTTGTGGGATGAGGAGAGCTTCATGTTTGATGAGAAGGCTCAGAAGAGTGACAGAATCAATGACTCTTAAGTGACTCTGATAGTTTAGAATAGGCAATTATAAGGCTATGTCTGATTGTAATCTGAAAGTGACACATACTATCTTTCTATAAATATGGATGTTAATATACAGCATTATATGAATTATGATATCATGCAGATTAATAGATAAAATTTATCTTGTTTTTTTTTCAAATTTACAGTTAATTTCTAGGAAAATTTAAGTGTATTCTTTTCAGAAAATTTGTTGTGTTATATTTGCATTTTCTTAGAAATTTTGGTGTTGATTTAACTTTTCTAAAATGAGTTGGAATAATTATCTGACAGCTACACATGACGCCGGGATTTAGTTGTGACTTTAGATTCAAATTTTGGATTAAAATATTGGTATGATGTCAATATGGCTTAGTAGGTGAAGGCACCTGTTTCCTACAACTCACATATATGAAGCAAAGAAATGACCCCTAAAACCATCTCCTCTCTGTATATGTGTGCCACATGTACTCATGATAAATAAGCAAAATGTAATAAATATAAAAAATTAAATATTGTTAAAACAACATTCTTCAAAGGAAGAAAATAAATGTTTTTACAAAGTAAAATTTGTTTTTTATGTTCAAACAAAAAGAAAAATTGAAAGTTATTCTGTGGTTTAAAAACACTAAACAACGCTAAAATACTTACCCCAATAGACATTTATTAGCTTTATAAAATGAATTCCTATCACTTTACAGAAGGGTTATCACCAGAAATATAGCTACAATCATTAATTTCTACATATAAAGAGAGTTGAGAATAAAGTCTTTAAAATGAAAGGTTAGGCAAAATGTTTCTTATATACTTCTTTTATATCTAGGCAGAAGAATTAGACAACAAAAGGTGATCAAAAGGATACAAATTGGGAAGGAGGAAGTCAAGATATCGTTATTTGCAGATGATATGATAGTATACATAAGCAACCCAAAAAATTTGTGGTTGCCCTAACAGCATGAATTTAAATTTTAAGTTGAGTGTATAAATATGAAACTACACTTACTTGTATTGAAGAAGATTAAATAAATAAATTATTCAACTATTTGCTGTTATGGTATTAATATGAATTTCTCCCAGCATATTCTTGTGTTGAAAGAATGGCCTGCGGCTCTTAATACTATTTGTGAAGTGAAAACTTAGGAACTGGAATATGGCTGGAGGAGACATGTCAGCTGCCAGTGCGTCCTGGAGTTACCTCCCACCGTTTCCTCCTGTCTTTCTGGTTCTTGGGTAGCATGAAGTGAGTGACAGACTTATCATGTCTGTTCTTTATTATGGTATTCAGCTCCCTCAGACCTATCTACAGCAATAAAACAAGCTGACAGCCTCTGATGACATGAGGAAAATACACCCTTTGTCTTTTTAGTTAATGTATTTTTTAGGGATTTTCTGCAATAAAAAGTAGAGTTCATTCTTCAAACTATGTGACATTTGTAAAAAAGAGGTGACATTGCATGTATGCGTACAAAATGAGCAAATTTTAATGCCAGCTAACACGGATTTAGGGTGGTGATGTTGTAAGTACAAATTAAAATGTTTTTAGAAAAATAAATTCATAAAAGAAATATGTATATTCAGATTTTATAATTATATATATGTTTCTAAAATACATAGTTATCATGTAAGCATAATAATGTGTGTATTCCTTTGTAATGTGAAACATAGTTTTCTTTTAAAATTTCATGGGATGTTTGACAATTTCTGGACTATTTTAAAGTTTGATCCACATACACAACTCTTGAATTTTTTTTTTTAGAAAATGTAATCATTAAGGAATGATTCTGATAATAAGAATATGTTGCTTTCAAAAATTAATTAAAAGCATCATTGATTTATTTGCCTTATAAAAGAATTCACATTGGTAGTGTATTAATAATAAGGAAGTGATCAACATGCTCATGATTAGATTATATTCTCAAATAAATTATATTTTGTTGTCTTATAATTAATTAAATAATCATCACTTAGAAATTTTAGAAATCATTTATTTAGTAATATTTTATTGATAGGTTATGTTATAAGTAAATGTTGTCAATCTGGATTAACACAGTATAATGTGCATTTTAATTTGCTTGAAAACTTTATGCATTTATATGTATTCCCGAAAGAAATATGATATATAAAAGTTCATTTTAATGTTTCTCTGTATTCCATACTCCTCGATTTTGTTTATATCTTCTACATTTCCATTTGATTTTTGTTCTAGATTCTATCCTTATTATGTTGCATCTGAATCTTCTCTATGTACATTTTAAGTTCTAGAGCATTAAGAAACCTACTGAGTTACATGATTATTTGACCATTAACCTGGTTATTATTTACATTTATGTGGAAAATTGTTTAACTACACAAACATCAGCAAAACCAAGCAAAGTTTAAAAGAAAATTTTTTAATTTTCTTAAGCATTTCAAAACCTACTCGAATACAATGCTACTATTACATACCTTTTCTTTCTAGAATGAATCTAGAATAATGATTTAGAGACAACCCAAGCATTACTAACTCTAAAAATATACGAAATGACTCATTACAAAACATTGTTTATGAGATTTTCGGGATATATTCTAAAATGTCTTTTATTTATCTAAGAGTAAAATAAGAGGCATCATAAGTATAAAACTGCCTTTTATAAGAATTGATTTTATATGATTTCTGTTGGCATATTTAAAATATTTTTTAAATCTTCTAAATGATATATTGATGTTTTCCTACTTGTTATTTAGCAATTGGAAGGTTTCCACAACACATTTTCCTGACATACAGATTAATTAATTCTGGTAATTTTAATCAATATTGTCTTAATATTTCTTCTAAATTATTGTTGGATTTCATACAACAGTTATGAAAATAAGCCATATATATCACTTCAATATTTATATACTTATGGAAGAATATTGCCTAATTAGACCAAATTCTATTAGAACTAAGTATTATTCATTCTTGCCCAAGACATAGTAAATAAATAGATTTTAAAACTTGTCTGAGCCGGGCAGTGGTGGCTCACACCTTTAATCTCAGCACTTGGGAGGCAGAGGCAGATGGATTTCTGAGTTCGAGACCAGCCTAGTCTAGAGAGTGAGTTCCAGGACAGCCAGGGCTACACAGAGAAACCCTGTCTTGAAAAAACCAAAAAAAAAAAAAAATTGTCTGAATGAAATATTTTGGAATATTATGTTTTCCAATTAATGATGGCATAAATATTGTGTCATATTTACTAGAGAAATATAGTGTAGGAGAACAACTTATTTTTAATAAAGCAACTTACATTAAAGACAAAATCTGAATAGATATGGCTATGAATCTGTGGCATGGAAAATAACACATTTCTTTCAGCCTCACATTTCAATCTTTTCTTTCACAAATAAAGAATAAAATAATCAAATGACTTATTAAAAGAAAGAACAATAAAGCTTACAAACTCCAATAATAATTGAATCTGTCTATTGTAAAACAATAAAGCATCCAGAACAATCAAGATTGTTAATATCCTCTCTAAGAGATTCAGGAGAAAGTCAATATTTATCTCTGAGAGAAGCAATTTTGACCTGAAGTATCAATATTTCCAAAGGAATGAAAAAGCTGTTTTGATATTAAAAAATTACATACCTGAAATGACATGTTGTGTGTAAAGGATATTATTATAGGAAGAAACTGCATGTTGAAATAATATGAATATTTTTACATTCATTGTGCAATATATTGACTATAAAGACCATCATAATTGACTGAATTATATTATAGAGATAGATTAATTCCAGCTGTTTGTCTTTATGCATTTATCTATTTCAACAAGCAGGTGTGCTTCAATAAAACTTTTTCTTTCCCTTATCTGTATTGAATTGCAACATTAAAGGGTTTCTTACCCTCTCTCCACTGCAAGAGACTTGCTAATCACACCATTTCTCTTTTTACCTGTAACGTATTTCTGACAACTTTGTGACCTTATGGCCATGGGGAAAAATCCACAGGGTACAGCACTATTGCTGCATGTAACTTTTAGTTCATCTTTAACTTTGATGGAGCTGAGACCACTGATGCAGGCTTTCTGACCTTTGACCAAAATGGTTCATTTGAAAAGAAAATGATTTCTGGACAATTTCCTAGTGGTAGAACCTGGATCGACAAATTAATTAATGATTGATCTTCATTGCCTTTCATTTTTAGTGTGCCCTGTGACTTAATGGCATTTAAATGAGGAACATTTCCATCTTATAACATATAAACATTGAAATGTGGAGACACAAAACACTCATTTTTAATTTTATTTGAAATTCTTGGACTACTAAATTTAATTTAAATGTTTGTTTTTATTGAAAAGCTTTAATTTATAATATTTAATATATTTATAATATTAATATTTAATATACCTCTTAATTTTTGTGTGGCAGATGTCATTGTTTGAGCTAAAGACTTTTTTCCTTTTAATTATGTAATGACAAATTTCTCATAATGAATACAAGGCTATATAAAGCAAGAAAATAAGGCATTTAAGTTATGCAATAAATTCAAATATTTTTACTAATAGGTATATGAAGATATCAATAAAATCACCCATAACATCTACAGGATGGTATTGCAGGACCAAAGATAAATAAAATTAATAAAACATTGGTAGTAAATTACCTAAGATTTCTTTTAGAAATTATTACAAATTAGTCTCTATATTGACCAATCTGATGCAGTAAATAAAGTCTTTTTCTGATAAAATAATACTTTTTGTAAAGAATAAACTATTTTATAGTTACTTAGGTACCAGTGATTCTCAGTTAGTATTGCTTTTGTTCACTCGCTAAGATTTCCCCATAAATATATGTATCATTTTTTATTGGAAACCAAGCCAAGAGCACTTAACTGCTCTTGTTGGCTTCCAGTCTGTGAAAAAGAAACTGATCTTCTCTTGTATTTGCAGAAGAAGACTAGCATGACTGTCCTCTGAGAACCTCTACTGCATGCTTTTATTAATCTGACAGAAGGTCTAGGCTTCTATTTACTAGAAGGCTATAGCAATCAGAGTAGTTCTTACCCTAATGCTGCCATTCTATTGAAAGATTACATTCCTGAAAATGTGTTTCATTTACTTCTTATAAATTCTTATTTCAGATCATATTCTAGTTTTGTTGTTTTTCAGTTTTGTTTTGTATTTTTTTTTCTAGACTAGGTATGCAGCTCAGGCTATCCTGGTACTCACTATGGCAATGCAGACTACAGACATAAATGTGCTTCCACCTATCAAGTGCTAAGATAAAAGACATGTACCACTACACCTGGCTTTAGCTAGTGTTCTTAATTAAATATAGTTAAAGTCTATGTTACTCTAAAATGTAATTAAGGAAATTTCTCAAATTTATTCTAAATATAGGGCTTGTTTTATGTATGTGTGTGTATGCTTGTTCAATTGTGTGGCTGTGTATATGGTCATAATAGATATTATATGTTTCTCTACATATAAATAAAACTAGAAAGCGAAGTCATAGAAAATAATTATGAATTTTCTGAAATTCCAAAATAATTCTGAAAACATATATGAATAAATAATTTATTTTAAAAATATACTCATTGATGTGGTTTTTATATGTGAAAAGTTGGTTAATGATATCTAATATACATATACAATATGAATGTAATAAGTCACATATTTTAATTTTACTTCAATTTGTTTGAAATTTTATATATTTTCTATTTTCGTATTTAAAATTATGTAGATTCTTTACCTAGAAAATAGACTATAATACACTTATACACTCTCACACACACACACTATTGATGGCTCAATTCTCAGTATCATTTTGAAAATAGAAAGTAAATATACACACATTTCAAATTACAAAATAGAAAATAGTAAATGCTGTACAGCAATAACACCAAACAAAGGAAATGCAAAAATAACTATCTAAACTCAATGCATATAATTCTTGGAATTAAAGAAAAATCTTTAGAAGCAATGTAGAATAAACTACAAAGAAAAGATATTATATATATATATATATATATATATATATATATATATATATATTTGTTACAAAGGTAAATGTGTAAATAATTATAAATAGAAATATCAAGACTTGAAGAAATTTCTTTCTCATTTGTATATTTTAATTCACTCAGTTTGGAAGAGAGTTGATGGATTCTCACCTAGGCCAATTGCAAGTCTCCTATATTTTCATGCCACAGGTTAATATATGGCATAGGTTTAAATCCTTCAGTCAATTTTATATTATCAAATTCTGGGCTGAATTTAATTTGAAGTACATTCTTTCTTGCATACCAGGATCTGCTATTTATCCCATGAAACTTTGAGTCTTCTTGGTTTATCAGGTCTTGACCAACTCAAAGATACTGTTATTATTTAGCCATAGATGACAAATGTCATAACTATGGCATTCCCCAAGTGTTTGCAGAAAGTAAAAAAAAAGGAAAAGAAAACAACTCTAACCTCTGCACTCAGTGAAGCATCTAAGGATTGTTTGTTCTCTGTCTTTAATTTTGTTTGCTTACATACACAGCCCAGCTGTCAACTATACAGTAGAATGAAGAATACTACAGAAATCCAGTATCTGTGTAGAGATAAACTCAGAGATCTGACAATGCCCATCTGCAAGTCATAATCTGTAGGATGATCAATCTTTCACACTTAACTCAGAGCTTTTTGTTTCTATTCCATACTCATATGATGAGACTTATGCATTTTCCCCAGATGCAGGGATATTAATCACTGCTCTTTCTAAAAAACAAGTATCAACTGCTTGAACTTGCACCAGCATATAAGCTTCTCTTACCCTGTGTCTCATACTATTGTTCAAACCAGATGCAGTGGCAAGATATCCCCAGGCTCCCAGATAAACTGATTTATCTCCAAGTCCTTATGGTTGCCAAATCTTAACATATCCCTCTCTAAGTGAGACCTGATTCAGGCCATCTAAGACACGGGAAGCTATGAAAAAAATCAAACAAACAATCAAAATGAAACAAACAAATAAGGACACACACACACACACACACACTGGTGTTGGAATTTCTAGTTTCTGATTTTTGTGTATTTTATTTATGTTTGTTTCTATTTGTTATATTTTTTACTCCTCTGATCTCTATTTTGATGCATGATATTCTCTCTCATTTTCTTAAATAAATGGTTTCTCCTTTGTTAATTATACTCTTCTACTCATGTGGTCTTTTAAAGAAAACTTATAATCCACCATCTTAAGCCAGATACCCTCTTTCATCATTTTTGTAATTAAAAGTACAGCCTAGATATTCTCTTATCAGGCATATCAAATTAGACATACATCTGTAGTTCACCTTATTTGAATGAAACCTCTTATTACCATTTCAGCATAGAACCACTACATTTTTTTTTGGCTATTGTCCTTTCTATTCTACACTGTAATATCTATTTTCTAAAAACTCTCGATTGGGATTAAAGTGTGCATTATAATTATTACACTCAATGTTTTATAAATATGTTTCCATTTCCATCAAAACAAATTACAGTAACATAATGAAAAAAAGTCCTGGCGTTTGAGCTTATTTTGTTGCTGTTGTATTAAAATATGAAGAAAAAAACAAACAAGAAAGAAGGAGTTTATTTTGTCTCACTGTTTAAGATTACAGTTCAGCATGGTGAGAAGTCCCAGCAGCAGTTCTTTAGGGGGCTGCTTAGAATGCATCTAACATCAACAAGCGGCGTGTGCTCGACACTCCTGCTCAGGTTACTTTCTCGAGGAAAGAGCTAAACCTTCTTTGAAAACTAACATTAACCATGTCATTAGAATGTAAGTAACCTCATTCTCTCCTATTTTTCCTGTAATTTAATTGATGATGGCTATGTTGCCTTTCTGACTTCCTATAAAATTCTTCTTGCTGTAATTAATTTTTAAATCTTACAATATACTTTCTAAAATAGCCACATAATCTTTAATTATCTAACTAATAAATGTTCCTTAAAATATTTGTGGTTTAATATACTTTGCTATGAACTCTTTAGTTTATATGAAGAGTATCATAACTAATATGAATCTCTTCAGCTTTTAATCTTCATAAGATACACATTAGAAAGTTTTTAGCTGACAGATACATTTTTTTCTTATCCTGTGTATCTCAAAATGGACAGATATTTTATGGGTTGTCACATATAGAAAGGACCTTATGTAGTGCCTGATAGTATTTGTTGACTATGTTTATGGACAGTTGAATAAATTCCATTGAACTGATGTGTTATGCAACTTCAAGGTCTTTATTATCCTATCGCAAAGTTTTCAAAGTATATACACTAATTGTTCCCAGTATTGATTAGTTTATATGTTGTGAAACTGATTTCAACCTAGTTATATTTATTACATCATAAAAAGTGTTTGATTTTGGGAGAAAGGAGAGGACTTTGGGCCTGAGGATGCTAGAGGCCCCAGTAAAGGGGAATGTCAAGGTGTGAATATGGGAATGGGTGGGCGGGTAGGTGGGAGGAGGAATTCCCTCACAGAGGCGGGGAGGGGGAGGGGATAGGGGGTTTCCAAAGAGGAGACCCAGAAAAGGGGAAACATTGGAAATGTAAATAATCAAAAATAAATTAAAAAAAAGTGTTTGATTTTTAAATCCATGTTTAATTAAAACTTTATTATAGGGTAATTTAGTATTTTTGTTTAAGCTGTACAATTTGCATTTGATTCATGTATTTCTAATTGCTAAACTTTATATTTATAACCCAGCTTAGTAAATATTATATTTCTGAATTTGTACCAAAGCAAATATTATATTATACTAACAAGCATATACACAACACACACACACACACACACACACACACACACACACACACACACACACACACACACAAAACTCATGATCAACCATTTGACCATTCTTCTTTTCATAGTTATCTTCTGAATGTGTACTCTGGATCATATTAAACATTGTAAATGCAGGGATTTAGTTGTTGGTATAATAGATTTGAGCATAAAATAATATAAACATTATTTTACTGTTTTAGTTTTAAGAGAATGAGTGTTTTAATTTACTCCAAGCCTCCATCAAATTCATGAATTTAGAGACTCTACTATTTGGCCCTTTGGTTGGCTCAATCTATCCTCACATTATATCTTTAGTGTTGTGGATGGCCTTGATGCTATCTGTATTTTGATGTTAATTCTGCTTTGCCAGGAAGGGTTGGCTGGAACAAGGAATGAGTCACATACTCAGGTGACTTCTTGTGAAACTTTCCCAATGAATAAAGGAACCAATCACAGGACAAGTAGGTTGGACTTCTGGATTGGACAAGAGAGAGAGGAAGCAGGAGAGACATGGGGACTTTGGGACAGGGAGAGCTGAAGGACAAGATGTAACTACTAGTGTCTCCAGGTTAGTCCTCCTGGATTCAACACCAAAGGATTAAGATGTAAATATGGCTTACAAGATTAGGATTCTAGTTGATGAGCCCAGCAGGGGTAGCATAGTAGTGACATGTCAGTGGAAACTTAGTGAGCTGGGTGGAGAGATCTTGAGGCTCTGAGTCAAAGATTCTCCATGAGATGAGAACAAGCAGGCCATTGCCCGCATTTGCATTGCCAGCAGTAGTATGGATTTTTTAAAAAAAATATTTCCCACTATAATTTAGTGCTCTTTTTCAATGCATGAACAAGTTAACTGTTAGAACATGTAATAGGCTAGCTATATATAGACATTTCTATTTTTTCCATCATGTGTAGTTATTACTATGATTAATAAAATATAAAATTCTATGATTAATTATATAAAATATTTAATGAAATATTTGCATATTTTAGAGAGTATTCTATGAACCAGAAGCAGTAAATAAAAGATATTTTTAAATTAAGTCAGTGTTCATCTTTAAATCAGAAATGAAATTTACAAACATTATAAATAAAATGACATTTAATCCCCTTCACTTCCTTCAGTCCTTCCACTAATTCTTCCTTTGGGGTGTTCAGGCTCATTCTGATGATTGGCTGTGAGTATCTATATCTGTATTGGTCAGATGTTGGCAGACCCTCTCAGGGGACAGCTATACCAGGCTCCTGTCAGCAAGTGCTTCTGGGCATCAGCAATAGTGTCAGGTTTTGGTGTCTGCAGGTGGTATGGATCCCTAGGTGGTGTGGTGCCTGGATGACCTATCCTTCAGTCTCTACTCCACTTTTTGTTTCTGCATTTCCCAGAAACAATTCTGTGTTAAAATTTTTGAGATGGACAGGTGGCCCCATCCCTCAACTGGGGCCCATACCTGTCTACTGGAGATGGTCTTTATAAGTTCTCTCTCCCCTTTGTTGAAAATTTCAGCTAAGCTCATTCCTGTTGCATCCTGGAAACCTCTGGCTTCACTGGCATGGGGGGCTTTCTAGTGGCTACCACCGAGTTCCCCATACCCCACTGCTACATATTTTCCTGATCCTCTGTACTTCTCTCTTGTCTCTTCCTATACCTGATCCTGTGCTCCCTTTTATCCCCTCCCCTTCCAAGTCTCTCCCTCCCTCTATCTCCCATGACTATTTTGTTCCCCCTTCTGACACTCCTGAAAGTAACTTCTCCTTTGTTTTCTGTAAGAGAGCCGCATAAACTCATTTAGTAGGACTTGGGCAAAACAACTGTTTGTCTGTCTATCTATCTATCTATCTATCTATCTATCTATCTATCTATCTATCCTTTGTCTATCTATCATCTATCTAATCTCTCCATGTCTTACTTAATTTCACTGGAGTCTACATAAAATCTGTAATATAGGTAGTTTATAAGCTGGTTATGTGATCATTTCATCATTTTTTATATTTATAAATTCTCAGTCATAAATATTTTATCAGCCTTCCAGATGTAATCACCATATACTTGACTTTTCTAATAGTGTATTTTGAGTTATTGTAGCACATAATTCACAAAAGTTAAGAGTACTTATATTTTATTTTTGTTAATTATAAGATTCATTAGAAACTACAATTATAAACATTGGAGTTTGCTATAACTGTTCTGAAAATATTTCATTGACTTTCATGAGTAGAACTTTGCATTTTAAGTTGATAATGAAGACATTGAGTTTGCAAACTATGTGTACAACTAGAAATTGTTGAGATTTTTGAACTTTTATCTATCAATTCGTTCTATTTAGTTAGATGTGGTAAAATGTATAGATCCTTAAAATTAAGTATATGCAAGACAACTGTTTAATAATGGTTGAATGAATGAACCATGTTATTAAAGGTTTTGAACCGACCACCCAAAGGATCTGATTCACTTTGATTAAGTCCATAGCACCAGTACCCATTCCTATCAGCACTATAAGTGAGATTGGTGAGGCCCCAAAATCTCAGAGTCATTTCTACATAGGCATTGGAAGGAAGGTGTGGGGTAGCCCTCCAGTTATCTTAAGATGAATCGTCTGAAATTTCTCTTCACAGGGCCTCAGTTGTTTGTTTGTTAATTTGTTGATTTTGTTTTTGGTCCCCCATTCTCTGGCAGGTTTAACCTGGGAGTAGTGTATCCATGTCTGGATCCTGTCCATGTTTTTGTCCATCAGTGTGGTTTGGATCACAGTGTGAGGTCCCTTCCAGCACGGTTCAGAAGTCTTGTAGTTGTGATTCTTATTCCAGTCCTCATTGCTGTCAAAGCAATGAGAGTTAGGGGGAGGAGCATAATTATAGACTTGATGAATTTTGGACCAGAGTTGCTTCTGGATCATGTGGAGGGATTTCAACGATTCCAGAATTTTGTATTGATTATATTCTTCTAGAATGTCAGATTGGAGTTTAAGCAACATGGAAGGAAGTCTCCTATATAGTGTCTCAAAGGGGGAGAAACTTAAAGTATTAGGGCTATTCCTAGTCTTATATAAGGCATAAGGAAGGAGAGACACTCAGTCATTGCCAATTTTAAGGTCTAATTTGGTTAAGGCCTTCCTCAGGTTCTGACTCATTATCTCTACCTATGCTGAACTTTGGGATTTGTAAGCACAATGTGACTTCCAATTAGTCCTCAAGATTTATATTAAAGACTCAGTTACTGGAGAGATGAATGCTCATCCACTGTCAGACTCATGCAAGTTGGGTGACACTTGGCAGCCCAGTTGGTTTTAGCTCCTACAGCAGGTCTCTTGTTGCTTTATTCAGGCCTCCATATTGGGGGCCTGTATTAGGAGATCATATACATACTGGAATATAGTTGAAGATAGGCCTGATGGTACTCACCCAAGTCCTTATGCAGTGCCTTGTCAAGGATGGTGAGTGACTTTTTGAATGCTTGAAGCAAACTTTTCCAAGTCAATTGTCCATGGAAACCTCTCTCCAAATCTTGCCACTCGATGGCAAATAGGGGCTGACTTTTGAGTGACAGAGGTAAACTAAAGAAAGCATTCTTTAGGACAAATATGGTGTACATAGCCTGTACCAGGGGGAGGTTGCTCCACAGAGTGGATGGTTTTGGAACTGTTGGATGAGTAACTTTCATCAACTTGTTTATTTTCCTCAAGACCTGCATAGGTCAATAGTCATGGGAATGAGGCATTTTGACTAGAAGGAGAGGGGTGTTCCATGCTAATTGGCAAAGGATTAAAAATGTCTGTTTCTTAGAGCCAATTGATATGTGGAGTGATCCCTGCCCTAGCTTCTTTGGACATTGGGCAATGCCTAATTTGTACTGGAGAATTTCCAGCTTTTAGTTCTACTAGAATTATGATCCAATGATATACGAACCCTGTTTTGTTTTGTTTTGTTTTTTTCTTTTTCTTTCTTTCTTTCTTTCTTTCTTTCTTTCTTTCTTTCTTTCTTTCTTTCTTTCTTTTTTTTTTTTTTGTCTGCCAAGACCTCAGGGTCTTTTGTCAGGAATCTATGGAGCAAGGGGATCTGTGATTGGGTTGGCTAAGGAGATAATTTGCATTATTCTTTAGGGTAAAAGCCAGAACATGGATAGTGCCATTCTTATCCACCACTTCTACCCCTCTGGATCAAAATGAATTTGAACTTCCGTTTGGTGAAGAGATCTCTCTGAAGCAGGGATATGGGTATCCAGCGATGACCATAAATGAATGATTATGGGTCCCATTCCCAAGACCACTCTTGTTCCATAGTCCATAGTGCCCATTGCCTCCTGTAGCAATGTTTTTCAACCTGACATAAAACCCAGCGGTTGTTTCAAAACAGAGTGTTTTTCCCATGCTCGCTAGAAAGTCTGTAGGATTTCCCACCCACCTTCAGGGTTAGCATGGAGTGGAGAGGGGAGATGAGCACAGACACCCTCAGCCATCTATTTCTTCTAACTGCAGAACTTTTGGGCCCTTTCTGAAGTTCTTCTGAGGGAAATCATTTTCTAGTGGCCTTTTGTATGTTTGTTTGTTTATTTTTGCAATATGGGCATTTGTCCTTAGGGTGATCATTTTTCAATGGCTTTTTTTTTTTTTTCAATATGTGCATTGGTTCTTAAGGCAATCACTTTTCCAATGGCCTTTCTTTTTGCAGTAAGACCATTGGTTCCTCTATAATAAAGGGCAGGATTTTTCTTCAATAAGTACTGGCTTAACTCTGCCACTTCCATGAGCTAGGTTTTTTAGCTCTCACCTTGGAGGCTGCAACTCACAGGGGCAAGTAGTATTCTCACCAGTCCTCACGTCTGTCAATCCTTGGGGGTCTCTCTGTTGTTGAAAACCTTTTAGGCTAAGGTTATTAATTTAATTAATTACTTACCTACAAAACTGTCCAGGCACTGAAGTTTCCAATGAATGTCAGGGGCAGCCTGATTGATTAAGGCTATATTTATGGCAGATTAGTTCTCTCTGGCCTCAGAATCAAATGGAATATAGGTCCTATAGGCCTCCATTAGTCTTTTTAGAAAATTTCTTGGTGATTTTATCCTTTCCCTGCAGTATTTGACTGACTTTGGGCAAATTACTAAGGTACCTAGTAGCCTCCAGAATCCCCCTCCCCCTTAGAACCTGGTGGTAGACCTTGAGTCTCCTCTTACCTGCATTAGTATTATGGTCCCAATCAGGCCGAGTCATAGGAAAGGCTGCATTAATATTGTCCAGGATCTGGTTAGGTAGCCGATTTGCTCCTGTAACCAATTTCCAGGCAGCTCCCACAATTTTTTCCCCTGTATTCAATAGTGAAGTGGACCTGGAGCACTTGTTGACACTCATCTCAAGACAGCCGGTAAGTCAACATTATGGAATCCAAAAGCTATATCAGAGTGATGGTATCTCTGAGAATTTGAGGCTCTGCAACTTTTAATTGTAGCGTTCATTAGTAGCAAAGTTGAGCTATATTATAAAGTTTCCCTCCCTGGTCAGGAGGTCCCATGGCCAGGAGGGACAGAATCATAATAGAGTCAAGCTTCTAGAGGCCTTCCCTCTGAGCCTGTGTGTGGAGTGAACTCCAGGTGGAGCCAGAAGCTTCCTCCACCTCTGATTGTGATGTTTGGGCAGGGGCTTGGTCACAGTGGCAGCCACAGAGGAGGACAGAAATCCTCTTTAATGGGCAGAGGGAGAAATTAAAGCAGATAGCTCAGGTCAGCCCATCAGACCTCCTGCCAGAGAAGCAAAGCAAGGAACATCTCAAAAAGGACTCCATCCAGTCAGGAGGCCTCTTAACCAGAGAGAGCCTAGTGCTTGATATGTGGCACCTGGTCCAGGTAGCCCATGGCCTCATAAACTATAGCTTTTACTCTGTGGGTGGAGTAGAGAGGAGAAAATGGAAAGTTCCCTCATTGGGTCTACTTTAAAGGAGGACCCCTTGTTCCCACAAAAGATGAACAGTTTGTCAGGACAAACAGCCAGATCTAAGTCTTCTACAACTATGCAGAAGTTCTTGAAATGACTCAGAACCAAGCCTAGTGGGATGCCCTGTGCCTATCTCATCTTAGGAATCAAAAAAAAGAAACAAAACAAAACAAAAACAAAAACAAAAATAAAAACAACAAAAAAACGCAAAGCAGGAATACTGTTTTAGCCAGTCTCCCTCCCTGTGCACAGGAGGAGTAAAGACTCACAATCAGAGGTTTAGGGACAGTCCTCCTTTACTCAGGCCAGTGTCTTTTATGGCCTTCACCTTATGTTTGAATGCTAACTCAGAACAGAAACATAGAGACAGACGAAACAAAAGTTATGTAGGCACCTCAGCTTACCAATCAGTGGGAGAAAATAAAACTACCCCTAGAAATACTCAACTATTTCAGCTCAGGTCTCCACCAATCCCCAGCCAACACACCAAATTTAAGAGTACATGAATCTCAAAAGAATGATAGCCCAGATTCAAATAGTATGCAAAGGCAAATAGTGCTTATTTTGCAGAAATTACCAGCATTCTGGAGTACAGCATATCAATATGGAGACCCACTGAGGGGTTTCCAGGCCCCCTTATATGCAGGTCTAGGGGAATTACAGAGAGGGGGAGGTAACTTTTACCTTGATTGGTTGGCTCATTTTCTAGGGGTAGAGATAACTCTGAGACTGACTAAGAGCTTGGAGAGTTTGGAGGATGCTAAGTTCTAGGAAACAGAAACAAGGAAACAGAAACTTAGGCCTAGAAATTCAATACTAGGAAACAAAACAAAACAAACAAACAAAAACTCAAGACAACAGCAACAACAAGAAAAAACTAATAAAAACTCAGGCCTGACTCCCTAACTGCCAGTGTGCAGCCTGTCATGGAATCAGCCCAAGTGTCCTCTTACCACACCTTGTTCTCATCCCAGGAATTTTCCTTGTACACTTTCAGCTTTACTAGACCACTTCCCAATCTCACATATGTCCTATTAAACTGTCTTTCTGTCAAAACTAGTTTCCCCTGATGTCATTTGTTATGCTTTATGAAACTAATCCTAAAATTATACCTGTACATACACATATAAACACACACACACACACACACACACACACACACACCACACACACACACACAGAAAGACACATACATACTTGAAACCTAAGATACTCTTGTAAGAGAAAACATGTGGTAGTCTTTCTGTATCTGAATCTAAATTTATACACACCCACCCCCCCACACACACACACACACTGTGTAAATTTACATATATGTATGTAAGTTTAGATTTATATATTTTTATCTAAATTTAGATATATATATTTAGATTCAGATATAGAAAGATATATCATGTATATATCATATATACATTTAAATTATATATATGATACACCACACACACACACACACACACACACACACACACACATATATATATGTGTGTGTGTGTGTGTTCTTTTACTTTAAACCTGGATAAAATTACATTCTAAAAATGTATCACATATTCTTTGTCCATTATCCTCTTGAAAGAAATCTCAGCTGACTCCATGTGATCATTTTTGTGACTAAAAAAGCAAGAACCTTAGTTGTGCAATTATCTGTATGGTAGAGAACTCTCCTTTGGGTATATGTACAGCAGCATTGTCAGTGGGTATTATAGTATTTGCATTTTAAATTTATTTTTAGAAACACCAAAATGATTACTGGAGAGAGTTGCACCAGTTTATACTCTCACAAAAAATGAGGAAGGATACCTTTTGCTGTTATCGTCACCAGCACTTTTTTATTTTTTCATTTTACTGATCTACAAAATTCTAATATTGATGAGGTACAAATTTCAGCATTATAGCTTGTATTGCTTTTATGTATATTGTAGATTTGACCAATGTTTATTGGCCATTTGTACTTTATTGGCCATTTGTATTGCTGCTTTTCAAAATTGTTGTTCAAGTCATTTGCCCATTTATTGATTTATAGTTTCAATTAAGTACTTAACTTTTAGTTTTGTACGCATTCTAGATATTGACCCCCAGCCTGACCAGTGACTGACATATTTACTCTACTGCATAAGCCCACTGTGTAATGTAATGGTAGTGTACTATGCTGTTCTTTACCACATTTTAATTTCATTTAAACTTGTTTGAAGAATTTTCCCAGGTTTTGAACAGTTTTATTCATTTCCTTCTAGTGTTTGATGAGGTTTTTCCTTTATTTTTTGAGGGATTATTTATTTCCTCTTTAAAGGCATCTATCATCTTTCTAAGGTTGGATTTAAAGACATTTTCTTGTGCTTTGGTTGTGGTAGGATATCCAGGGCTTACTATAATGTGATAGCTTTGATTTGAAGGTGCCAAGTTATCCTGGCTCTTAATTGACACTTTCTTTTAAGTACTTAATTTTTTATATTGTCTGTATTCTAGATATCTACCCTTCAACCAGAGCTCCTACTAACATTTTTATTCCACTGTTTAAGCCTTCTGTGTACTGTAATGTTAGTATCCTAGGCTGTTTGTTGCCATTTTAATTGCATTTAATCTTATTTGATGATTCTTGGGAACATTCTCTTTGCCATTTAGCTCTACTCTGCCAGGGGCCAGCCCCAGTGAGTATTCTTTCTTGTTTGCTTCTTCCTGAAGCAGTAAAAACATTTACCTATCTTAGTTTAAGTAATTTTTCTACTGTAGCTAATTTGCCTTCTGGGTTCCTCTGAGATGAGAAAGTGTTTAGCACCTTACCACAAAACAGAAGGAGATTCAGTAAAGCAGCTTTTGTTCTATGTCTACATGCATTGCACTGTTCGAACTTTTAGCCTGCTAGTTTAAGTCCTAGGAAGAAACAGAGACAGTTTGAAAAGTGATTTTATTGTTCCAAATGAGTTTTCAAATTGCTCTTTCTAACTCTATGAAGAATTGAGTTGAAATTTTGATGGGGATTGCATTGAATCTGTAGATTGCTTTTAGCAAGATGGCTGTTTTTACTATATTAATCCTAGCAATACAGGACCATGGGAGATCTTTCCATCTTCTGAGATCTTCGATTTCTTTCTTCAGAGATTTGAAGTTTTTGTCATGAAGATCTTTCACTTTCTTGGTTAGAGTCACACCAGAGTATTTTATATTATTTGTGATGATTGTGAAGGGAGTCGTTGACATCAATCTGTATTACAGGGCAATAGTGATAAAAACTGCATGATATTGGTACATAGACAGGCAGGTAGACCAATGGAATAGAATTGAAGACACAGAAGTGAACCCACACACATATGGTCACTTGACCTTTGACAAAGGAGCTAAAATCAACCAGTAGAAAAAAGGCAGCATTTTCAACAAATGGTGCTGGTTCAACTGGAGGTCAGCATATAGAAGGATGTAAACTGATCCATTCTTATCTCCTTGTACAAAGCTCAAGTTCAAGTAAACCAAGGACCTCCACATATAACTGGATACACTAAAACTAATAGAAGAGAAAGTGTGGAAGGGCCTCAAACCCATGGGTTCAGGAGAAATTTTCCTGGACAGAATACCAATGGCTTATGCCCTAAGATCAACAATTGCAAATAGGACCTCACAAAGTTGCAATGCTTTTGACAAAATGGCAACCTACAGATTGGTAAAAGATCTTTACCAACACTACATCTGATAGAGGACAAATATTCAACATATACAAAGAACTCAAGAACATAGACTCCAGAGAAGCAAATAACACTATTTTAAAAATGGAGTACAGAGCTAAACAAAGAATTCTCAGTTGAGAAATACAAAATGGCTTAGAAACTCCTAAATAAAAGTTCAACATCCTTAGTCATCAGGGAAATGCAAATCAAAACAACCTTGAGATTCCACCTTACACCAGTCAGAATGGCTAAGATCTAATACTCAGGTGAAAGCAAATGCTGGTGAGGATGTGGAGAAAGAGAAACACTCCTCCATTGTTGGTGGGATTGTAAGCTGGTACAACCGTTGTTGAAATCAGTCTGGTAGATTCTCAGAGAAATTAGACATAGTACTACCTGAAGACCCAGCTAAACCACTCCTGGTCATATACCCAAAAGATGTTCCAACATATAACAAGAACACATGTTCTACTATGTTAATAGTAGCCTTATTTATAGTATCCAGAAGCTGGAAAGAATCCAGATATCCTTTAACAGAGGAATGGATAAGAAAATATGGTACATTGATACAATGGAATGCTACTCAGCTATTTAAAATAACGAATTCCTGAAATTCTTAGTCAAAAGAATGGAATTAGAAAATATCATCCTGGGTTAGGTAACCTAGTCACAAAACAATATACATGGTCTGTAGTCACTGGTAAGTGGATATTAGCCCAAAAGCTCAGAATACTGCATGAAGGACAAGAAGAAGGAAGACCAAAGTGTGGATGTTTTCAGTCCTTTTTAGAAAGTGGAACAAAATACTCAAGGAAGGAACTATGGAGAAAATGTGTGGAATATAGACTAAAGTAAAGGCCTTCCAGAGAATGGCTCACCCTGGGATCCATCTCATATTTAGATACCAATCCTAGACACTATTCCAGATGTTTAGGAGTGCTTGCTGACAGGAGTCTGATAATAGCTGTCTCCTGAAAGGCTCTGCCAGAACCTGACAAATACAGAGGAGGATGCTCACAGCCAGCCTTTGGACTGAGTATGGTGTCTACAAAGGAGGAGTTAGAAAATGGACTGAATGGGTTTGCAACCGATAGGAAGAAGAACAATATCAACCAACCAGACGGCCCAGAGCTCCCATGGACTAAACCACCAACCAAAGAGTACACATGGAGGGACCCATGGCTCCAGCCGCATATGTAGCAGAGGATGGCCTTATTGGACATCAATGAGAAGAGAGACCCTTGGTCTTGTGAAGGCCTGATGTCCCCATGTAGGGGAGTGCCAGGGCAGGGAGGTGGTAGTGGGTGGGTGGAGGAATAATCTTGTAGAAGCAGGGGAAGGAGGGGTGGGATGGGGTGTTCCAGGGGTGCAGTAAACTGTGAAAGGGGATAACATTTGAAATGTAAATAAATAAAATATTCAATAAAAGAAAGGAAGAAAGGAAGGAAGGAAGGAAGGAAGAAAGAAAGAGAAAAGTAATTTTTTTCTTTATTTCTAAGTTCTAAAAAACTTTCCTATGGAAGCTGTCTAAGAAAAAGGGGAAAAGAACTTGTAAGAAAAGGGAGATAATGGATCTAAGAAACATAGGGAGATAATCAGTGCTAAGAAAAGGGAGATAAGGAGAATGTTAAGAACATCAGGACAAGGAGAATGCTTTTCTTTCCTTATCTTCAACACTTATATGTCTTTCAGAACACTTGATCACATGGCAAAGAGTTTATCACATTTACACATAAATTGAAATCATACATCGAATAAAATAGTGACGAGATTTTTCTATGAAAGCGTTCACTAAAACCCTGTCACTATTTTATCTTCTGTACTGGTGCCTATAGTAAATCATTTGTTACCTTTTTTATGACCTTTCATTAATCGTTTTACAAACCCATGGAATGTGCTCTGAGTACTAGATGCCTGCTTGTTATCTCAGAAGCAGTTAACTCTTGACACTAAAGCCTGGGAGAATTTCCATTGCAGTTTTGATTATCAGAGAGAAACAAATAGCAGTCCCACTGTAAATAGTCTTAATAATTACTAATATAGTTTTACGAAATCTTATAGGATCACTAAATATTAAAAAATTGTGTATTTGTCTATATAGCATTATTATAAGACAGTATTTTTTTTGTTGTTCTGCAGAGATCTGCTCAAAAGGGTGGGCTAATACCTGGTGATTGCTATATATATATTTAATAATAACAGGAAAGCATATTAATAGGAAGTATCTTTCCTAAAATTAATTTCTCGTAGGCCTTGCCTGCTGGAGCAAATCCATCGTGGATTTTAATCCAAGGCAGACCTATCTCAAGAAGATCATCTGCTAGTTTTTTGCTTCTCCTATGATGGCTCTTGACACTTCTCAGATAGTTCTTATCTATAATTATAATTTACAATGTTTTATCTATGTATTTCTTCAAAAGTTTCATGTTTTAAATTAGGGTCTTTTATCAGTTTTTAAGTGAATCTGTGTAATGTAATGATCTGACAATAGCTACTTTCTTTAAATCATGACTATCCAGTATCATTCATTGAATGTGTTTCATCTCTGCATGAATTAACTACTTTTTAAAAAATTTAGGTAATCAAAATTTGAGAGAAAGAGGTGGGTGCATAGGAAGTGTTTGAGGAATAAAAGGGAATGGAAATTATGTGAAACATTTATTTAATAAATGTGACTATGATTTGTGCTTTTATTTTTGGATTTTCTATTATTTTCATTGTTCTGTATGTCTGGTTTTGTCAGGATACATAATTTACCTTTCAGAAACAGATAGGGCATTACTAAATTCTCCATGCTTTAGATTGAAGTATTTAAATTTAATATATGATACACTAGAAATTAATAATGTTAATATTTTTAATGAGATAAAATGTACTGAAAGTTGAGAGTAATATTCATTAACAAATTTAGTGAACTTGGAATGCTTGCTTGTCACTTTAACATCTGTTCACCTTTTTATTTTTACAGAATTACATTTATTTATACAAAGTTCCCTGCTTATATCCTTTTCAATATTGTTTAAGTACTGGGAACTCTATTCGTAGCACTTTCTTATATTTAATCCTGGAATAAACTCATTACATTATAAATAGTGATTAGATGGTTTATATCTCAGTGTTATTTGTCTTTTTCCTTATATCTTCATGATGCTCATACCCTGGTTTTCAGCACCTTTGTAATGCAGGATTTTTATATATTTTTGTTTGATTGGAAAGAAAAGTACAATAAAAGAGTAAAGAGATATTTAAGGCAATAAAGGCATGATTATTCCCTCAGAAATTTTTAGCCTAAAGCCACATTCCTCACAAAAATTCATGAATAGTGTTGAACATCTGCATGATGACAGTGACAGATTAAACAGTTTTAAACCTAATTAAGAACAGGAGATTTTAGGAGTTATTTGAGATTCATAAAACATTGAAGAAAAATGTGTAATGGTTTGTACACTTTAATGATACACATTCATTGATTATTTAATTATTATAGATAGAACATATTTTATGGTGGAAGTAATCCTTCTTAGGCACAACACATATTTGAAGAGTTAAGTAAATCAAGACCAGTAAGATGAATTTGTGATAACTCAAAATTAGTCAAATCAGAAGAAAATACAGTGTTAATTGCATAAATAAATGAATGCATTCCTGAATCTGTGTACAGGAAGAAGGTAGCATAGTAAAGCACTTTATTTCAAACTAATAAAATAGAGGTAAACATTTGCTTCAAATAAATAATATTAATCATGTGTTCACAATGTTAAAAATACCCACTACTGTGCAAAAGAAGCTCATTAGATGCTACAAATTAAATACAAATTGATCATACAAGTCAAAGAAAATATTTTCACTCATGAAAATTCTAGGCATGCATGTAGATTTAAGATCTAGATGCTGTATTTAAAATTTAGTAGCTTAAACAGAGGATACAAGATCTTGGTAGATATGAATCACTTTTTTATTTAGTTAGTTTTATTTTTAAATTTTTTTTACAGTCAGATTTTATCCCCTTCCTTGTCCACCCTCTGACTGTTCCTTATCCCATACCTGTCTCCCCCCGATCTCCAATAGGATGTCCCTACCTCTGCACCCCACACACCACCAGACCTCCCCACTTGCTGGGACCTCCAGTCTCATGAGAGTTAGATGCATTTTCTCTGAATGAGTCCAGACCTGGCAGTCCTCTGCTGTATATATGTGTTGGGGGCCTCATATCAGCTGGTGTATGCTGCCTGGTTGGTGGCCCAGTATCTGAGAGATCTCGGGATCCAGGTTAGTTGAGACTGCTGGTTTTCTTTTAGGGTCATCTTCCTCCTCAGCTTCTTCCAGCTTTTCCGTAATTCAACAACAGGGATCAGCCCCTTCTGTCCATTTGGTTGGATATAAATATCTGCATCTGACTCTTTCAACTGCTTGTTGGTTCTTTCATAGGGCACTCATGATAGGTCCATTTCTGTGAGCACTCCATAGCCTCAGTAATAGTGTCAGGCCTTGGGGCCTCACCTAGGGTTGTTTCCCAATGTGGGCCTGTTGCTAGACCTCCTTTATGTCAGGCTCTTCTACATTTTTGTCCCTGTAGTTCGTTCAGACAAGAACAATTATGGGTCAAAGTTTTTGACTGTGGGGTGGCAATCCTATCCCTCACTTGATGGCCATTCTGCTGGAGGTAGGTTCTACAAGTTTTCTCTCATGACTGTAGGGCATTTCATCTAAGGTACTTCTCTTTGAGTACTAACAGACTCTCAACTCCCAGGTCTGTGATATATTCTTAAGGGTCCCCCCACATCCTACTTCCCAAGGTTGCCTCTTTCCATTCTTTCTGCTGGACCTCAGGACTTCAGTCACTTTATTAATCATGCTTCCTTTGGCTCTAGATGAGATAAATCTCCACCAACCAGATAAAGATTAAAAAAATAAATAAACCTTTTATTTTATGTAAATATATTCATGAAGAAAAATCTGAAAACTCTTTAATTACTATAATGTTAGTGTTTATTTAGCACTTACGTAAGATCTACAAAGTACATAAAATTTTTATTCAATGAAAAGTATAAGATAAAAGCAATAAAAATAAATAAATTTGTACCTTGTCTAAGTAAATGCTTTGAGACACTTAAGTACTTGAATCAAATTATCCAGACAAAAATATTGTTCATATATGAGCAGAAATCAATAAGTTATATTACCAGGGATATATTTTCATTTAATTTGTAAAAGATTATTATTTTATACAGATATAATAGTAATTCTTGACACTTTATAATGCAACACATCTGGTGAGAAGATTATTGTTATGTATAAAATAGTATTTCATTTTAAAACTTTAGGAAGCACATTGTGCACCCTAAAGCCACGCCTAAGAATAATGAATGGGGCTCTTTATAAGAAGTCATGAGGGGGAAAAAGGAGCATAGTTTACTAATATTTGAAAGAAGGAAGAGAGCGAAGATGAACAACTCCCTGTTTGTTTAGAGAAACCATAAAACAGTTGCTATTGTCAAATACATCCAAATGGGAATGAAATTGCAAGTACTCGACTTCGCTATGATTTTTGTCTATTTGAAATAATGACAAGTAAAAGAGTATGATAATCCATAGTGGAATTATTAATTTTACACTGTATCAACATCCCAGTATGTTTCTTTATTGAACTATTTCTTGAATTAAGTAAAGATCATTAATTTAAAGATTTGATTTTGCAATAAGCCACACCAAAACTCTGTTATAAGATACTAGAGTTTCAAAATATATTAATTTCCACTTGATAGACTAATATAAATATTTACCATTTTTCAAGATTTTTATTTTCTTGTTAATTTTTTTCTTATAACAATAATATTATACATAATGTTTAATATTTGAAGATAACTTTCAAATCAAAATCATGTAATTATTCATGAATTTCTACAGACTAAACTACAGGTTTGAATATAAATGATTTTATTCAATCTATAGGATGTTACACTATTTCAATTAATTTGTAATTTACAAAACATAATAGTGAGAAAGTTTAGAGATTTTATATTAAATATATTTCAAAAATATTAATTAACATTTAGAAAGCAAACATCACAGTTTGCTTTCATAGGCCAATTAAGAATACTGTAAAGGAAATTGAAAATGTTTATAAATCTGATTTCCATGGACTATGAGATTTTGATATGTTAATTTTTAAATCAATATTCATATTTTGAACACTTACACATTACTTTTTCTTTAATTTACTTATTTTTTAACTTAATAGTTCTTATGTATTAAATTTGTTGTGGTGTTTCTTATGGTTAAGCATCAAACTCTGTTGAGCTTTTGCATGTTGATATGTATTATAATGTTAAATACCATCCCTCAAGGACTAGCTGTCTCCAGGAACTAGGAGATCCTCATGTACACTAAGTGATGTTATGTAACCTTGTCCCCAAAGTTATCCCTGATTTGTCAACAAAACTGTCTACAGCCTTCAGCTTGGCAGAAGGGCGGTGGCAGGGCATCAGTTCCTCAACCTAAAGTCTGAGGCAGAGAACTCGATTATTAGGAAAAAGCAGAAGGACTGCCAGGAGAAGGCTACCCTCCCAGGAGCATGGAAAACCCGTGAGTGGGGTGAGGGTGAGCACCACTGCTCATCGGGACCTGCCCAGAACCCTCGGGTCAAAGGGACTGAGGTAAAGTGGGGACAGGAACTTTCCGGTTTCCATCTGTGCCTGGGGACTTCAGCCTGGGCCGCGGGGCTGTAGAGGAGAGCTGGTATCCCAGGAGTGCTGACAAACCTTTGAGCACAGGCAGGGCCATCGCTTCTGTTCAAACTCATGGGATCAAGAGGGACTCTTGCAGAGCTATCAGGACATAGGAGCCAAGGGACAGCTGGGGACAGGATCCTTCTCGTTTCTGTCTACACCCTAGAGCTGACCCTGTGCCATGGCTCTCCAGGCCCAAGGACCTCTCAGAGAGAACTGATCTTCATGGAGTATTGACACAGAGGCCTGCAGGAGGGGCAAGCCACAGCCAGACAGAGTAAGATCAGCTAATATCAGAGTTAACAAGATGGCAAAAGGCAAGGGTAAGAACATAAGGAACAGAAACCAAGGCTACATGGCATCATCAGAACCCAGGTCTCCCACCACAGCAAGCCCTGGATACCCCAACACACCAGAAAAGCAAGACTCAGATTTAAAATCATTTCTCATGATTATGATAGAAGACTTTAAGAAAGAAAGAAATAACGCCCTTAAAGAAGTACAAGAGAACAGAGGTAAACAGCTAGAAGCCCTTAAAGAGGAAACTCAAAAATTCATTAAAGAATTATAGGAAAACACAATCAAACAGACAAAGGAAATGAATAAATCTATTCAGAAACTAAAAATAGAAATAGAAACAATAAAGAAATCACAAAGGAAGACAACCCTGGAGTTAGAAAAGCTAGGAAAGAGAGCAGGAGTCATTGATGTAAGCATCACCAACAGAATACAAGAGATAGAAGAGAGAATCTCAGGAGCAGAAGATACCATAGATAACATTGACACAACAGTAAAAGAAAATGGAAAACATAAAAAGCTTCTAACCCAAAACATCCATGAAATCCAGGACACAGTGAGAAGACAGAACCTAAGGATAATAGGTATAGAAGAGAGTAAAGATTCCCAACTTAAAGGACCAGTAAATATCTTAAACAAAATTATAGAAGATAACTTCCCTAACCTAAAGAAAGAAAGGAACATAAATGTACAAGAAGCTTACAGAACTCCAAGCAGATCGGACCAGAAAAGATATTCATCCCATCACATTATAGTGAAAACACCAAATACACAAAATGAGGAAAGAATATTAAGAGCTGTAAGGGAAAAATGTCAAGTAACATATAAAGGCAGACCTATCAGAATTACACCTAACTTCTCACCGGAGACTATGAAAGCTAGAAGATCCTGGGCAGAACTCATACAGACCCATTCCTATCTCCCTGTACAAAGCTCAAGTCCAAGTGGATCAAGGACCTCCACATAAAACCAGATACACTGAATCTAATAGAAGAGAAAGTGGGGTAAAGCCTCGAACACATGGGTACAGGAGAAAAGTTCCTGAACAGAACACCAGTGGATTATGCTCTAAGATCAAGAATCAACAAATGGGACCTCATGAAATTGCAAAGCTTCTGTAAGGAAAAGGACACTGTCAATAGGAGAAATTGGCAACCAACAGATTGGGAAAATATCTTTACCAATCCTATGTCCGATAGAGGGCTAATATCCAATATATACAAAGAACTCAAGAAGTTAGACTCCAGAAAACCAAATATCCCTATCAAAAAATGGGGAGCAGAGCTAAACAGAGAATTCTCATCTGATGAAATTCGCAGAGCTGAGAAGCACCTAAAGAAATGCTCAATATCCTGAGTCATCAGGGAAATGCAAATCAAAACAAGTCTGAGATTCCACCTCACACCAGTCAGAATGGCCAAGATCAAAAACTCAGGTGACAGCAGATGCTGGCGAGGATGCGGAGAAAGAGGAACACTTCTCCACTGTTGGTGGGATTGCAAGCTGGTACAACCACTCTGGAAATCAGTTTGGCGGACCCTCAGAAAAATGGAC
>CM052709.1:43865369-43942750 GCA_028551405.1 Uromys caudimaculatus | reverse complement strand
ATCAGGGAAATGCAAATCAAAACAAGTCTGAGATTCCACCTCACACCAGTCAGAATGGCCAAGATCAAAAACTCAGGTGACAGCAGATGCTGGCGAGGATGCGGAGAAAGAGGAACACTTCTCCACTGTTGGTGGGATTGCAAGCTGGTACAACCACTCTGGAAATCAGTTTGGCGGACCCTCAGAAAAATGGACATAACACTACCTGAGGACCCAGCTATACCACTCCTGGGCATATACCCAGAAGATGCTCCAACAAGTAATAAAGACACATGCTCCACTATGTTCATAGCAGCCATATTTATAATAGCCAGAAGCTGGAAACAACCCAGATGTCCCTCATCAGAGGAATGGATACAGAAAATGTGGTACATTTACACAGTGGAGTACTACACAGCTACTAAAAACAATGACTTAATGAAATTTGCAGGCAAATGGATGGAACTTGAAAATATTATCCTGAGTGATGTAACTCAGTCACAAAAGAATGAACATGCTATGTACTCACTGATAAGTGGATATTAGCCCAAAAGTTCAGAATACCCAAGTTTCACTTTACAGTAACCTGTGGACTGAGAGTGAGGTCCCAGATGGAGGAGTTGGAGAAGGGACTGAAAGAGCTGAGGGAGTCTGCAGCCTCATGGAGGGAGCAACATTGTCAACTGGCCTGATATCTCTGGTGCTCCTGGACCACCAACCAAAGAATACACATCGAGGGACCCATGGTTCAGACCACATATGTGGCAGAGGAGGGCCTTGTTGGCCATCAGGGGGAGGAGAGGCCCCAGTAAAGGTGAATGTCAAGGTGGGAATATGGGAGTGGGTGGGCAGGTGGGTGGGAGGTGGAATTCCCTCATAGAGGTGGGGGAGGGGGAGTGGATAGGTGGTTTCCAAAGAGGAGACCTGGAAAGGGGGAAACATTGGAAATGTAAATAAAGTATCAAAAAAAAATAATAATGATAAAAAAGAATATCTACAAAAAAAAGAAAAAGAAGAGAAAAAGCAGCAGATTCTGTGGTGTAGGTGAATCATGAATACATAGGCATGGTGTCTGGCCAGTTGGAGTCAGAGTGGCCCACATGGAAAATGGCAAATTATAACTTGAGATTGTTGCCAGGGAAGTAAGCAAGATAAAATAGAGGTTTGCAATCTACCCAGGTATAATGAGATCAAGGCTCAAAGGCTTTGTGTCATTTTTTTGGAAACTTAATGGTTAAAGGTGGGGAAGAAATCCCCAACTAATTTTTACCACAAGAAATTCAGCTTCTTTTTTTTTTTTATTCAATACATAAAGCATACTAACTTCCAAGTAGAAATAACATCAAATATAATAGTGATTTATTTTTTTAGCCTAAGTTTAAATTCTTGAGTCTTTATTGTATGTAAAATTAATAGCAGAGAAGTAAGAAAAAAATATAAATAGACAGTGTTTACCTGGTTTTCAAAGCCCTCTACCTATCCAATTGTATTTTGTGCTTAGTCATGTGTACCTGGTGTTTGCACACTGTCTTCCGAATATATTCAGAATTCTTGTCTTTGACCTCTGTTTTTCTCCTGTACAAGCCAAAGTGTACCTGTCAAAAGTGTCTCTTGACACTTTCCCTTCAACTCTTTTTAAAAATTAGTGTAAATTTAAATGTGTCTACATTCCACTCTCTGAAAATGCTTAGCATATAAATAGTAATGTGAACTACTCAGCTTGAAGAAGAAAGTATTTTCAGATAAATCAACAAGTACAAATTCAAATATAAAGTTATTCTGACGACTGACTTTCCAACAGTAAAGGACAGCACTGCTATCACTGCAGATTTCAAGTATGAAGTATACACTTACTTAAGTTATATCATTATCCATAAGCAGCTGTTTAAAACAACAGAGTCTTGATTAATAATTTGAAAATAATTTATTGAAACAAACTGCTTTGTATTTATATATCTGTTTGTTGCTACTTTTTTCCAGAAAGTACTTTTTTATTTGTGTCTATTAAAATAATTTGTAATTAGCATATTAAAAAATCTAACAAGATAATTTTTGTGATTTTACTTGAAGAAATCTACATAATACAATGCTTAGTTTAGCTGAGTACAATATAGAGCCATAATTGAGAGATTAAATTTTAGGTTTTTGACAATATTTTGCTTTACATTTTATTTCAAATGAAATATATAATAACATTGCAGAGAGGAGTTACTCAACTCAGCTTAGAAATGAAAAAAAGGCAAACAAGGTACAGCATGCAGTGTGACACTTTCTTTTAAGTTGTATAATACAGTGCTGTATTTGTTTATAAAATTTTAAGGGAAAAAAGCTTAATTTTCTAAAAGTAAAGTTCGTGTTCATAAATAAATTAAACAAATATAATCAAAAAGAAGTTTGCATATTTGTGATGGAGTTGATGTAGCTCACAATACAAAACATCTTTTTAGGAATAACTATAATTCTAGGATAAAATTAAATTGTTTTATATGCACTCATCTGTTAATTATGCTTTTATTCTCTAATAGCCCATAACTTACACTGGATTTTGTTTGGCATTTTGATTATTTGACTTTATACTTTCTTCTAAAACCCCTTGTTCCTCAACACAGAGGTTCTTTTTTAAAATATGTATTAAAGACTTCCTGACGGATTTCTGTGCTTTGTAAGTAACCTTCATAGAACCCTAATTCTACTACTTCCATTTATACTTCATTTTCTCTAGTCATATGTTGGCACAATAAGTATTCTATCTTTATTGATACAGCTTATGAATCTTGGCACTTATACTGGGCTAAGCATTTTGAGGTATGACTTAGGTACACACTGAAATTATAAGGATTGTTAGAACAACAATTATAGTAAAGAGTCAATTGACAATTAGCTTCCAGAAAATAAAAAGACAATACATAAAATTGTTACATAACAATTACATATGTTGGTAAAATGTTATTTATGTAGATATTGGTATAATAGTTTACATGCTATGTCTAAGAGAAACATATAATAATTTTGATTCTTACCAAATACATCCTACCTCCAGTTTACATAGCAAGATTTCTCCCTCTCTCTATTTTGTTACTAGAGTCAGTATTTGGTTCTACTAGATACTTATAACATAAAGTGGTGTAAATTTAGAGTAATCCAATATTATCTGAATATTTTAGAATTTTTATAAAAATTATTGTTATTTAAATAGCAGTATAAAAAGATATTTAATAATGGATAAGAAAAGTAATTGTTATTGACAACCTGTTGACTTTCATTCTGTTCTTGCATTGGGGACAGAGACAAGATAGTACCAAACAATGTTGTAAAGTCATTAACTGTATGTAGTTTTAATGCCAATTGACTTCTAGGGATTCGTACATGAAAGGCTGTATTTCTTACCATGATATAAAACTAAAATTTATTCAAGAATTTATACAATGATTCAGATTTTCAGTTGTGCTCCAAAACATATGAAAAAAATACTATTGATTTCTTTTGGAACATATTAATCACTCATAATAGGCAACTGCAGCAAAAGAAATTTAGTTCTTCTATGCATTCTCTGTATTGATGAAGGCTCATTCCATTAAAATTTGCTTGTTTCAGAATTAATTAATATATTCCATGTCCTAGTTTTCTCAGATTACCAAATCAAGATTTTATTGACTTAGTGGATTAAACAGTAGTGATTTATTTTTCGTTGTTTTGCAGATTATATATATTTAATATCAAGTTGTGTCAGTACAATAGTATTCCAAGTCTGCGTCTCTCTTCTTGCTGTTTCTTTACATGACATTTTCTCCATGAGTATACATAATGAAAAGAAATGATCAATACTCCTCCTCTTATTAAGCTACATGCTATTAGATTGTGCCTCCAATATTACAAAATTGTTTAATTGCAGATACCTCCAGAAAACCTTATCACCAGATACTATCACATTGAATACTAGGAAGCAATGCATGAATTTAAATAGAAGCAAAACTGGATCTACAACACTTAATTTTTCTTGAAAAACTTATTGTCTCTTTAACTTATCCACTCAACTTTATGCCTAACTTTTAACCAATTGTTGTTTACATGGTCTCAATCCCCAAGTATAGAAGTATATTCCAATTAACTAGTACAGGCACACTTTGATTAATCAGAGGCAATGAAAGTTGCCACAACTCCAGGTAGGTTACTGAAACATGGACCCCCCATACTCTGAGTACTAGCCCATCCTATCTACAATCCCTCCAAACTTTCTTATGATCTTATCCTCACCATCAACTCTGGTGGGGACCCCAGACTGAGACAGAAACTATGCCTGCTACCTGAAGTCCAGCCCACAACATGGGTGCAGACGCCTGTTCAACCACAGGCCCTATCAGCCAAATTGCCAGAGATGAAACAGAAACCAATGGAACAAAAACCCCTTTCAACATAGACAAACTCAAAAATTGGCACCTATACCTATAATTACCCCAAACACAGATACTTTGATGCTAGAGTAAGAGCACAATTAACAATATTCAAGGAACTATGTCACCATCAGAGCCCTGCTACCCATTACGGTATATCCTGAAAAATCCAATACAGCTGAAGCACAAGAAAAAAGACATTAAAATCAACTTTATAACAATGAGAGATGCTCTAATTATACAAATGAGTAAATTTCATAATGAAACCCAGGAAAACACAAACAAGTAGAGGAAATAAATCTCTTAAAGGAAGCCAATGGGGAGTAAAAACAAATAAAGTAAATAAATAAAATTGTTCAAGACCTGAAAATGAAAATAGAAGCAATAAAAAAATTTCAAATGAGAGAATTCTGAAAGTGGAAAATCTTGGTAAGTGAACATAAAATACAAACACAATCATCACCCATAGTATACAAGAGATTAAAGAGAGAACCTCATGTGTTAAAGAGATCATATAAAAGATGCATATATCTTTCAAAGAAAATATCAAATTTAAAATATTCCTGAGGAAAAATAATGTAGAAAATCTGTTACACTATTAATAGACCAAACCTAAGAATGACAGAAATAGAAGGGGAATTTCAGCTAAAAGGCTCAGAAAGTATTTTCAAAAATGTCATAGATAAAAATGCCCTAACTTACAATCCAACCAACAATGGAGGAATGTTACTCTTTTTCTATATCCTTACCAGCATCTGCTGTTACCTGAATGTTTGATCTTACTGGTGTGAGGTACAATTTCAGGTTTGTTTTTATTTGCATTTCCTTGATTACTAAGGATGTTAAACATTTATTTAGGCGCTTCTCAGCAATTCGATATTCCTCAATTGAGAATTCTTTGTTTAGCTCTGGACTGCATTTTATTTTAATAGGGTTATTTGTTTCTCTGGAGTCTAAACTCTTGAGTTCTTTGTATATATTGGATAATAGTCCTCCATCGGATGTAACGTAGGTTAAGAACTTTTCTCAATCTCTTGGTTGCTGTTTTGTCCTATTGACAGTGTCCTTTGCCTTACAAAATCTTTGCCACTTTATTAGATCCCATTTGTCAATACTTGATCTTAGGGACTGAGCCATTCAATTTTTGTTCAGGAAATTTTCCCTATTGCCCATGTATTCGAGGCTCTTCCCTACTTATTCTACTATTAGTTTCAGTGTATCTAGACAACTATTCTGGAAATCAGTCTGGAGCTTCCTCAGAAAATTGGATATAATATTACCTGAGAACCCAGCTGTACCACTCCTGGGTATATACCCAAAAGATGCTCCAACAAGGACACATGCTCCATTATGTTCATAATAGCCTTATTTTTAATAGCCAGAAGCTGGAAAGAACCCAGATGTCCTTCAACAGAGGAATGTGGTACATTTACACAATGGAGTACTACTCACCTATTAAAAACAATAACTTCATGAAATTTTTAGGCAAATGGATGAAATTAGAAAATATTATTCTGAGTGAAGTAACCCAATCACAAAAGAACACATAGGGTAAGCACTCGCTGATAAGTGAATATTAGCCCAAAATCTCTGAATATCAATAATACAATTCACAGATCACATGAAGCTCAAGAAGAAGGAAGACCAAAGTGTGGATGCTTCAATCCTTCTTAGAAGAGGGAACAAAATACTCACAGGAGGAAATGGGAAGACAAAGTGTGGAGCATAGACTGAAGGAAAGGCCATCCAGAGACTTCCATACCTGGGGATCCATCCCATATATAGTCCCCAAACTCAGACACTATTGTGGAAGCCAGGAAGTGCTTGCTGACAGTAGCCTGATATAGTTGTCTCCTCAGAGACGCTGCCAGAGCCTGAGAAGGATAGAGGCAGATGAGGGCAGCCAACCATTGATCTAAGCAAGGGGTCCCCAATGGAGAAGTTAGAGAAAGGACTGAAGGAGATGAAGGGGTTTGCAATCGTTAGGAAGAGCAACAGTATCAACCAACCAGATTGCCCAGAGGTCCCAGGGACTAAACCACCAACCAAAGAGTACATATGGAGGGACCCATGGCTTCAGCTGCATATGTAGCAGAGGATGACCTTTTTAGGCTTCAATGGGAAGAGAGGCCCTTGGTCCTGTGAAGGCCTGATGCCCCAGTGTAGGGAAATGCCAAGGCAGGGAGGTAGAAATGGGGGGGGGGGGGGTTACACGCTTGTAGAAGCAGGGAAGGGGGAATGGGATAGGGGGTTCCAGGGGGTGGGAAACCGGGAACGGGGATAATTTTTGAAATGTAATTAAAGGAAATATCTAATCGAAATACCCTAACTTAAGGAAGGACATACCTATAAACATGCAAGAACCTCCCAGAGCATCAAATAGATAATCTTCTAACTACATAATAATCAAAACACTAAACATACATAGCAAAGACTGAATATTAAAAGCTGTAACAGCAAAAGAACATGTAACAAATAAAAGCAGATTTAATGGAATTACCACTGACTTCTCAGTGAGGACTCTAAAAGTCCTAAGGTTCTGGACATATGTCTTTCAGATTCCAAAAACCACAGATACGAGCCCAGACTATGATACCCAGAAAAACTTTCATTCACCATAGTTGTAGAAAACAATATACTCCGTGACAAAGCAAAATTTAAATAATAGTTTTTCAACAAATCCCACCCTACTAAAAGTACTAATGGAAAAACCACAACCCAAGTAGGTTACCTATACCCATGAAAATGCAAAATAAATAAATAAATAAATAAATAAATAAATAAATAAATAAATAACTGACCTAATAGCAACCAAACCAAAAGAAAGGGAACATACACATACACACCACCACCACCACCACAACAACAACAATAACAGCAATGACTCTAATTGTCCCTTTTATTTCTTTAGATAAACTGATGAGGTGAGAGTTGTACCAAAGCTGTGGAAATATAGAGTTTATGGTGATCCCGAGATTTCTTTCTCTGTTATAACTATATTTAGACATAGACCTAGAAGTTTCCAGCCTCTGTATAATCTAATCCTCCAAACTGACTGATTCAATCCATCTTCTCTCAGATTTTGACTAAATTGCTCTGCCTGGCTTCATACTAACTTTGGGGATACATTTAGATCAGTCTCTTTTTCATTCTCGGGCTCATTCTGTCTTCACCTCTATCTAGTTTGTTCTCTCTCTAAGTTGTCTCTGTAAAACTGCCCCAGGAAAATATCTCTCTCTCTCTCTCTCTCTCTCTCTCTCTCTCTCTCTCTCTCTCTCTCTCTCTCTCATAGACACACACACACACACACACACACACACACACACACACACACACACACACCATATACCACATACCTTTTTCTCTCTCTCATTGCTCTTAATTAGACTCTCTTTTATGGTCTGTTTTTATTTGTGTTGGGTATATCCTGCCTTGAACTAATCCTGTCAGGTTTGTTTCTTTGTCTACCCTTCGTTTAGACATCACTTTCAAACATGGTTCCTTCCTTCTATAAACTAACCTTATCTTCATTGTTAGAGATTAAAGGTGTATACTAAGGGTGCGTATGTATTCCAGCAATTTCATATTATAATTTAGGGTATGTCTGCATTCCGGCTAGATCATACCTTTAGATGTGATGCCTTGCCAGAGGAACCTTCTTGCTGGATTCAAAATCCTCTATAAAAACAGCAGAATAGATATTAACAATCATTGGTTTTTTAATCACTTAATATCAATGGACACAATTCCCCCAAATTAAAAGACAAAGAAAAAAGACTAGATGCAAAAACAGGATCCATTCTTTTGGTACATACCAGAAATACTCAAGATCAAAGATTAAAAATTATCTTAGAGTAAAGTATTGGAAAAATATTTTTCAAGCAGATAGAACTAAGAAACAAGCTGGTATAGTCATTTTAATGTCAAATAAAATAATCTTCAAACAAAACTAATCAAAAGAAATGGAAAAGAACACTTTATTTTCATCAAAGGAAAAATTAACCAAGATGATGTTTCAATTCTTAACATCTATGTCTCAAAATAAAGAAAATTCAAGCTTGTAAAGAAAAAATATTAATGCTTAAATCACACATCAGTGTTCATATATCAATAGTGGGAGACTTCAATAACCTACTCTTTTCAGCAGGCAGGTCATCCAGACAAAAAGTAAACAGAGAACTTGTAGAACTCCACATTTTATTAACCAAAAGGTTTTAACAGATATCTACAAAATATTTCATTTAAACATGAAAGAATAAAATTTCTTCTCAGTACCTCATGGAACTTTCTCCAAAATTGGCCTTGTACCATGTCACAAAGCAAGTATCTACAGATACAAGTAAATAACCACCTACATCCTATCAGATAACCAAGGATTAAAGTTGAGTTTTAAAAATAGAAGCAACAGAAAGCCTACAGACTGGTGTAAACTGAACAATTGTCTACTAAATGAAAGTCCTGTCAAATCAGTAATAAAAATAGAGATTAAGGACTTAATAGAATTTAATGATGCTGTGGTTGGTGCTGTGTACTGTGTATTCAGATGCTGAGTTCTGTGCCCTAAGATCAAGTTACAGCCTGGACATGGTCATTGCATTGACCAATGTGCTGTCAAGAATGGTTCCCAATAATATCTATGTAATAAAAGACTAGATACTGTGTCAGAGCAGCAGGTAGAGGAAGATGTGATATGAAGTGAAGTAGGAGGTCTCAGATAGGAACTATGAGAAGAAGGAAAATGTTAGAAGATGAAGGAGATTACCATGAGGCAAGATGGAACTTGGGGATTTACCATGAGCACATTGAGCAGAGCAAACAGCAAGACTTAGAAATAAGTGCCTATATACTGCTGTTGCTGCTGCTGCTGCTGCTAATGATAATGATGATGATGATTAAATAGAGCTCATATGGGTAACTTACCAGCAGACACAAAAGTTCCAGAACAAAAGAGGTAAGCATTCCCAAGAGGAATTCATGGCAAGAAATAATCAAACTGAAGGCTGAAATCAATAAAATAGAAATAAGAGAAAAATCTAAAGCATTTGTGATAAAAACTTCAAGAGTGTTGCTCTATAAAGAGCATACTTCAGCATAATAAAGGCAGTTTATAGCAAGCTGATAGCCAGCATCAAATTAAATGGACATTCATAGCAGTCCCACTAAAATCATGAATGAGTCAAGGAAGTCTACTCTTTTCATGTTTGTTCAATATAGCACTTGATGGTTCAGCTAGCAGTAAGACAACTGAAGGAAATCAAGGGGATGAAAACTGAAAAGGAAGACATCAAAGCAAAATTATTCACAGATGAAAAGATAGTATACATAAATGACTCCAAAAATTCTAAAAGAGAACTCCTACAGGTAATAAATACCTTAAGTAAAGTTAGTCTTACAAACCTATTAATTCCTTTCACCTAAGCTTTATTAAACAAAAATTTTTGTAACATGCTAGGTCTTACCAATACCTTATTTTTTATTTTATTTTTTTTGGGGGGGTTTGAGACAGGGTTTCTCTGTGTAGCCCTGGCTGTCCTGGAACTCACTCTGTAGACCAGGCTGGCCTCGAACTCAGAAATCCGCCTGCCTCTGCCTCCCAAGTGCTGGGATTAAAGGCATGTACCACCACTGCCCAGCCCCAATACCTTATTTTATAATTCCAAAGTTCCTGACTCTCAATAACTTTATGCTTTTGAATTGACAGATGTTTATATTAAAATAGACAGTTTTCTTCAAAGTAGTTCTCCAATATTTCAAAGAAATTCTACCTCTTCCACCTTATTCTAGGACAGGCCCTAGGTAAGGTCCTATTTGATTTAAGTTTTAAAAACAAAATCATCTTAAAATTTGTAGATGGCTTCTTTATCTTTTATTCTTACTTAAAGGAAACTTACAAACTTAAAAAATTTCCTATACTTAGAAGATATTCTCCAAAGCAAAATTTGTCTCAAACTTAAGACCCTATGTTATTCCAAAACTATAATACCTAGGATACATCTTAATTCCATAACATAGATACTCATTTCTATGTCATTTATATGCATCCATTTCCCCGTAGTCTAAAATAGTTGTGTGTTTGATTGGAATGACTCTTGGCTTTGGGTTCACAAACATGGCCTCAAGTTTAAGCCTGTACTTGACTCTTTAAAGAGAATTAATGATTAAGTTCCACTTACTTAGAAAGAACCAGTTCTTTGATGTGTTAAAAGCTACTTTTTAGGCCTTCATATGTCCTTAACATACCTAATAGGCTTTTAAAACTCTATAACTGAATTCCTGGGTGTTTTCATCAGAGTTTTCACACCAATCTTATGTCAAATCCATGGCTTTTACCGAAGTTGCTTTGGAACTGATTTTGAACTTTTCATATTGCTAATATGCCTGTTATAATCTTAATCTTAATTCTACTAAGCCTAAATTTCTAAGTGATGTCTTTCATTTTATTTCCTCTCACTTGCACTAAGCTCTTCTCAGTTATTTCTTGGATAGTCTAATTGTATTTTATTCTAATATATCATCCCCTAAGTCCTAACATTTAACAAAATGAAGATTTTTGAAAATTTTGTAGAAAGGGAGCCAGAAGGACTCCACATATAGTCCATCAATGATCTTAAGTTTCAACGTTTGAAGGGGATGAGTAGGTAGCAAGTTTAAATATTATTAGTCTTAAATATCAGCAGTGATGAATATACATCCCTACTTTATATGCAGCACTCAAAATTATGAGATTCAAACACTGTAGAACTCTGTTTACTAGTTTAAGTAATGGAATAGGAGGCATAATTGTTAGGTGGATAGATATCACTATGAATTATCTGGAAGGATATATATGATAATTACTTAAAGTTTTAAGGCTTTTATCTAGCCAGAAGCTTTCTGAAAAAGAAAAAAATGGTATACTTCTCTCTTCTTAATATGCAACGCAAATGAGCCTGTGAACAGCATGGACAGCAAAACTGTCCTCAGAAAGCTATGGCTGTTCTAGGGACATTGAAAGCAGTGTAAAGCCATGTTGAAATTTAGATGGAAAAAGTCTTCTCTCTGACCATTGTTCATTCTTATGCCTAGAGAGGGCAATGTAGTATTCTGAGATAAGCTGCTTATGTTCTACATTCACGCATTCTGACATACAAACATACACCCACACAAACATTCTTAATATTTTATATTGACCCAAAATATACTGGACCTTGTAAATTTTCAGATTTTGAAAAACAGTGTTAAAAATTACTACCAGAATCATAGGTGATGTTAAAGTTCTTTATTAGAAATAAGTGCTTGGATTGTTTAAGACATTACTATATTTGATTCACTCTCTGACTACTCCTGTGAAAGAACTTACTTGTGGGTATACAAAGGCTAAATTATACACAAACACACACACACACACACACACACATATATATATATATGTGTGTGTGTGTGTGTGTGTGTGTGTGTGTGTGTGTGTGTGTGTGTGTTGTGTGTTTATGTGTATGCAGCTTAGCAAAACTCTACCCTTCTGCATGAATATATGACCATACTGATGTTTGATCTATAACTTCTAATTTATTCATGACGAATTGAATTTTGAAGAACCTCAAATATATTACTTAACAACTTGCCCAACTCTATGAAGAAAACGCTTTTATTTTCATGGAAGAAAAAATAGTATTTGTTCATTAAAATATATTCGACAGTAATATGAAAAAGGCTAGTGTCAAAATTTATTCTGAAATTGGCTTATTAACTCCATAATTTTATTTTCAGATTTTACAGTAACCACAAATAACTTTTTATAAGGAAAGACACACTCTTAGCAATGTTTTACAAATAGATTCTGTATACTATGGCAAGCCTTATAATTGATCTGTGTATTCTCTTAAGTATGTTCTTCCAGGAATGCATTAAATCATATTTACTGCCCCCAGCTAGTCTTTAATGCTTTCATTTCTATCTCATATACCAACCTAGAAAAAAACACTATTTTTTATATAAGAATCTGTCTTTATTATTTTTCTCTGACACTGTCTTTTTTGGTCTTTTAGCTTTCTCTGATGGCATTATTATTACATTTCACAAACATGAACAAAACAGTATTAAATAGTCTTTTATAGTCTGAGGGCAAAGTTATGGATCTTTTCCTTTCATTCCAAACCAAACTATTATATTAATTGTATTTCATTTTGCTAGAAAGGCATTGTTTAACGTGCTATTGAAATTACATTCCACTTTTAACCAATTAAGTAAATGAACAAATAAAATCCGAAAAACTTTTAGTGAAATTTTGGAAAGGGTCCATCCATAATCTATTATTAAATTGTGACTCAATATTTTCTGAACTAGATATTTTAATATACTTCCCTATGTGGAATCCAAGCTTTTGACTACCAGATTTTACCCTAAAATAATTTGCCAATCAGTTATGAAGTGAGTCATATAATATCATAATAAATCTGAAAGAATGTGAAGACTTTCAGATCATAAGCTTGTTCGATGCAAATAGTAATTATATAGTAACTAACGTACATATGTGAAAATATTCTTAATTGTATTCTTCAGCTTTATTAGGGTGATATACAACTTTTTAATATAATATTATAATATAATTTATAATACAATATATTACATATGATATTTGATTATATATGATATGAGATATATGATATATGGCATATGATGTAAAATAATTAAATCATATATTATATATAATACTATATAATTATATATAATCATATAATTTATGTTATTATACTATATAGTAATATATTAATATCCTTTTTTATTCCTACAGTTACTAAAATGTGGCATATATTATAAAAGATGACAAAATGAGATCTATCGAAAGAGAGAGAGAGAGAGATCCTCATCATCAAGAAGGTTAGGAGGTTGTAGCTTGGTCTTAAGAGTGAACAGTAATATAAAAATACAGAGTATTATATGAAAGAAAAGATGTTGGATCCTTAAAAGAAAAAAGTCTACCTTCAGAAGAAAAATTCTGAATGAGATGCACAAGACTTTGAAGAAGGTAAATAATTTCTGAGGAGAAAATACTATTTTTCATATTCATTCATAAAAACCTATTAATGATTAATGTATAGAATTGCTTCATTAAGAATGTAGGTTAAATAGAAGTATCAGAAAGATAGCCATCATAGACAACATGCAATGGATACTGGATGATGGAAGGCAGGGGGCATGGCCGGAGGGAGAAGGAACACTTGTTTTAATATTTATCCCAGAAAGTGAGAAACCAAAGCATGACATGTAATCAGTTTCTCCCAGGCATCCATATTATTAGTTCTAAGTAGCAAAGACAATAAGCGTAACTATTTACACATTCCTGTTCGGTACATAGGAGTGATTGGCCAGAGTAGCAGAACAGGTGATGCTAGATTATCTAAGTTGTGAATTAGATCTCTTCCTGTGATCAGCAGCTAGAAGTAGCACGCTCACTGTACATATACTTTGCTATATATTCTGGTAATATTAGAATGTATGACCTACTTGTGTGTGTGAGCTACATTTTCTTATTGTGCAATGAAAGACAATTGGTTCTGAACATATTTATTTCACTATTGAAATGAGTAATAATACTTTATTATTATTCCATGGAGTATATTTCCCTGAGATAAAAGTTCTTTTCTTGAAAACATATATTGTTTTTCATCAATATCTTCCCACCCATTAAACTGCACTGGAATCTCTAGCATCCTATACTAGAAGCTGCTTAAGTAAATTACAGAATTACTTTACTATTACCTCTCAATTTTTACAAGATTTTAAACTGAAAAATATATTTAAAAATTTAAGTTAACCAATTAACATTTCTAAGTCAAGGATATTTATGACTACATTAAAAATGAACTCAATATATTTTACTATATACAAGTTAAAAATATAAATCACTTTAATAGGTAACTTTATTAAAAATGTAATACACATCTATTTACTAATGTATATAGTATGTTATATATTATAATATAAAAATATATTAGTATTTTATATAATACATTGATTTCATATATAGTACACATATATACATATTAGTATATAGGATTTATGTATACATGTATATATATTTGTTGATAGGTTATTTTATATTATATTTTAAAATATTAATATTTAAATCTGTTGCCTTAAAAATGGTCACTTCTGGTACTTTTTCATATTAGAGCAATAAATAAATGAGATAGCAAGATTTTATCAAATATGTTGTTATAACTAGTAAGAAACATTTTATATTTTCCAGAAGACAGATGAATGCAAATGTTTTGTGCATAATCAACAATATTCCATCACAGTCAACTTCTTTTAGCTCTGTATTTCCATCACACATCTTTCTTTTATTTAACCATTGCTGTTCTGGAAGTATGAAACTGCCCTCACACTCACAGCAATCTTCCTGCATTTGTCTCCCAAGAACTGGCCTCAAACATGTGTGCCGTCATGTCTGCCTTCATTTTTCTTGTTAGTATTCTTGGTAGGTACAGGTCAACACAGATAAGGAAAACAGAACAATGCTTCTGAGGGAATGTGAGGGAAGTGACAATCCAAGAAGCTATAGCCTAGTAATTATTCTTTTTAAGCAGGCAAAAAACATAAATATATGGTAGGAATATTAAATACTCTCAATGTTATAAAAATATAATTGATGATAAAATAATTTATCAGCCCTTATCAATAAATCCTTTAACTGTTTTTATTATATTATATCTTATTTTTTAAGACAAGGTCTTACATAACATAGACTGAAAGGCATTACATAGGGAAAGATAACCTAGATCTATTTCTCCTGACTATATCTCCAAGAGGGACTGCTTTTTTAAATTACACAAAGTTAGTGTGTGTGTGTGTGTGTGTGTGTGTGTGTGTGTGTGTGCGCGCGTGGTGTGTAGGTGCATGTACACGTGTCATTCTCCATGAGTATGGAAGTCACAGAACAACTTGCAGAAGTAGCTTCTCCATTTCCAATATGTGGCCACATAGATTAAGTACAGATTGTCAGGTTAATCAGCAAGCACCTTTTACTACTAAGCCAGCTAAATTGGTGAACTACTTAATATTAAGAAAAGTATGTCTAAAATATGTTCTGGGATTTTCATGTATCTCACTAATCCCCATTGTAAATGAATCATGTAATTAATTTCTTTTGTAAGATTCAATGGTTATAAAAGGTAAGAATGCAAGACATATTTTAAAAGCTAATATTACTACTACTATTACTACTACTACTACTACTACTACTACTACTATATTTATAAATTTCAAATAATATATTTGATCATATTATTTCCTGTCTCTCAACTCTGCCAGATCTTATCTGTATTCTTACCTATCTAACTTCATATTCTTTTTCTCTATCAAAACAAACACACACATAAACACACATACAAATATGCAAAAACAAACAAAAACATTAAAGACAAATAACTAAACTATGTCAACAACAACAAAGACAAAAAAGTAAATAGTCTACTTTGTGTTAGTCAACTACATTGACGAAAGTTGATTTTCTTTTTTATTTTTTTGGCAAGAAATATAATATTTTATTTATTTGTTTACATTCCACTCTCCAAGTTTTTCATCCCATCTCCCCTTTCTCCCCTCTCCCATGCTCAGAGAGGGTACTCCCTTTCCCACTCACCCACCTTCTCTCACCCCTCAAACCAACCCCCCCCCCCGCCAGTATCACTCTTCCCTGGGGCATCAAGTTTCCACAGAATAAAGTAATCGTCTCCTACTAAGGCCAGACAAGGCAGTCCTCTGCTGTACAGAGAGCCCTTAGCGTCCTGTTGCTCCTTCTATGTATTGCAATCCCCCTCAGCTCCCGCAGTCCTTCCCCTAAATCTTCCTTATAGGTCCCAGACCTCACTCCAGTGGGTGGCTGTAAGTATTTGCATATATCTCAATCAGTTGCTCATAGTGTGACTCCTGTCTTCAAGCACAACATGGATCAGTAAAATTTTCTGGGAGTGGTGTGCAGGAATGAGATGGATCTCAAGTTGGGCTGGTCACTGGGTGGCCTTTCTTCCAGTCTTTTCTCCATTATTATCCCTGCACTTCCTTTAGAGGGGAACAATTGTGGGTCATTTTTTATCTCCCAGTATTTATCTATGAACTGCTTCTAGGTAGATGGCAGGACTTGGTGTCTACTTTTACTTCTTCATGCTGGGAATTTTTTCTGACCTTAACTTATTTAGTTTTGTGTAGTCTCTGTGAGCTCATGTGTGTTTCAGTTCTGTTGTGTCTGGAAAATTCTCATGGGAACCATTCACGACATCTGGCTCTGAGAATCTTTGTGCCACCTTTAAGATTGAGATGGTTGAGAAGAGGTTGAATGAAGACATTGGATTCAGGACTGAATTACCAAGGTCTCTCACTGTCTGGGTATTGTCACTTTGTAGGGCTTCATATTCGTTACCACATTAAAAGAAGACTCTTTTCTGATGAAGGTACAGAGATGCACTGATCTATGTGTTTGACATTAGGATTCATTTTATTGCTGTATTCATTTAGCAGAATAATATTAGTGTATATTCTTTTAGGGCGAATGACCTATCTAGTTTATCTAGTCTCAGATTCTTGGCCAGTTTAGCAGTGTCAGACGTAAATTTTATATCCTGGGACTTGAATAAAAAGTGATGATTCCTCCTACACATTTATGCTGCTATTCCTCAGTTTGTATGACAGACAGGTCACTTTGTGGTATCAAGGTTTCATTTAGATTTTGTACTGGTTGATACTAACGACTCTAACACCACCACTCTGGAAATGTATACACTACTTTCCAGCACTGTGAAACATGTCTTGAGTTGGTGAAGTTTCAAGTTGGGCACACAAGTAAATGACATCTTCATGATAAAACCTTGTCATAAGATGAGGGTAATTAATAGTATTATCAATAGCCTGTAATGTAGTGTCTACAGGATCCTTTGGCCCATGACTCAACAAAATATAATATAGAAAGTAGAGGAAGCCCTAGTGAATGTGTAAGTAATGAAAACAATCCTAATGAACATACACTATTTCCCCTTTCATGAAATATTCTTTTCCTCCTAATTTGTTCTGCACAAGCTATCTACCGTCAGTAGATATCTGGAATGAAGCACATACATATGAAGTTTTAAAATCTAATATCTACATATAATAGAAGATATTCAATGCTCGCCTCTTTGGACTCAGGTTATTGCATTCAAAATGATTGCTTCTAGATGGAGCCATTTGCCTGCAAATTTTATTTATATTAACAACTCAATAAGTTTTCCTTGTCTAAATGTAACACATATTTCTTATTCATTTATCATTTGGTGGATATACACTGGTTCTTTCTAATTTCATATTATGAATACTATAATAGCAATAAATAAGGATAAGCATGTATTTCAGAGACATTAGGTTATATGTCAAAGTTCTATAAATGGATCTTGTGGTAGGTTGATTTCCAGGTTTCTGCAGAACTGTCATGCTCATTTCATGGTACCCATTGAAGGGTGGACTTACATCAGCCACAAGGGAATGTCCCTTTCTCGCCATATTCACCGGCATTTGCAGTCATTTGCTTTATTAATCATGGACATTCTAATTCGGGTAAAGTGAATTCTCAAAACAGTTTTAATTTGCATCATGGCTAATGTTAAAAATGCTAAAAATGTTAAAAGGTTTCTTAGCAATTTGTGTTTGATCATTTGGAAACTTCCATAGTTCTATACTTATTGTTAATTGCTTTATTTCTTTTCTTCATGTTTATTTTTTCAACTGCTTTTAATACTGCTGCTGCTCTCAGGTTATGGTGTTGTTTTCTACATAGAAAAATTTTAGCTTTATGAGTTCCCCTTTGTTAATTAATTTTTATTTTTGGATATTTACTTTATATACATTTCAAATGTTTTCCCATTTGGAAACCCCCTATTCCATTCCTCCTTCCCCTGCCTCTATGAGGGTGCTCTCCCCCACCCACCCACCCACTCCTGTCTTCCCTCCCTAGCATTCCCCTACAGTGGGGCCTCTAACACCCTCAGGCCCAAAGGCCTCTCCTCCCACTGATGACCAACAAGGCCCTCCTCTGCCACATATGTGGCCAGCACCATGGGTCCCTCCATGTATATTCTTTGGTTAGTGGTCCAGTCTCCAGGAGCTCCGGAGGTCAGGCCAGTTGACACTGTTGCTCCCTCCATGGGGCTGCAGACTCCCTCAGCTCCTTCACTCCCTTCTCCAACTCCTGCATCAGGGATCCCACACTAAGTCCAACCATTGGCTGCGAGCATCCCCCTCTGTATTTGTCAGCCTCTGCCTGAGCCTCTCTAGAGACAGCTTATCATGCTTCCATCAGCAAGCACTTCCCAGCATCCACAACAACGTCAGGGTTTAGGGCTATATATGGGATGTATCCCCAGGTAGGGCAGTCTCTGGATGGCCTTTTCTTGAGTCTCTGCTCCATCCATACTTTCTCTCAATATTTTCCTCTGTGAGTATTTTGCTCATCCTTCTAAGAAACACTGAAGCATCCACATTTTGGTCTTCCTTCTTCTTAGGCTTCATATAGTCTGTGAATTGAATCTTGGGTATTCTGAAGTTTTGGGCTAATATCCACTTATCAGTGAGTACATACTGCATTTGCTCTTTTATGACTGAGTTACCTCACTCACAATCATATTTTCAAGTTCCATCCATTTGCTTGTGAATTTCATGAAGTCATTGTTTTTAATAGCTGAGTAATATTCCATTGTGGAAATATATCACATTTTCTGTATCCACTCCTCTGTTGAGGGACATCTGGGTTGTTTCCAGCTTCTTGCTATTATAAATATGGCTGCTATGAACATAGCGAATCGTGTGCTTATTACATGCTGAAGCGCTTGGTTTTATAGCCTATGCTATTTGGGTCCTATTCATGAGTCCTTGTGTAAACCAATGCATATCCACTTATTCAATACTTGCTTTATTGGCTAGAGAGGACCTGGATTTATTTATATCCTTGAGCTATTGGAGTTGTGTTTTATGCAGTCATAGATATGGATCTATTTTTATTTTCTGCACGTAGCTATCAAATTTGATCAGCATTATTTGTTGTTTATTCTCTAGTGTGTATGTTTTGTTTCTTTGTAAATATCAAGTGTCCACAAGTATGTGGAATTATATCAAGGTCTTTGATCACTTTCCATTAGTCGACATATCTGTTCTTGGGCCAATTCAGTGCTGTTTTTATTATTATAGATTTGTAAACTTGAAGCCTGTGGTGGTGATACCATCAACAGTTCTTTTATTACCTGGAAATGTTTTTGTGTTTCCATATGAAGTTTAAGATTTTTCAAATGTGTTTTGAAATTTCATGATGAAATTCTGAGGAATTACATAGAATCTGTAGATTGCTTTTGGAAGGAAAGCCACTTTCACGCTATTAATCTAACCATCTATAGGAAATCTTTTCATCTTCTGATGCTTTTGCAATTTCTTTCTTCAGTGTATTAAAGTTTTTATTGCAAAATTCTTTTGCTTGCTTGTTTTAAATTTTTCTAGGATATTTTAAGGCTTTGTAAAATAATATCTCTATGATCTCATTTTTACTATATTCATTATTTGTACATAAGAAATCTACTAGTTTTGGAAGTTAATTTTGTAACTTGATACTTTGCTTCACATTTTATTACTGCAGAAGTTTATTGGTGGAGTCTTCACAGTGATTGAGATATATATATATATATATATATATATATATATATATATATACAAAATCACATAAAAATAAGAATACTTTGAAGTCTGTCTTTCCTACATATTTCCTTGATCTATACCTTTTAGCATATACAAACTCTCCTATGACAATATAATCAAATAAATTGATTTGAATCTATATAGATCATAATAACAATTTTTGCCAGATTCTATAATATGTATTGAGAAGATTGATGGAAAAATAACAATCAATATGTATCCTCTTACTAACTTGTCTTGTTGCTTTTACAAAAATATAAAGAAAATCAAATTTAACAAAAATAGCATTTATTTTTATTCACAGATTGGGTATACAATTCATCACGACAAGAAATAGTTCCTGACTTAGGGCCTTCAGGCTATAGATAATATTGTACCAAAGCTCAGTTTGCTTTTCTTTTAATTCAGTCTAGATTTCATCCCATATAACGAATGGTACTATCTATACTTAGTGTGATCGTCCCACTGCAATAACATTAATCTAGGCAATACCTCATGCAGACATATACAGTAGTTTGTTTCTATGGTAAATCTAGATCACAATTTGATAATCAAGATTATTCTCCATACATGTTCACCCTGATGAAGTACAGCTGTGGAAAGCAAAGGTGATAATTCCCTCTTTTCTAAGTCTTTAAGATGTATGCATTGATTGACAGGGTAGAAAGTAAATTAAACTTCTGAATTCTGAACATAAGTTTTAGAAGTTCCTACTTACTAACGGAATAAGTAGATCAATTAAAATAAATTTTTAATATAATTTTTTATAGTTTTATATCAAAATTTTATCAATTTTTGAGACTAAGTTATATATAGGTTGTTAGTTGCTTTGTAATATGTCAAATGAATTGTTTAAGAATAAATGACACATTTAGAGAACCAACATTTAATTTTAACTGAGAAACAAATAAACCACTTGAGGTTACAACTTGTTGTTTGTAAGGTACATATTATTTATTTGTAAGCTTTAAGATTCTCTAGTCTGATTTTCTACTTCTCATTCAAACTACCAAATCAACAAATATTTAATAAATCCTAATAAAAGTAAAATACATTGTAATATCAAACATAGTATGTATAAGAAACTAAAATGAAAGTTTGCAAGAAAGATGTTGATGTTTATAATAATGTTTTATAAAATGATATGCTTGTTATTGTGAGAAAATAGATATTTGTGGTAAAGTGAAAGTAGATATTTAAAATAAGATAGTATAGAAAAAGAGATGTTTAAGTAAAGACTATTAAAACATAAACTTGTAAAAAAAACTATTGTTTTTCTTGAATTGGATGCACATAAAAACATGTTAATACTAGAAAAATGTTTATGTCAGAAGAGGAAATTTAGGAATTCTCTTGCTGTATACATTAGGCTATGTATTTTGTGGATCTTAATGGGATACACAGAAAACTGTCCCCTCTATGTAGTGGAATTACAGTGTTTCGTTACATTACACCCATTGGTTTCATAAGTTCATAAACAATCATAAAGAATGCCTATCCAGAGGTAAGAAAGTACTCTAATTAAAGACTCACAAGGCCTACTTCATTCCATCTTCCTTTTTTTTTTAACAGTGCTCTGACTTTTCCTTGGAAAACTTATGCATACAGTAATCAGAATACCTACTCTTCTACAGTGCCTTGATTTCCTAATTTGAGATTGCAAAAATGTCTAATATATTTATGCTTCAATGCTACGTAACTTATACTGGTCATATGTTTATGTTTAGTTTGCCACTTTAAAAGCAGATAGTTATGTTTTTAAGAAGTTTTTCAAGTAATAACATAATGACTTGATATTTTCTAATATATAACTACATGGGTGCTTACCACGTTCAAGCTACTCCTTAGGTCTAATTTAAAGGCACTGGCCATATAGCAACTTGCTAATGTTATTCTGGTCCTTATTCTGTTTAGACCATTAAGGAATAATAGAGTAATATTTTCAACAAACGTCATGGCACAGTCATCAAGAGGATTGTACTAGATACCACTCAGGATTAATAACAAAGTGAAATTTTATTGTTCAAGTATAATAGCACTCTTAGCTACTTTTTATATAGTTATTTTTTTTTATTTTGTAACTGAAAAAAATAAGCAGTATGATTCTAATATTTTTGACTGACCCAAAGTTTTTGCCATGTGATTACCTGAATTCAATTTCCAAGAACTCATATTTAAAAATCTAAGCAAAGTGGCAGAATACTATAATCCCAGAGAGGGAGATATAGATAGGCAACTTAGTGGTCAGCAATGTAGGAAAGTTTAGTGAGAGACCATATCTCAAAAAACATGATCTTTAGTCGTCAGCAAAATGCAAATCAAAACGACCCTAAGATTCCCCCTCATACCAGTCAGGATGGCTAAGATCAAAAACTCAGGTGACAGCAGATTCTGGCGAGGATGTGGAGAAAGAGGAACACTCCTCCATTGTTGGTGGGATTGCAAGTTGGTACAACCACTCTGGAAATCAGTTTGGTGGACCCTCAGAAAATTGGACAGAGTAATACCTGAGGACACATCTATACCACTCCTGGGTATATACCCAAAAGATGCCCCAACATGTAATAAAGACACATGCTCCACTATGTTCATAGCAGCCATATTTATAATAGCCAGAAGCTGGAAACAACCCAGATGTCCCTCAACAGAGGAATGGATACAGAAAATGTGGTACATTTACACAATGAAATACTATTCAACTATTAAAAACAGTGACTTTATGAAATTCACAGGTTAATGGATGGATCTAGAAAATATCATCCTGAGTGAGGTAACTCAGTCACCAAAGAACAAACATGGTATGTACTCACTGATGAGTGGATATTAGGCAAAGAACAAGGAATAGCCATGATACAACTCATGAACCACAAGAGGCTAAAGAGGAAAGAAGACCAAAGAGTGGATATTTGAGTCCTACTTAAAAGGGGGAACAAAATAATCAATGGAAGTAGAGAGTGTAAGGGACTTGGGAAGAAGAGAAATGGGGGAGGGGAAAAAGAAGGGAAGAATCAGGTATGGGAGGAGATGTAGAGGGGGTCAAGAAATTGAACAGAGTTGTGTAGCAATGGGGAATGGGAAACTGGTGGTTAGCAACCAGAAAGTCCGAGATTCCAGGAAAGTATGAGCCTCCCAGGACCCCACAGGGATGGCATTAGCTAAAATACCCCACAAAGGGGAGGGAGAACCTGTTGAGGCCATATCTAGAGGTCAGGCATGGCTCCCGGTTGAGGAATGGGGCTACCCACCCATCTCCAAAATTTTAACCCAGAATTGCTCCTGTCTAAAGAAAATGCAGGGACAAAGAGTGGAGCAGAGACTGAAGGAAAGGCTATCCAGAGACTGCCCTACCTGGGAATCTATCCCACATGCAGACACCAAACCCAGACACCACTGCAGATGCCAAGAAGTGTTGCTGACAGGAGCCTGATATAGCTGTCTCCTGAGAGGCTCTGCCAGAGCCTGACCAATACAGATGCAGATGTGCCTGCCAAACATTGGATTGAGCAGGCTTACTGGGGTGGAGGATGATGCCAATGGGGAATTTAGAGCAAGGATTGTAGGAGCTGAAGAGATTTGCAACCTCATAGGAAGAACAATATCATCTAACCAGATCCCCCCAAAGCTCCCAGGGACTCAACTACCAACCAAAGACTACACAGGGGGTACCCATGGCTCCACATAGACATGTAGCAGAGGAATTCCTTATCTGGCAGCACTGGGAGGAGAGGCCTTGGTCCAATGGAGGCTTGATGACCCAGGATAGGGGAACACTAGGCCAATGAGGTAGGAATGGGTGGGCCAGTGGAGGAGCAATCTCTTAGAGGCAGGGGGAGGGAGGAGGGTAAGGTAGGCTTGTGGCCAGGGAAACTGGGAAGGGGAATAACGTTTGAAATGTACATAAATAAAATAACCAATTAAAAATAACATGATACAGTACAATTGACAAATGTGCCCACTACTTGTCATTGTCTTCTATATTTATTAGCAGTCAGGTATGCAAATGCACACATACATAATAAATAAATATATCAATTTATATATATTATTGCATTTTCCCAAACTAGTAAAAATTGTAATTAGTAGTTTTCAGTATATTTGTACTGATTGTATTTTTCATTTGCGTTTGCCAATACAGTGGGGCATTCTGAACAGATATTCATTCCATTTTCTATATATTTCTCAAAGCATATTGTCTCCTAATTGTCACTGTATCAGAATTAATGTTGATCATTACATTACAACATAAATCAAGTGTAATTGACTGACATGGCCCTTAACAAGTAAATAAAACATGAATTTAAATATAACTTGGCTGTTCGTTTTGGTGTTTTTGTGGAACTCCTAATAGTGGAAGAGAATGCATCTCTGACTCTTTTGCTTTTTGTGAAACCCTTCTCCTAATGTGCTGTGTTTTCCAGTCTCAATATGAGAGCCTTTGCCTTGTTTTGTTGTATTCTGTTTTGCCCTGTTTAGATGTAGTCTCTTTCAGGCCTTTTCTTTTCTGAGGTGGAAAGGGAGGCATGTATCTAGAGGGAGAAGGTAGATCGAAGGTAGAAACTTGGAGGAGTAGAAGGGGAGTAAACTGGTAGGTATGTATTGTATGAAAAAAATCTATTTTCAATAAAAGTGAAAAATAATTTTTATCTAATTGTTACATATTATATCTCTAATATAATCACCAAATTTCAGCAAAGTGACACATCATCAAACTGCTCTGAAACTGAGTCTGCACATGTAGTATGCACATTTGAGGTTCATCACAGGGTGCTGAATAACAGGTTTAACTTCATGTAAGGCCAAACATATTTTAATTTCAGGACTACTAATCTATCCAGGAATCCAGTGTTGTCCATCTTAAATTTATGGAATAAAGGACTTCCATTTGCTAATCTCCTGCTTGCTTTTGTACTAATTGGTTCATGACTTTTAAGGATTACAAATTAACAGAGTTGACCCTCTAACTTCATAATCCCCTCCGATGTTCCAGGTTTTTAATGATCCAGGCTTTCAATGCTTTTGTTTGGTTGGTTTTACTTTAAACAAACCAATAATTAATAGAGAAATTAAAATAAAATATCAACACTAATTAGCAATTTTCAAATTATAGGAAGTGTGATATCAATAAGTTTATTATTTCCCCACAAAATTTAGTATTTTAAACAATTTTCAAAGAATAGCAAGAAAATAAGAATTTAAACATATATATTTTTTACTTCTGATTATTGATGTGATTCACTGAATATGAAGTAAAATATAACAAACAAGTGCATGAAAAACAACAAATTGATCTAGAAATAAACTCAAAAATATAGGTTTAAGATGTTGTAACAAAATAAAGCAATAAGCAAAGTATATTCTAAATTATGGAAGACAACAGAATATAAAGGGAGATTTTTGAGTAATTAATGTTTGTACCAAAAAGCTGTCACCTAAAGGGATTACCAATACAGCTCATGAATCAATGGTGCTTATATTTAACACTTCTCTCTCAATCCAATTGGTTTCCAAAGAAATTTATAAGAGAAAGCATTGATAAAGGAAGTTGTTCAATAATTGTTTCTTTGAAAATTAATTAGTGTTTTGCAAAATAATGAAATTAGACTCTTCACTTTGGGCAAACTAAACTCAAAGTATATAAGGAACTTTATATAATATTTGAAAATATAACACTACTAGAAGAACACATGTGAAGTTTTGCCTAATGAGATCTCAAAAGCATAAATCAAAAGCTACCCCATCCTACTCCTGAATAAATAGCCAAAAGAATGCAACAGTGGATGTTTGAAGAGATGTACTCACTGTTATGTTTATTACAGCAGTCCTCATAATGGCCAAGAAATGTTTTTAACCAGTGTCTATAAACTGGATAAAGAAAAAATGCAAATATGCACATAAGAATATATCTCTTCAAGCCAGGCCGTGGTGGCACACGCCTTTAATCCCAGCACTTGGGAGGCAGAGGCAGGCGGATTTCTGAGTTCAAGGCCAGCCTGGTCTACAGAGTGAGTTCCAGGAGAGCCAGGGCTACACAGAGAAATCCTGTCTCGAAAAACAAAAACAAAAAACAAACAAACAAACAAAAAGAATATATCTCTTCTATGAAATTTTAATAGTATTATTTGATAAAATAGGAAGATTTTGAAAATGCCATGCTGAGTGTGATAGACCATGAAAAGTCAGAGAAATATCATTTAAATTATTCCATAAGTAAGTTAATATTAGAACTGTAGTTATATGATTTTGGGTAAATCAGAGGGAAGAGAATTGGTATTAATAGATAGTTGCTACATTATAGTTTAATACAAGAAATTCTAGTAATCTACTGCAGAGTAGGATGATTAAAACATGGTATATATGTATTTATTGTAAAGAATAGTTCTGAATAATATTTTCTGATAAATTATAAGGATTCAGTAGACAGTTTAGCTTCCCTTGATTTGAAAACTAGTGTAAAAATATCTATATGAACTAGAAATAATAATAGGTTCCATAATGTCAGGACATCATTGGAAGGAAACAAAAATTTACTTTTATTAATTAAATTCCAAAAATAATTTATGCAATTTAGATACAGTCCCTGAGTTACATAGCATTATAATTTTACACATGCATAACCAGAATTAGGATGTGTAGCCAGAAATTAGCACCAGGAACTAACTTACCAGTCTTATGAACAGTAAAATGCCCTACAAGTTTTAGCTATGTGTAAAACCATCATATTAATACTGAGAAAAATAAGACTGTTTTGACTAAAAGTAAACAAATATAGTATAAGTATGACTTTTCAAACTCAGCCTTTAACTTTCCTCATTGAACCTTTAAAAAAAAAATCATTTAAACAGGTAATCCATAATTATCGTTTTTGTTGTTGTTGTTAAAACTAAGTTTATGGTCAATACTGCTTCTATCACAAAACTTATTTAAAACTAATAAAAAAGCTTAAATATTACAAAGGAAAAAAAGTCACTTTTTAATTGCAGATCATTTTTTCAAGTCATTTTAATAAAATGATTGCTTTTAGTATTATTAAGGTTCAAAACATGTCATGAAATAGCATTTATCCAAGTTTGTATTTAATAAACTCACAGAAAGGGAAAAGATCCATACTGAACAGTTAAAACAACTGTCATGTTCTACAACCATTTTTATTTATTTCGTGTAGGAGATATTAATAGAAATACAGACACATTAGAACAGAATAATAACTCCATCACATTAATAATGCAAATAACACATGGAAGTTAATTACATCTAAAATGAACAAGTTTTGTTCAAAGTGATCTTTCAGTAGATGCCCACTCCACCTCCGTAGAAAAGTGTTCTTAAGATCTACCCATCTTCTAAAAATCATCCCATATGTGGGTCTATAATCTTTAATAAAGATGACTAAATCACTCATCCTTAACTCATTACCATCTAAAATAAATTAGGTTGACATTTAAGTTAATGCTTTTCTTAGAACATTTAAAATTGTTAGGTAACTTAGATGAGTTCTATATAAAAAAATAAATCAGAAAACGAACAAATATGTGTCTTCATAGTTTGTGTGTGCCTTAAAGTCACACCTATGAGAAATGTAGGTTACATTGTGGTGCCTTTGACAGGAGGTGGGAACTTTTAAACATGGGTTCTACTGGGAGTCCATTTGATTTAGGGGGGCATGACCTAGAAAACAATAGTGAGAATACATTATTTTCCTTTTTCTGTCTTTGATATCCCTTCTTTGCTCTTAGCCATGATGCACTGCATATCACCAATCCAAAAACTGTGTGATCAGTTAAGCACACAGTGGTCTGAACTGGACATAGACATTTTAGAAATTGATTGTATCAAATACATTATGGAAATAAGAAATAACAAATATATGTGTCATATACTATACACAGTAGCATCTCACTTTTATAAACATCTCATTCAATTATTCAACAAGCATACATTGCTCTATACACAAAGTGTTCCACAATAAAGCAAACAGATGCAGTTTTGTTTGAAAGCAACTCAGACATCATATGTGTCCCAATAGATGTATGTAGTAAGACTCGCTTTCTAGTGAAGATGGTATATTTTATTTTTAAATCTGATATAAACCGACATTTAATATTTTCTTAATTTTTTGAGTACTTTTATTTTAGCATATGTTCATTTTTCAGTGACTGGGTTAAAAATGAATTTCTTTTTTCTTTAACTTTTTTATTAAGAATAGATTTATTTCACATAATATATAGTGATTACACCTCCCCCCTATAACTTCTTCCAGATTTTTACCTTCTCCCTATCCACCCTAATCTACACCCTCAGCAAGCATCCAAAAGTAACATACAAAAAACTAGAATAAAACAAAACAAATTTTTAAAAAAGGAGCCAAAGAAAAGGCACAAGAAAAAAAAAATACAGTCTCAAAGAAATACATATTATTCACAAACAGAAACCCCATGAAAATACAAAATTAGACTGGTAAATGGTAGATTTGATTTTCATTTTACTGTTTCTGTAAATGTTCCTGAGGTATTTTTATGTTTTGAAACTTTTCTGTTTAAATCTGTAACCCATTTAAATTGAGTTACTTGTTTTGTTGATGTCCATTTTTTTAGTTATTTAATATATTTATTTTAATGAACATAGAGTTTTTTATACAGTATATTCATATTAGTTTTTCTTTCCTCAACTTCACCAAGATCTTTCTCACTTTGCTAGTTATTAAAATCCACACTATCAATGTCAGATCTTTCAGCTCTCTACCTTCTTCTTCAATTCTTAAAAATTTTATTATATAAGTCTCTTGCTTGGCTAACATACCCTCATAATACTTTATTTTACATTTGGTTTTGCAGACTATTCTAAAGGTGTTACTTCCTTAATTCATTCTGAATACCTGCCATCTGTATATAGGAAGGCTACTTATTTTGTGTATTAATTCAATATCCTGCTACTTTGCTATTTACATTTACCAAACACAAAAGTTTCCTTGAGCAATTTGTAGGGTCACTCATGCTATCATATTATCTGTAAGTATAGATGTTTTGAATTATTCCTTTCCTGTTTGTATCCATTTGATCTCTTTTAGTTTAATTAATGCTCTAGCTAACACTTGAAGTCTTATTTTGAATAGTCATGAAGTCTGTGAATTATTGCTCTTTTTCTTGCTCTTGATTCTAGCAGAAATGTTTGGAATTGCTTTACATTTAGGAAGATGTTAGTGATGGGCGTCTTATAATTCATTTTTATTATATTTAGTTATGTGCCTTTTATCTATAATCTCCCCAGGATTCTTACCAAGAAAAAGTGTTGGAATTTGTTGTAAGTATTTTGTGCATCTAATGAGATGAAATGTGCTATAGTCTTTCAGTCTGCTTATGTGTGGATTATATTTATTGATGTACTTATGTTGAAACATCCCTGTATCCTACATGATCATGGTGGATGATCTTCAGGTTGTGTTCTTGGATTTGGTTTTCAAATGTTTTAGTGAGAAGTTTTGCATCTTTGTTGATTTAAAAAATGGGCTGTAATTAATTTTTTTTTTGTTGAACCTTTTTGGTTTTTGGATATCAGTATACATTGTGGATGGCTCTGGTGCTGCTTGTATTTTGTTGTTAATTTCTCTCTCCCAGGAGGTGTTGTCTAGAATAAGGAATGAGTACCCAGGTAACTTCTTGTGAACCTCCCCAAGTGAAGAAAGGGACCAAACACTGGGCAAGTAGGTAGGACTTCCAGGTCGGATGGAGGAAGAGAAGATGCAGGAGATGTTAGAGGCTTTTTGAATGGGGATAGGGAAAGGGCAAGATGTAGCTACTAGTGTCTCCCAGTTTCATGGTGGATCTGACAGGATTTGCCACCAGAGGAATTAGATGTAATATGGCTTCCAAGATTAGGATTTTAGTTGATGCATCCAGAGATTGAGTTACCATTATTTCTTATCTAAGTTTGTATGTATGGTGTTTTTCTTCTCGTGCGACTCCACTGGGTTCCAGAGAGAAAGGTATGGTAGCAAAACATGGTTTTGCCTGATGTGCACTATAGAGGCCATGGGGTTTTGAAGCATGGGGCTGGCATGGTAGAGGCCCACCAATGGGAAATTAGTGTGTTGAATGGAGAGATTTTGGAGTTCTGAGTCAGAATCTCCACAAGATAAACACAGGTCGGCCATTGCCCGCCAGTGCATATAGCTGGCCAGCCCCCTGGGGCAGAGAGAACCATAGCATAGCATGGGAACTTGCCATTCTTAAATATTTCCCACAGAAAGTATAATTATGGGATTATGAAAACAATTGAATAATGCCTCTTCTATTTTGAAAAATAATCTGAAGAGTTTTGGTGTTAATTTTTAATTGTAAGTCTGGTATAATACTGCACTGAATCTATCTGATTCTGGGCAGAATTTAAATGAATGCTTCTATTTGAGTATGGATTATAGATCTGTTTAAAATGCCTATCTGATATTAATTTAAACTTAACATTTTGTATATATCAAGAAATGTATCCATATTCTTCAGGTTTTCCTTTTTAGTAAAGGTTGAATTTTTAAATTATGTCCTTATGTTCCTTAGGATATCCTTATTGTCTATTGTTAATTTAGATACTCTTTCTCCAAAATTTAGCAAATTTGACTAAGGGCTTATCAACTTTACTGATTTTTTTCAAAGACTCTTCTGTAACTTTTATTAATATTTCAAAGTACTTGTTTGTTCATTTGTTTTGTTTTTCTATTTTGATTTCAACATAGAGATAATTCAATTCTTGAAATCTACTCTACTTCGGTGGTATTTTCTTTTTTTTTCTTCTATAACTTTCAGTTGTGCTGTTAATTTGCTAATTAGTGATCTCTCCAATTTCTTTCCTTTTTTTTATGATACTGGCCGTTAGTTCTATGACATTTCTTCCTAAAACTTCCTTCATTGTGTTCCATAGGTTTGGATTTATGGTATAATTTTCATTCAATTCTATAAATTCTAAAATTTTATTTCATTTAATTCTAGAAAATTTTAAAATTCTTTATTAATTTTGTTGGGACCCATTACTTTTTTTTAAGTTTCATTAACATATCTATTTATTTATTTATTTATTTATTTATTTATTTATTAGATATTTTCTTATTTTCATTTCAAATGTTTTCCCCTTTCCAGGTCTCCCCTTCAGAAATCCCCTATGCAATCTCTCCCTCGCCCAGCCTCTATGAGGGTGCTCCCCTATTAGAGCTGTTTCTTATTCAGTAGTGAATGGTTCTGTTTCCATGTTTTTATAAGCTTTTACCTGTTTCTGAGGTTGTTGTCATCAAGCTTTAATTGGTTATAGATAGGATACAGTGTATTATTTTAATTTTCTTGAATGTTTTCAGACTTGCTTTATATCCAAAAATGTGATTAATTTTGGAGAAAGTTTCCTGAGCATCTGTGAACAGGGTATATTTATTTGTATTTGAGTAAAATGTTCAGCAAATGCCTTCTAGACCTATTTGACTTATGATCACATGTCACTCCAGCATTTCTGATTGTTTTTGTGACTAAATGACATATCGATTTGTGACTTGGAGTCCTGAAGTCTCTCATTATCACTGTTTGATGGTCAGTGTATGATTTTAGCTGTAGTAGGGTGCCTTTTATGAATGTGGATACCTTGTATTTGGTAAATAAATGTTTAGGATTGAATTGCTCTTCTCTATGTCTTCTGAATATTTGTGACTTGCAATTTATTTTTTAAGATATTAAAATGGCTACATGAGCTTTTTCTTGATTCCATTTACTTCGAATATTTTTCCATCTTCATTTTAGAATTGTATTTTTTTTCAGTATATTTTATCACATTGTTACACACCCCTGTCCCCATGATTGTGTTATTTACTGTATAACAGTTTTTAGTTGTGGTGTGACTCAGCCTTGGCACATAGCTTTGTTCCAAGAGATTTCTACCTAAATTCTCTTAACAGGATTAAATAACATCAACCATAGGTCATGAGATGGAACAAGCAAAATTTTGACAGAAAGTTAACATGTAAGTATTAAGATAAAACATACAGTGTAAGACAGTCATAATGATGGATAGAGAGACATACAGGAAGTAGAAGGGGAAGACATTCAGTTTAAAGAAGGTTTTTGAGATGGTGAGAGAAAGACGCATTCCTTCTGGGATATCAGCTAAAGAAGAAGGTCTGCTGGGTGTTTTCTCTGAGCTAGCAGGCTCCTACCCCACCATCTGGTTCCTGAGGCTTCATTGGTAAATCCAAGTGATTGAGATCTTTTTATGAAATAACACTTGGAACACCAATGCAGGACATGACCTCAGGGGTCCATAAATCATGCCATCTGGGACAAACTGATTAGCCATCAGACTTATTAACATCCTTGGGAATTCCTCAGGGATAGGATTAAGTAATATTAAAAAAAACAACCCTTTTAATGTTAGGATGGGAAATATTATAATACAGGGCATTAGAACCCTATATAGTGCTTCTTTAGATGGCTTGAAAATAGAAGCAGAAAAGGAAAAGAAAATGACTTAATTGAGCTTGACATAATACTATGTATAAGTACTATCAGTCTGATAGCCCATATTGTATCCTTAATAGACATTTTTGAGCCAAATACGAAATAGTGGTTTGATAATTATGCTAAATATGAAAAATATGTTGATAAGATGCAAGACATAAAAGACATATAGATGAAAATAAGAAAAGTACTCAGACACAGATAGGAATTTAAATAAGAACCCACTGAACTACCACAGAATGAACAGAAGAGTAGTGGCCAGAGATTTTTAGAAAACCAACTTTACTTTATCCAGTTATTTTACAAAAATGACCTGCAGACAAATGCATCTGCCAAGGTTATGAAAAACTTAAGTGGAATTTTATAGACATATTGTATTTGACAAGATTATGGAAGCATCCATATGCTTTCATTCACCCTATGTTAAGTAAATCTTAAATTCATGGACTATTACAAAACTATCCCCAAGATTGGAAAGATTTGACAACACCAATATCAGAAGTTGGTCCTCAGTTACAATGATGAACATGTTTAAAAGAGAAAGCTAGGGCCAGAGAAAAATGTAATTGGTCTAGAGATATTAATATTTTCCAAGACTAGAAGTTGACTGAAGGCCAATATGAAGAGTTATAAAAGTAGCTAGAATTGATGGTCACACCTTAGTGCTTTGTTGTCCAGCAGCTTTAAAAGCTTGGGACAATGTTGAAGGATGAAGAAATAGGTCTAAATCTTTTTCTAAAATTATACAAGGCCCCAAGAAGCCTTCACTGATTTTTTTTGACACAGATTAATTTCAGCTGTAATAGAAGAGTGTCAGACTCAAAATCAAATATATATTAGTTGAATTTTTGATTTTTAAAATGATAACTCAGAAGGCAAAAGCATGGTTAGGTTTTTAAAGGCAAGACCAGCACCTATCTATGAATGCATTAGAAATATGGCTGATATTGGATCTCATAAATATGATGCTTCTCTGATAGAAGTAATTTCTAAAAATTTTAAGAAAACTAAAACCGTCAGATGATTTAATTGTGTTAAGCAAGAGCATTTAAAAGACGATTGTAAGCAAGTCTGTCCTAGAAACAATTATTTGATTTTCCTAGAGATAATATAAAAAGAAGACCTCAGACTTCTGGAGTATGCAGAAAGTGTGCCAAAACTCGCATTGGAATAATGCATACAATTCAACAAGGGACGGGCAAGATAATCCTTTGCTATCAGAAATGACCTAGGGCCCTGCCATATGCCCCTCTATCATATTTAATTCACCCCTTCCCTGACAGTATCAGAGTAACAAATCTACAGAACAATTAAAGATTTCATGCCTGTTGTTAAAGTCAACACTGATCTGGATGTAATTTAGGACAGAACAGCTTTAGTAGATTAAACAAGAAATTTAAGAATGACAAGAAAACAAGTATTTTAGCAAACTGCTGTAAATGGTCAGAGAGGAAAGTTTAAAATACAAATAATTGACATTGAAATAGAAGGTTTAGTAGACATAGAAGCCAATATAACAGTAATTTCACCAAAAACTTAGCATCCAATTGACAGCTTTAATGGAACTTTACCTTTGGTAAAACAAAGTACATGATGAATAAAGTCAGAAGGGTCAGAAGAACAAATAGTAAGAGTCAAACCAACTGTTGATAATATAACCATGAATTTATAGGAACAAGATTTGTTGTAGCAATAAAAAAAAAAACCACAGATTAAAATTTCTCCCATCTCAGAAAAAAACATAAAAGATTGCTTCTGAGAAAAAAATGTAAGAGGTATTATCAAAAACGGTCAAAGACCATTCGTTCGGGGTGTATATAAGCAGAACACAATAGTTTTTGGTCTTTCAAAAGTACCAATCACCCTACTTTTAAAATTGTTAACTTACAAGCCTGTGTAGGTGAAACAATGGCCTTCAACATTAGAAGAGAATGATAATTTACCAAAGGCACCCTTGCCTTACTGACATAAAATGAAAAATGGGTTTTCTTAAACTACATGTCTTACTTTTATATTAGAATATTAGACTGTAGTTTGGCACATGATCCACAACATCTTGGACATTACCTTCTGACTTTTCTGAATATAAAAAAAAAAAAATGTTTGTGGCCAGGCAGTGGTGGCACACGCCTTTAATCCCAGAAATTGGGAGGCAGAGACAGGTGGATTTCTGAGTTCGAGGCCAGCCTGGTCTACAGATTGAGTTCCAGGACAGCCAGAGCTACACAGAGAAACCCTGTCTCGAAAAAACAAAAAAGAAAAAAATTGTTTTTGTTTTCAGGGATTAAAAACACAGTTAAGAGATTTAAAATGCTTTAAATGAATTCAAAGGGTTACTACATTTCAAAACTCTTTTCTAAATCTCTAAAAGTTAGAGTAATTTAGAGATAAGATCAAATATTTGAGCAGGACAGTGTTAGCCCATGCCTTAATCTAAGCAGATCTCTATAAATTAGTTGTTTTCTAAATTCTAATGTTACAGTAAATAAGGTGGTGGTGGTGGTATATAGCTTTAATCCCACCACCTAGCAACAAAATTCAAATACAACTCCTGGTTGGTAAGTTTGCACACTAGAGAAACCACATACCATATTTAAAGTTTATTATAATATCTCTCTACAGGGTTAATAGAAAGGAAGCTAATTTTCAATGTGGCCAGTCACAAAGAGCAGCTTTTGAAACTGCTTGTAAGCTCATCTCTTTGCATGCAACCCTGGCTAATGTTGAACCAGATGATCCACTAACTATGGGTATTATGTTTATTGATAATTTGCAACTAGGAAACTTTCATAAAGCAAAAAGGAGACCACAAACAAATTCATAATGTGTAATTTGGTATTCCTGTTATATGCTTCACTTATATTGCATTTGTGAATATCTACTGGAGGACAGTTGATGATTGCATATATATGTGTGTGTGTGTGTGTGTGTGTGTGTGTGTGTGTGTGTGTGTGTGTGTGTGTGTGTGTGTACTAGACTTATGTGTTAATTGTAGTGATTTTGCTTTGGTGTCTAAGCATCTGGATTAGCGATTATTGTGATTCTAGGTATTGACATATGGTCTTGTCCTTGTCTGGACAATATTTTAGTAGGGTTACAATTGCTGTGGTGAAACATCAGGAACAAAATAACTTGGACAGGAAAGGGATTTTTGGCTCACACTTCCATCTTACTGTTCATCATCTAAAAACTCAGGATTGGACTCATCAGAGAAGAAACCTGGAGGTAGGATCTGATGGAGAGGCTATGGAAGGGTGATGCTTACCAGCTTGTTCCCTATAGCTTTCCCAGACTGTATTTTATAGAACTCAGAACCATTAGTCCAGAGGTGTCCCCACCCACGATAGGCAGTTCTCTCCCACATCAATCACTGGTTAAGAAAGTGAAAATGGTCTAGAAGATTGTCTACTACCTGATTTTACGGGGGGTATTCTGTCAATTCTTCAATTCTACTTTCAAATTACTCTAATCTGGGTAAGGTTGAAATAAAATTCACAAAGACAGAGAGTGTTACATTTCTTGGATTCTATTTTCCACTCTGTATCTTAGGAATGTGGTGACTATGAAATGCTTGTTTGATCATGCATATGATTTCTTCCCAAATTTCATCACAGGAGGTGTTGGCTAAAAATTGTTTCTAGGTTTTGAGGACTGGCAGAAAGGAGTGGGGATAGGCTAGAAGTGAGGTATCTGAAAGGTGCTATGGGAAGGAAAAGAGCTGAGTGTGCAATGAAATTGTATAGAGTACTGAGGAGATGGAGGATGAGAAGGAGTATAGGACACTGGAAGGGGTCTGCTACAGGGCTGGGGTAGAAACTTGAGGATCGTTCATGGAGAATAGGGAGATAGTCAAGATAGCCTACCTGATTCCTTAGCCAGCATGACCAAGAGGTAACCAGATAGAACACAGGGACATTTTATTCAAGTATATAATGTCTTTCCTTTCTTCATACTGTATTCCTTCTTACCTTTTCTACATAGATTTTATTTAATATCATATTTACATATATGATTTCTCATATATATGATTATGAATAATACACAGTAATCTTATTTATATATGTGTGTATGTGTGTGTGTATGAGAGAGAGAGAGAGAGAGAGAGAGAGAGAGAGAGAGAGAGAGAGAGAAATAGACTATAGTTGTCTTTCTCAGAATTCCTGATCTCATAGCACAGCCTCTTACAAAGTATCTTCTTGCCTTTCTGAATTACCTACAAAAGCAAAAAGCTTATTTTTTCTTCTGTCTCTTGGCTAAGCATGCTTTCCATAATACTTTTGTCTTTTTTAACACTTTTCTTCACAAAGTCATCATGTTAACTAAATTCAACAGTAGTTTAACAAAATGCATGGCTTTTCCTGTTCTTAATTTTATTATTGTTGCATTTTTCACTATCCCTTAATCCTGGAAGCAGCTAAGATGTTTAGTTAACCAGCTCCTATGGTTTTTATTTGTTTATTTGTTTGGTTGGTTTTTAATTCCAATAAAATTGTCCTCTTGGTCTGAAAATTGCCATTGCTTAATTTTAAATTTTTTCTTCTTTTAATTCTTTAAGCATGTAAGGAAACAAACCTATTTTTGATAACCAGATTACATTAGTCTACAGCTTAATATATTTACTTCCATCAATTTTCATGAAAATGATATGATTTCCTTATGAAAATGCTAGAAATAAACACAAGAAAAACATTAAAGATGCAGACATAGACAAGGGCATTATACTGATTTCTGATCAAATTTATTCTTGTAAGAAAATAGATATTATCACTGAAAAGTTACCGTTTTGTAAGGAATCATTATACAACATTCACTAGCTCATGGACCACCCTAACCTAGAAGCTTTGGTAACACTTAAGGGGTTCCTTCCTTGGGAGCCCAGGTTTTAGGGGCTGCTTTTCCTATGCATATCTGCTTCACACACACACACACACACACACACACACACACACACACACACACACACACACCACACACATATAACCTTTTGTAACCTTTTATTTATTTATTTATTTATCTATTTATTTATTTATTTATACTCCAGATTTATCCCCAACCACCCAGTCTATCCTCCGACTGTTCCACATTCCAAACCTCTTCCTCTGTTTCCATGCAGATGTCATGACTGCCCAACCCCCACCCACCCAGACCTCTAAACTCCCTGGGGCCTCCAATCTCTTGAGGGTTAGGTGCATCATCTCTGCTTGAACACAGACCCGGCAGTCCTCTGCTATATATATGTTGGAGGCCTCGTATCAGCTGGTATATGCTGCCTGGTTGGTGGTTCAGTGTTTGGGAGATCTTGGGGTTCCAAGTTAATTGAAACTAGTGGTACTTCTACAGGTTTGCCTTCCTCCTCAGCTTCTTCCAGCCTTTCCCTAATTCAAACACAGGGTTCAGCAGCTTCTGTTCATTGGTTGGGGGCAAATATCTACATCTAACTCTTTCAGATGCTTGTTGGGTCTTCCAGAGAGCAGTCATGATAGGTTTCTTTTTGTAAGTTCTCCATAGCTCTGGACTTGTCTTTCACATACCTGATCCTGCCCCCACTTTTTCCTTCTCCCTCCTCTCTTCCTCCCAGGTTCCTTCCTCCCTGTATATGCTATGATTATTTTTGTTTCCCCTTCACAATAAGAATGCAGCATCCACACTTTGGTCTTCCTTCATTTTAATCTTCATATGTTCTATGAGTTGTATTGTGGATACTCTGAGCATTTGGACTAATATTCACTTATCAGTGAGTATATATCATGTGTGTTCTTTTGTGACTGAGTTACATCACTTAGGATATTTTCTAGTTTCATTGATTTGCCTGCTTAATTTATGATGTCCTTATTATTAATAGCCGAGTAGTATTCCATTGTATAATTGTACTACAATATCTGAATCCGTTTTTTGTTGAGGGACATCTGGGTTGTTTCCAGCTTTGGGCTATTATAAATAAAGCTGCTATAAACATAGTGAAGCATGTGTCCTTTTTTAATGTTGGAGCATCTTTTGGGTATATGCCCAGTAGTGGTATAGCTGGGTCCTCAGGTAGAACTATTTCCAATTTTCTTAGGAACTGGCAGATTGATTTCCAGAGTAGTTGTACTATCTTGCAAACCCACCAGGAATGGAACAATGTTCCTCTTTCTCTACATCCTTGCCTGCATCTGTCACCTGAGTTTTTGATCTTAGCAAATCTGACTGGTGTGAGGTGGAATCTCAGAGATGTTTTGATTTATATCTCCCTGATGACTGAGGATGTTGATCATTTCTTTGTGTTCTTCTCTGCAATTCGAGATTCCTCATTTGATTATTCTCTGTTTAGCTCTGTAGCTCATTTTTAATAGGGTTATTTGGTTCTCTGGAATAATGATTTTAGTGTGAATTAGAATGAAACTTGAAATGGCAAAGGTAGCAAGAACATGGGCAAATTTTTGATACATCAAACAAGAATGTTAAATGCAGTGAATGAAACATTTTTAAACTGATAGTAATGCTAGATGAGATTCACAAGCAAGACTATGCCCATATCCTATATTTGCTTTAGCCTGACTCATCAAAAAAACTCACCAAACAAATAAACAAACAAAAACTCCAAACAAATAAGTAATAGTGACAGAATCTCTAGTCTGCTATAGACATTTAGTCCTTTCTCAACAACACAGAATGGTCTCTAGATCAACTGATTAAGCCATCTTTAATTAATAGGCATACTGATTTGCATTTAGTCATTTCACATAAATTAATATACATGGCTATATACTATTCATATTCAACACATTAAAAGTTACTCTGCTTTCATTGTAAAAGAAGAATAAGGTTGTTTTTTTGTTTGTTTGTTTTGTTTTTTTGTTTTTTGTTTTTTTTTATGAAGCATGGGATCTAGAGAAAAGAGCAATTAAACTAAATCCCAGATCACAAATTAACCATGTGACATTTATCTCAATTACTATTTCCTCTGATCTTTTATTTCCATCGCTTTAGAACAAAGATATTCACTATCCCTTACAGGGGTATTTTTAAGATGAATGAACCTAATATTTGTTAAACCATTTAACAGTACAGAACACATACATTATTGTTGCGGGAAATATTAAAAAGAAACATGCAAGTTCCCACGCTAGTATCACCAACTCTCTTCCCCTACAGCATAGCCAGCCATGTACTGGCGGGCAATGACCAACCTGTTGTATCTTGTGGAGACTCTGACTCAGAGCTCCATGATGTCTCTACCCAGCTCACTAGGTTACCACTGGCAGGTTGCTACCACTCCAGCCCCATGCTTCAATACCACCATGGCCTTTGTGGTGCCCATCAGGCAAACCCATGCTTTACCACTGTACTTTTCTCCTAAGAACCCAGATGAGTCACCACAAGAAGAAAAATAGCACACAAACTTAGTTCAGAAACAACAGTAACTCAGTCTCTGGGCACAAAAACTAAAACCTAATCTTGTCAGCCTTAATAAAATATGATTGCTCCTGTGGCAAATCCTTGTGGATCTACCATGGAAATACTGGGGAAAGTCTAGCAGCTACATCTTGTCCTTAAGCTATCCCGATCCCAAAGTTCCTTCTCTCTTCTGCTTCTCTCTCCCTCTGTCCACCCAGGAAGTTCTGCCTACTCGCCCAGTGATTGGTCCATTTATTCATTTGGGGAGGTTCACAAGAAACCACCTGAGTACATGTCTCATTACTCATTCTAGACGGCCCCTCCCAGGAGAGCAGAATGAACATAAAAATACAAGCAGCACAGAGCCATCCACAAAACTTCCCTCTTTCTGTTCTAATAAAAACAAAATCTTTCTATCAAATATAAATAAAGCACAACTATTACCATCTTGTAATTTATAAGGTAAAAGATAGACCTAACACCCAGTCCATCAGTTTTGTTATTAAGGTAGAGCATTGTCATCTATCCTAAATTATAAGACTATGATTCTATGTTGACTTATGTCTTGGATTTAGATAGTATGTCATCTGAAAATCATCCTTTCAAATCTGATCTCTCAAAGTAAATTGACTTGGTTGGCTAACAAACTATAAGTAGTTTTTCAACTCCCCACCACCAACATCCAGAAATCTGAGAATGACCAACATAAACTGAAAATATATAGGAAGCCTAACACAGCTTCCAGAACTGACACAAGTTATAGAGAGAGCTGCCTACCTATATAGCCCCAGTAAGTCAGGACGTTGGAGCATGAGTCTTCAGTCGTCTAGCCCAGAATCATCTGACAGATCTTAGAGAAACAGGAAATTAAAGACTATCCTATTCTGTCTTGACAGAATTAAGCTATCTTAACCTGTAAATTGTGTCCTTTTTCTGGACAGTGTTATTTCTGTAGATGAAATGAGGCAATTCTTGCCTAGTGGCTCAATTTCTTCTTTGAATCCAAGAATGGGAATGCTGTCTGGAACAGACTTGTCTCAACAACAAGTGAATAAGCAACATTAAATGTTACATTCTGTTGATTGCTGATGTTTTTGAAAACCAAGTATCTATGTAATCTGCACTGTTCTCTGTTAAATACTCTCAGCTATTTCTAATTAAAATATCTGAAAACACCCTAGCAATAAAATGAGAGCCATGAACTTGCTATTTGGCCCTTAAACCACAGGCTTAATCATCTCAGATCAGTTTATAAAAACAGTTACAGAAGGACTGGGTCTAAGCCCTGTACTTTTAAAATATTTGTATCAATAGAAGAAAATTATACCAATGAAAACTTTGATTTTGCATCAAAATTAATTTTGTACCAAAATAAGAAATTATGACTTCAACTTAGTAACAATTAAAAAGATTTCTACCAAATGATATTATGGCTATGCAATCAATTCTAGCTATTCCTCATTGTTCCAATTATGACGATTTCTACATTCCTTAGAAAAACAACCTATAATAAGCCCTTCAATCCCCAAAGCCCAGGGAACTGGGGCTATCACTCTTCATAACTTTTCAAGCTGAATATGGGCATTGAAATATTTTTGAAGGGGGAACAGGTAGAGGAGTTGGTTGGCCTTAAGAAGGCCACCCTAACGATTGATTTAGCCTCTGATGCCTGTGTTCTGACTGGTTTCTACTGAAAATTCAAGACATCAGGAGTTCAAGCAGGTCAGTTCAGCATGTAGATGATGAGACTCACCAAGGCTCTATATTCTGTAATAAACACATCTCAAAACAAAATTTATTATAATCAAAATAACCTTTTTTTCTTTGTTTGTTTGAATCTCTAGAATCTAGTTCTCCAGGATTCTACCTCTATCAAATCTGATCCATATTACTCTAGAAAGTGTATAGATACTAAATATCCTTTCTAAAAATGCAAAGACAGAACTTTTTCTAAAATCAGCATATCCTTGAGCCAGTAATCAGAAATTCCTTTATTTAGACCTCTCTGAGAGGAATAATATACCCACAAAACTCAAAATCATACCCATTGTGAAAATTAAAACAATCCAAAACAAATGAAGTAAACTAAATATGTGCCTATTATTAGGTCTTATCTATTTTGCCAAGTAAGAAATATAACCCAAGATTCCTGTGAAGCCCGAGTTAGACAGAATTTGAGCATTGTGTGAGTTATGTAAAGTAATCTTCTTACCATCTTACTGTTCGCTCTCTGCCTAGAGCAGCCATCTTGTTTACTATCTATCTGTTGATCTCTCTACCTGGAGCCACAGACATTGATAATTAATACCTGTTCAAAGCAGGCAATGATTATCACTACGCTCTCTACTTGGAGTCAGTGATTAATATTCCCTATCCTATTTCCTAACCATGGGAAAAATTACTTATGTGATTTGTACAAAGTCTGTATGTAAAGCTTTCCAAAAAGCAAATAATCCTAATTTCATAAATTCATGCTTCAATCCCTTTCTGCCCTCCTCTCCTGACTCAGAGTAGCCTGCAATTCCCCAAAGCAGGGGACCTCACAGCCTGCTTTGTTTCAATTTCCATGCTGGAATCTACATGACTTGTCAGTGCTACCCAGCTAATCTCTATAATAAAATAAAATAAAACTCTAACTCTCAGGCTAATAATCTTAAATTTCTAGTGGATTCTTGCAAAACACATTGGTTCTACCACCTGTTGTGGGAAATATTAAAAAGGAACTGGCACATTCCTGTGAACTGGCAGGCAATGGCTGACCTATTTTATCTCATAGAGACTGTGACCCAGAGCTCCAGGATTTCTCCACCTAGTTCACTACATTACCACTGGTGGATTGTTACCATGCCAGCCCCATGTCTCAATACCCCCATGTTCTTAGCGGTGCCTGTCAGGCAAATCCATGCTTTTCCACCATATCTTTCTCCTGAGAACCCAGACGAGTCTCCACCAGAAGAAAAACATAGCACAAACTTAGTTCAGAAACAATGGTAACTCAATCTTTGGATACAACAGCTAAAACCTAATCTTGTCAGCCTTAAAATCTAATTGCTCCTGTGGCAAATCCTTGCGGATCAGTCATTGAAATATGGAGAAATTAGAGCAACTACATCTTGCCCTTAAGCTATCCCTGTTCCAAAGCTCCTCCAACTCCCTCCTACTTCTCTCTTCCTCTGTCCACCCAGGAAGTTCTGCCTACACACCCAGTGATTGGCTCGTATATTCATTTGGGGAGGTTCATAAGAAGCCACCTGTGTACGTGACTCTTTCCTCATTCTAGACAACCCCTCCTGAGAGAGTGGAATCAATATAAAAATACAAGCAGCACAGAGCAATCCAAAAGTTATTACAGTACTGTATCAATGTTTATTAAGCAAAACAAACAAAAGGTAGAGTAATAATGAAAACTAATATATTACCTTGCTAGAGGTGATTTTAAAAATCAACTGTTTGCTGTTTTTGTAGTGTTAGAATGACTTCCAAAAATGTGCATATACACAAATAATAAATACACACAAACACACATAACATTTGGCATGTAAAACTAATATCTGACTGGTTTCCTCTTTAAAGAGATTAATTATATACATGTAAAGTAAGTGTATCTAATTTTGACGGTAGGGGTATTTCAAGTGGTTTAAATCATTTTGAAGAGGAGTGAGAACAAAGTTATAAACTTGTTTTGTGTCTATGTGCTAATGTTTATTCCACTGATAATATATTTTGGTCAATTGCCATGAGCATTCCTAAGAAGGTCAATGTGAGTCTTATGTATCATATTAGAAAATGATTGGATTTATATATCTTTTGGTATCAGTTTATTTCTTAATGGATTAAAATGGGGATTTTTGTATTTGATACCTCTACAAAGTATAATTCTCAACCATTTTATAATTGTTACATTTTAGAATTTCTCACTTTGTAGGTTGCATGGATTATATATATATATATGTATATTTTAAAATCAGAAATAAAGACTACTCCCCTTGTCTTCATTCTACAAAAGAGTCTTTCTCTAGCATCAATAAACTATGTACTATAAGAACAATTAGGAAAATCATCAGATAAGAATGGCATTCATAAATTCCAGTCAATTAGTATTTGGCAGTTGTGGAGGTAGTATTTCATTATCTATGCTATCTAGGTGAGTTTAGAATTTTGTACTTATTATAGCTTGCATTGATAAAGTTAAGAATAACTTCTTAGACTTTAAAACATTTTCTTAAATGCTAAACAATATAAGCTTAATTGTGAAACTATAGCCATCTAATCTTCAATCTATCAGAGACCTGGCAAGGATAAATCTTACCTGAGGATGGATGAAATATGGAACAAGCAACTTCCAAAACTATAGAAATTAGAGAAATACCTAGCTACTTACATAGCCACCCAAAATTTCCTTGGGTCATCAAAGCATTTTGTTCAGCCTTTTGGCCCTGAATATCTGAGAGATTTTTCTGTGAAACAGGAATTATAATGGACTTGCCTATTTTGTTCCTGCAAAATTTACCAGTCAACTTTCTAGCATCTAATTTTTCCAGTTAGAATAGCATTCTCTGTGCAGTTGAGATAAGGGCTCCTTATATTTTTCCAAGTGCAACATTTGCCACATTTGAAGAAAACTCTATAAGGAGATTCTTCAAAGTACATCATCTTCTTTGAAGTAGAATTGGGGTACTGCAAGGAACTGACATGTCTCAATATTAAACAAGCCTTTTATTAATAAAAACATATATAAACATCATATTCTGTAGAAAAGTGTTGTTTTTGAAGACCATCTATTTATTGATTTTATATTTGAATTGTTTTCTTCCAGCTATCAACTTTCTGCCTAACTGAAAATATTTAAAGGAAGCTAAATGAAGCTTATTTCTGTGGTTAACTAAATTCTAATCTAACATCACCATACATTTAATTGACTAACTTTAGCTTTCATTTCTTCTTTAATCTAAATACTTTCAAACCAGATTTCAAAAATACTAAAATTTAACATTGTATTTTTAAAAATACCATAGAGTTGAAACATATATACATAGTATGTTGTAACAAAACATAATCTTAATCTATATCAGTATACAAGGCTCATACCAAATGTAAAATTTTGGTTTGTTAATGTTCTTTGGTCTTAAAATAGACTCAATAATATACCCCTTTAACCTATTGTATTTATACAACATATTTTCTTTTGATCTATTCATCCCTCTTTTCCTATAACATTATATATAAGAGAGAAAGTATGATAGAAAAAAAAGAGAGAAATGTCTCTTACTTTGTTTCTTCCCTGATCAAGACCATTAAACTTGTAACACTCCCTCAAAAAACAAAACAACAACAACAATAAAAACCAAAAACAACAACAATAAAAAGTGAAAGCAAACATCAATCACCTTATGAATGACTGAAAATCAACCACTTCAATTTTAAAGAATGGGGTATCATTTTCTAGAAATTTTTTCCTGCTCTTTTGGAGTATCGTTTTCTTTAGGGGACCCAAAGAAAAGTGGGATATTGGTCAATTTTAAGAAATAGTTATAATATTTGCTGTCCAGTCTATGTATGTAGGCCTCAATTGAATTTCTGACTAGAACAATCTGTAAAGCTGGACCATCCTATTTAGCTGCTTTGATCCCTGAAGAATCAGCTATTGGGGTAATCTGAAATTGAATGAAGCAGGATGCTGGGATAAATGTGTCTTAGCATCTCTGTATTCTTTTCATTATCCCCATGGTGAATCATATCAGGACTGCTTTAACTTCATTGTTGCCTGCAAACCTATAAACTTTCACAGGTAATATACAGTTCTATACATTTCTGCAGTAACATAAATATGGAATATGCAGTGTGCACAATCAGCTAAATGTTTGGTTTGGTTTGGTTTGGTTTGCTCTCTGTATGAGCAAGCCAAGCATCTGTCTTTCTTTTACAAGTTAATTCAGATTATATTATCAAACTGAAAGAATCTTTTATCCATCCCATTTAAAGAACGGCATAAGTCCTGAGGATTTTGTAACCAAAGATTTATTGGCTATGCATAGCTGAAGAGCTTGCTGGATGCATTTTTATTTCTCAGCCAGGATTCACAGCTATTTACATGTATAAGACCAGCCTCCTCCCTCCCCGACTCCTCCTACTTCTCCTCCTCCTCCTTCTCTTCCTCCTCCTTCCCACTCCTCCTCCTTCTCCTCTTCCGTCTCTTCCTCCTCCTCTTCCTCCTTCTCCTCCTCCTCCTCCTTTTTCTTGATTTCTTTTTGTTGTCTGCAGCCAAGATCATGAGCGAACACTCAGAGGCAAAACCAAGTTTTATCAATTTGAATGGAATTGATATCAGTTCTCCTGTTAAAACAAGAGAAACCATCTCACCCAAAGCAACACAGTCCCTTTCCTCCATTCTGATGTTGGACATCCTTAATATAAACAGGGCCATTTAGTTCAGCAGTCTTTTTCCATAATTCAATGTCTCTCAGCAGCTGTTGTTTTTGTTCATTAGTATTCAAAACATTAAAGTTAATAAAGCACTATATAATCTATATAAGGTTCAGTTTTGCCCCTTCAAGCATCTCCTTTAAAGTATGATCAAATCTCTCTACAATTGCTTTTCCTGTAAGATTGTGTCCTATACCCATATGATGCTTAATATTATGATATACAAAAAGTACTTCATTTTACTGCAGACATATGCTGGAGCATTGGGTGTCAGTCTTAAGTAATACAGGTATTCCAATAATTGTCATACTGCAAATAAATTTGTAATTACCAAATCAGCCTTTTCAGACCTTCCAGCAGTTACCCATTGAAATTCTGAATATCAGTCTATAGTGTGCTGAACATATTTTAAGTTTCCAAACTCTGCAAAATAAAACACATCCATTTGCCAAATTCATTTCTTTGAGTACCTTTTTGATTACTCAATCTGGAAATTGTTGATATAAAGAACAAGTAGGGCACTTTCTTATAATTTTCTTGGCTTGTTGCCAAGTAATAGAAAAATTCATTTTTTTAAACTTTTGCTATTAACATGGTATTTCTTATAAAATTCTTAAGCTTCTAGCACAATTCTTATCAGCAGTTGATCAAACTCATCATTTTCCTGTGCTAGAGGACCTGATAGGCCTGTATTAGATCTGATATGTGTTATATATTCTGGATGTTTTCTATATTTGATAATGTGTGATAGTGAATAAGCAATAAAGCTAATTATGAATCATCTTGAATAAGTTCAGCAGTTTCCATATTAAAAAAACATCTTTCTTCATATTGAGAGTTGATAACTATATTAAGAGATTCAGAAAAATAATATAGTATCATAAGAGTTACATACAACTCTGATTTTTAAAGTAAATCATACTTTGAATTATGTTATTTCTATTTTCTAATTTATAACCTACTTTGCCAAATTTCTTTGCCTCAGTATAGAATGTGGGCTCCAGAAATTGGTGTTCTTTTAGTATATGAGAGATTATTCAATTAGTTCTTTCTATAAACTGAAGTCATTTGCTTTGGGGGTATTTGTTGGTAACTTCTCAAACGAACAAACAAACAAAATACTGCAAGCCCTTTGCCAATGTTTATTTTCTGCCCAAAATAAGGCAATGTCTATATTGGTAAAAGATACCATAATTTCTTTCTTTGTTTCTTTCTTTGTTTCTTTCTTTGTTTCTTTGTTTGTTTGTTTGTTTGTTTCTTTCTTTCTTTTTTTTTTTTTTTTTGATTCTTTATTTACATTTTAGATGTTTTCCCCTTTCCAGGTCTCCCTTTTGGAAACTCCCTATACCCTCCCCCTCCCCCTGCATCTATGAGGGTATTCCCCCACCCACCTACCCACTCTTGTCTTCCCTCCCTGGCATTCCCCTACACTGGGGCATCTAACACCCTCAGGCCCAAGGGCCTCTCCTCCCACTGATGGCCAACAAGGCCTTCCTCTGGCACATATGTGGCCAGTACCATGGGTCTCTCCATGTGTTCTTTGGTTGGTAGTACAGTCTCCGGGAGCCCCGGGAGGCTCAAGCCAGTTGACACTGTTGATCCCTCCATGGGGCTGCAAATTCCCTCAGCTCCTTCAGTCCTTTCTCCAACTCCTCCTTCTGCGACCCCACACTTAGTCTAACAGTTGCTGTGAATTGAATCTTGAGTATTCTGAAATCTTGGGCTAATATCCACTTATTAGTGAGTGCATGCTGTGTTCATTCTTTTGTGACTGAGTTACCTCACTCAGGATGATATTTTCAAATTCCATCCATTTTCCTGTGAATTGCATGTAGTCATTGTTTTTAATAGCTGAGTAGTATTCCATTGTGTAAATGAACCACATTTTCTTTATCCATTCTTCTGTTGAAGGACATCTGGGTTGTTTCCAGCTTCTCTATTATAAATATGGCTACTATGAACATAGTGGAGCATGTGTCCTTATTTCATGTTGGAGCATCTTCTGGGTATATGCCCAGGAGTGGTATAACTTGTCCTCAGGTAGTATTATGTCCAATTTTCTAAGGGTCCATGAAACTGATTTCCAGAGTGGTTGTACCAGCTTGCAATTCCACCAGCAATGGAGGAATGTTTCTCTTTTTCCACAACCTCACCAGCATCTGCTGTCACCTGAGATTTTATCTTAGCCATTCTGACTGGTGTGGGGTGGAATCTCAGGGTTGTTTTGATTTCATTTTCCTGATGACTAAGGATGTTGAACATTTCTTTAGGTGCTTCTCAGTCCTTCCAGTTTCTTCAGTTGAGAACTCTCTGTTTAGCTCTGTTCACCAATTTTTGATAGGGATATTTGGTTCTCTGGAGTCTAATTTCTTGAGTTCTTTCTGCTGGATATATTCCTACTAATTGATAACATCTCATTTTCCTTTTAGAATTAATTCAAATTTTTTTTCAATATAAGTTTTTTATAGTTTGTTAGTATGCTAAAAATATCCATTCAAAGATATAATCTTATCTGTTCATAAGAATTCCTGGGGGAGAAGTAGTAGATGACAAAATAACTAAAATGCAAACCATCTTTGTATCCAAACAGTTCAAACAACGTACATCTTGTAACTTCTTTTCTACCAAAGTCAACTATCACTAAACCTCAACTGATAATATTCTTGTACTCTTTAAGTTGTTGTCACATGTTAGGTTTTAATAAATTACAAGGTTCTTTGGTGGTTAATCTAATTGTAGGTCTCAGCCAATTAATATCTCCCTTTTTTAAAAAAAATCATTAAGACTTTTTGATTGCTCTCTCCAGATTAGAACTTTCTATGGACAAATTCCCTGAGGATTAATCTTATATCCTGGCTAATTAATAAAACTTTCTTATTGTAATTTTTTCAAAATCAATTTGTAATCAATCACTACCAAAGTAAAAGCCTCTATACTTCACAAAACAATTTTTCTAAGGTATCCCCATCTGGATCAGCCAACAAATATCATCCATATATCCATAATTTATTGATTGAAGAAATTGTTTATGGGTTATTTCTAATGGCTGTTACACAAAGTATTGGTATAAGGTAAGGTTTTTCAACATTCCTTGTACATCCACTGTTGCCTCTTTGTTGGAATACAGTTGGTAATATGGGCACAGTAAAAGCAAACCTTTCTCCATTCTTGTAAATACTGTTCTTATAAAGTGATTGTGTAAAGCATTTTTTTAAGTAAATCACAATAATAGGCCATGCCTTAGGTAACAATGAAGACAATGGAATTCCAGGATACAAAGAACCCACTGACTGAATAATTTTTATTAATTGTTCTGAAATTTGTAACATCTTGCATTTGCCAGATTTCTTTTTAATGACAAATACAGGAGAAGTCCAAATGTGGATGCTTCTACATAGTGAGCTTCCAGCTGCTCTTGGATTATCTATTTTAAGGCTTGGAATTATTCTTTGTCATAGGCCATTGTTCTATCCAAACAGCATGGCCAGTCAAGCACCTTGGGGTTAAGGCCATGATGTCAGATCATCAGTGTCTCCCACAGATAAAGTTGAAGAGTCAGTCTCTACTATGCCCTGTTTATGGACAACTTGGACAGCCTGTTACTGTTCTTGATAATATTTTTCTAATATTCTCATCAGGAACATCTTTTATTTTATGGGCTGTCCCTGATTTTGGAGGAAGAGTAATCGATGCCTCCCATTGTTGCAACAGATCTCCTCTCCACAAATTCATATGTATATAAGCTACATGTGGCCTCCTTTTTTGGCCTTCTAACTCTATACATTTAAGCCATTTTATACTTTGTGTTGTCTAGGACAAACTTTCATAACCTTGAAATTGTTTATTTACCACTGAAGATGTCAATTTGGAGGCCAAGTTTTGGTGAGATTATTGAAACATCTTCTCCAGTGTCTATTAATACTTCTATTTCAATATTATTTATGAATACCGTTAGGTTGTGCCTCTGATCATCTGTAGAATTTTGCCAAAATACTCATTTCATGATCTCTTCTGAGTTTTCTGTTTACATATTGAAGTTACTCTGACCTTGGTATTTGGGTTGTTATTATTATTTATATCTAGAGCAGTATTGTTTAATTGTCCTGTGGATTAATATCTCTGCTACTGACTTGAAATGGCTGATTTGAATTTGATATTTTGGCCTGCAAGAGGCCACCTGAACATTACCTAACAAAAAGTTTCTCTTTTTGTCCCTTGAATATCTACATTCATTAGTCCAATGTCAGACTTTGCTGCATTTTCTACATACTCCAGAAGGCCACAGCCTTCCTTTGGACCTAGTTTGGTTCCATTTACAATTCTTTTGTAAATTACCTTGCTCACCACAACTAAAACATTAGGCATTCTGGATTTTCTAAAAACCCTCATTAATCACTTATATCATGTAATAGAACGGAGCTCCAACATCATTTAAATTTCTGATCCATTCATCAGTTGGTGCTGATCTTACTTTTAAAGGCCTGATTACCTTCTTGCATTCAGCCTTAGCATTTTTTTTTTTTTTTTTTGAAAGCTAAAGATTTAATCAGTGCTCTCCTGGATTGTGGATATGAAACCCTTCTATGAACAGCTGAAGTCAATCTTTGTAAAAAGTCAGTGTATTTTTCCTTGTTTTCTAATTTCTTTCTTTCTTATGTTTTCTTTTTTCTCTTTCTTTCTTTCTTTCTTTCTTTCTTTCTTTCTTTCTTTCTTTCTCTTTCTTTCTTTCTTTCTTTCTTTCTTTCTTATGTTTCTTTATCTCTTTCTTATGTTTTGTTTTTCCCCTTCCTTCCTTCCTTCCTTCCTTCCTTCCTTCCTTTCTTTCTTTCTTTCTTTCTTTCTTTCTTTCTTTCTTTCTTTCTTTCTTTCTTTCTTTTTGTTTTTTGACCTTGGCTGATCTAAATAAATAACTCAAGTTTTTTTTTCCTATTTCTTCAACCTTGTTCCAAACACTTAAAACGGCCATGTGATATAGCACCAAGGTTGTTTCATCATATACAACTTGTATCTTTACCTCAACATCCTTTACCAAGTAGCTAATCTTGAGAAATATCAATAACTCTGGTCTTATTCCTCTGCTATAAATCCCTAACCTCTTCCCTATACAATGAACACAATTGTAATTGCAGGCTTACTTCTAATACTGCTCTTGTCATACCTTTTCAGTCTTAGGGGAATATTCTGTTTTGAATCATTCAAGAATTTAATATCTGCTTCACAAATGGTGAATGCATTTCATATTTAGTAACACTTTCTTTAAATTTTTTCAAATCCAGTACATCTACATGGGGCCACTTATATTTCTCTTTAGTATGGCCGTTGTCTGTGGCATTTGTTCTATAATAACTGGATAAGCTAAGGTTGATTTTCTAAGAATGTTTGGCTGACTTCCTTGGTTTTCTTTATATGGTGATACAGTAGTCAGACATTGGCTTTATTTCCTTTGTCTCTTTAGTATCTTCTTCCATTTTATTTATAATCTTTTCTAATTTTTTTTCTAAGGCTTGTTTCCACTTCTCATATTTCTCTCTTTTTTTTTTTTTTGTATTTCTACTATCTTAGTATTTTCTTCATTTTTAATAACTTTTTCTAAGTTTTCAACTAATGCCATTCTCCATGTTTTAAAATTTTTTCTCTACTATTGTAGTATTTTCTTAATTTTTAATTATAATTTTTCTAATTTTTCTACTATCTCTAAAGCCCATTTCTTTGAGAATTTACAAAAACCATTATGGTTATTAGGCTTAGGATAAGAAATATCAACATAATAATAATCATAATTGGTAATACATTTTAACAAGCTCAATTATGTCTTCACCTTTTGATTGTATCTTCAAGCCATTTAAAATGGCATCATATAGGGTCCAAAAGTTCGGTATTATGGATTTTCTTGTCTTATTTGTCTTATTTGTCTTATTTTTTTAATTTTATCAATTCAAAATTCTTTATACCTGTCTATGAATTTTATATTCAATCTCTTTTCCTCTTTAGCATCAAAGCTTAAGTTCAAACTTTTTTTTTTAACTTTATCAGTGCTCTAGCTTCTTCATTTAGTCTGTGGCTGGCTTCTGCTTTCCATGCTGTGATTTTCCCTGCCCCTGTCTTTTTGTATTCATAGGGAGAGGCTTTTCTCTCTTCTCAGTGTTTGTAACTGACATCTCCCAAGACTCAAGTTTAACCAGGAACCGAGTCTTACTGTATGTTCCACTTCTCCCCCATTGATACTGATTGAAACACTGTGCCATAGCTCCTGAAAATGCCCTGAGGCCTGGGTTCCTCCATTCCTGTAGCAAGCCAGCTGCAGGCCGTGCTGCACAGAGGGTGTTCTCCCTTATCTCACAGAAGCTTAAGTGCCAGGGCTAGTATATATTCTGATCCTTCTCCAGAACTGCACAGTGCATGGGGGAAAGCACTCCGGCTATCACAGGTTGTCTCTACTATGGGTTGCATGTGGTTCCTAGGAAACGGTTTAATGTCCTCTCCTGGCTGCTAATTTTCAGCAACAGGATCTGCATAGTCTTCCTCCTTTGGCTGGCAGCTTCTCTGTTCCATCAACCTTTGTGCATAGCAGGGGTTCTCTGCACTCTGTGCTTATCTCAGAGACTGCTTTTCTAGTAAGGCTCATTTGTGACATGCATTTGGCTTCAGTTCTCTGTATCTTTTCTAGGAACCTGCTTTGTTCTCAGGGAGTGCTTGTTAGTGTGCCTCTCACCCAGGGCTTTTAGAATCTAATCCTGGATCTTTCTAAGATTGGATTCTATAGCCCATATACCCACCAGATGTAATCTATAATTTATATATGAAATCCTTATCTACTCACATTCTACCACCAAAATAATTGATATGAAGAACTATTAATTTTATTAACAAGTTTTAAGCACTATGACTGGGCAGATATTCATGCATTCTAACCCTCTAAGCTATCTATTCACCAGATACGTCTCCCTTACCTTCGATCTGAATCTTGCTCTGGCTTTCTCTGATCCATGTGTGTCTTCGTATTGAATTTTTTGGTGACCTGCTCATTACAACTCCTCCTGGATTCTATGACTCATGAATTCTCTACATGGTCTCTCTCCATTCTTTCAAGTCCTAAAAGGCCTCAGACATAGTTTCCACCCTTGTAACAAAGCCACCAGGGAATAGGCCTCCATGAGTCTCCATGAGTGTTGATCATTGCTAGGCATAAGACTTGCTTGTATAATAATGTATATATTTCACTATATTCTTCCTTTTGAAAATATTCTCACTGCTAAGCTTATGGGGGTATATTCTCCCTGACAAGTTTACTGTCTCATGGTAATTAAAAGCAGCATAAGTCTGGGAGGCAAGGGTGTATCTATTGTTATTTAGGAAAATGGTAAACACTGTGAGCTTTAGGACAGCCCTTAATTGTGGAAAAGAACTCTTGAAAACATGAGTTCAAGAATGTATATTTTCTCAACTATGTAAAATATAAGGATATGATATGAATGTTATGAAGGGCTTTTTATAACCTAAAATAACAATGGTAGCTGCATTAATCAGCCAGCTTGTCAGAAAGATACAATATAGGCAGATTAGTGAGTTCAAGGTCAACCTGGGACAGAGCAAATTTAGGTCCAGGTGTGTTGGGAACAGGAATGGTGATCTCAGAGACAGATCTCACCCAGCTATCTTTTTGTCTTGTTTCCAAAGGCAGGAAGATCTCTGTATTCATTTGTTATGTAAAAACAAAACAAAAACAAACAAACAAACAAAAAACAAAACACCACCACCAACAAAACAAACACAAAAAAAACAAAAAATGCACTTGCTGTCTTTTCTTTTTCTTTTTTTAAAATTTGATATTTTCTTAATTTACATTTCAAATGTTATCCCCTTTCTTGGTTTCACCCCTGGAGGAAACCCCCTATTCCATTCCCCCTTCCCTGGTTCTATGAGTGTGTCCCCCATCCACCTACCCACCCACTCCTGCTTCCTTGCACTTGAATTGTGAAGTCCCCTAGCTGGGGCATCACATTGAAACTTCTCTGGACCAAGGACCTCTCCTCCCATTGATGCTGGACAAGGCTATCCTCTGCTGTATATTATGGGTCCCTCCATGTGTACTCCTTGGTTGGTGGCTTAGTCTGTAGGAGCTCTGGAGGGTCCCGTTGGTTGATATTGTTCTTCCTATGACATAGTTGTCTTTTCTAAGATTCTAGGTGCTAAGGTCATAAAATGCTGCTCCATGGGATAATCAAAAGGGATCCTGGGGTAATGATTGAATTGACATGTAAATAAAAGACTAGGCTTTTATCTTCAAGAAGTGAAGTATCTGGTTGTGCTGTCTAATCTAGAGAGCTGTCTGCAGCAGAAGACAGAGTCATCAGTTTGTAATCTTCACTGACTTCACATCATTAATTCCACTGTTCCCAAATGTCCCTTCCTCATTGTCCTTTTACTTCCTTCTATCTGACACACCATGCTGAAATAGGAATTACAACCTTTCTATCTATCCTGCCCTGAAATACGCTGAATCAGCTCTTTGTTGACCAATCAGAGATGATAGAAAACAACTTTTACACAACATTGAGAAGAGAAATGTTTTACCATGCCATCGTATAGACTCTAGGCAGACGTCTGAGCGTAGAAATCAACATTTGAGTACGTAGTGCACAAGACCAATCCCCAACATATTTGATTCAGTAAGAATTTTTCAAATGATGTATATGGTCTTTTTATGTTTTGTTTTGCACTTGTGCAAATTGAAAATAATATTGAACAATAGTCATAATGAATACTCTCCATGTAAGATACAGTTATCTTTTTTTCTTTGAAAAGCTAGCATTACTCTTTCATGAAATCAGGGTTTATGTGATAATTTATTTTGTTTTGTTTTGTTTTGTTTTGCCTTGTTAAGAATCACAATCATATTTTTTCTTGGCTATCATACTCCTTAGTATAACTTCTGAAATGTAAGAAACTACAAAGAAACCATCACTTTGTCCTGTGTCATTCCTGGTGATATGATAAAATTAATGCTAAGGTGGAAATAATAGTACATCTATCCTGTTTTTTCACAAGCTAAGTAATAAGTCATAATATTCAAACCACATAGCAATGATGTGGTTACTTACCTCTGTGTGGCTTCAGTAGAGCCCATGCTGAACTATTTTTATTCCTCAGAGCAAATTAATAGTTACAGGATTCAAAGACTTCCAAATCTTCTTGAAAATGGAAGGCAGACTCCTATGATAAATCATTGTTATTTTCATTGGCCAATATATATTGCCTTCCTTCTTCTGACTCAACATTGTCAGTGAAATTTAGAAGTACAGAAACCTAAAATGAAACAGTTCTTCTAACCAAAACACTGAAGACATTTCATTACATTAAATAAGATCACTGAGGTCTTTTTCCCCCTGAACTAGTTGAAAGTTTTTAAAGAAAATTTACTCCTAAAAGAATTTAACATAGAAATTGTAAATTTGGCTGGAGAAAAACATCCTTCAATACAGGGAAATGTTTACAATTGGAACGGTAAACATAAAAGACAACACAGAAAACAAGAAGCCTTTGTATTTAGAAATCTGGTGCTTAATATATATTTACTTGTTTTTAAAATGGAATTTATAAAATTTCAATTTAAATACAAAATAACTGAGTATGATTGTGACCTATCACATAATGAGTGCCATATATTCTGTTCATATTCACCATTTCCTTTACTGTCTTCTCCTGTTTAAAAAAAAAAAAATTACTTTAGGAGGATTTTTTAAAAATTACTTTTAATTAAAGCCCAAATGTCCTTTTGAGTTTGAAAGCATTTTATAACACAGCATCAGCCACAAACTTTTGTGGCTTCTCAGTTGATTGGAAAAAGTTCAGGGCAGAAGTTGGAACAAAACTGAGATCAGAGAAGCCTTCAGGGATGAAGTAGATTTTTGATGACAAGGGCATTATGCTTTGATGTGCACTTTCTTTTGTTGGCCTGCACCTGCAACTCTCCTTCACAGGACTCCAACAACCTTTGGAAAAGTCTAGTTACAAAGGGCTTCTTGCCTGCTGCTATAGAGAGCCAGAAATGAACAACAGGAAAACTCAGTGTCTTTCACCCAGAAGACAATGTTAAGCATAATAGATACCTCAGCAGCTCCTCATCCTGAAGCATTTTTCTGTAAGACTATGGCATAAAACTATAAGCTTTCTTCTACTGTCTTCTTCTATTGATTTCTTATATTTCTATAGAGTGAATTCTAAATATTTAATGTAGGCACATACCTTTGTTTCAGGGGTATTTATTACTTAAGCCATAAAATATTCTCTGGGTTATCAAGAAAGACTAGCATCTCACTACTGAAAAGCGGAGTTAAAAGGATTGGCATGGTGCCTCAAAAGAACACCAGATAATAAGAAATCTGTGAGGTATCTTCAATAAGCAGTAAAAATTCTGTGTGTTAAATAAGAGAACCTGTGATTCTACTGTGAATGTTCCTGAGATCCATATGGAGAGTTTGTCCTTAGGTCAGTATGCAAAATTGAACTATAAAGCTTGTGATCCTACAGTATTCAAAGATGACCAGGAGTTTGCAAAGATTTGGAATATAAAAATGAAAGAGAATAAATCTCGGTTTTCCAAGGCAGACTCTATTAATTGAGAGATTAAATTTAAGAGAAATTTATGCTGGTCTGATTCTAGCAGCCACAAGTTTTTGAAAGCAAAGTTTTTGCATCATGGTCCAGAATTCTTCCTTCTATTTTTTTTTTCTGCCATACATGACACTTGGAGGAGGACAATGCTGCTACTGAGTGGAAGTTTTGATATCCAACATGCAGGAGGACTTGGGTTAAAACCCATGTACAGCATGAAGACTTAAGATGAATGCCTAATGTAGCCAGTTTGTAAGGTAGAAAACATGAGCCAAAACAAGAGGATACATTTGTCAGCAAGCAATGAAATGGCAATGTCTGTAGAGAAAATGATTTGTGTTGTTTTCCCACAGAAATGCAATTTACGCACTATAACTTATTTGTGGGTTTTTTGTTTGCTTGCTTATTTGTTTGTTTCTGAACTTCAGTAATCTTAGGGAAAATTTTTTAAATTATGGTATTCTCTAATTATATGTATGGAAATAATACCCATGCCCCAGATTCACATTAGATGGAGCCAACAATGCATATGAAATCTTTCACTTTCCTTTAAGTTTTTCTTTTATTAATATAGTTTGTGTGTTTACATTGTACATTTACTTGTTTTATATTTTAACGGAAATTTTTATGAAATGATCAAATAGCTTAGTTAAATGTATTTTAATCCTAATCTTCCATTTTGATGTTCTGTGGTTATATTCGTTTCCGTTTCTCTTTACACTGTACTTTCAAGCAACACAATAAGATCTCAACTACTTACCTGCAACTTTACATACCTGACTACCAACCACATTTGGTGTTCTGACAGAGACTTATAAGTTCTTAAAATATACTCAACACTTTCTTTTTTCAGAAAATCAATCTGATTTTAAATGCATTCAAAGATAACTGAATGCCTGAGTTCCAGACAGTGGACCCAACTCAGATGTATTTTTACCACTTGCTACAGTCAATTATACAGTTGTTTTCTAGGATTTTCCTAGGTGTGTCTTTTTAAAATTACATTTCTTCCTTCCTTCCTTCATTTTCTTATTTCTTTGCTTTCTTTTCTTTTATCTTCTATCTTTCTTTTCTCTTTCCTATCTTTTCTTTTTCCTTTCTTTCTCTTTTCATTTCTTTTCCTCTCTTCTCTCTCTCTCTCTCTCTCTCTCTCTCTCTCTCTCTCTCTTTCTCTCTCTCTCTCTTTCTTATTTTCTTTCACTCTTTCTGTCTGTCTGCCTATCGGTCTTTCCCTTCCTCGGACCTTTTTCCTTCTTCCTTCCTTCCTTCCTTCCTTCCTTCCTTCCTTCCTTCCTTCCTTTCTTTCTTTCTTTCTTTCTTTCTTTCTTTCTTTATTGGGTTATTTGTTTGTGTGTGTGTATGTGTGTGTGTGTGTGTGTGTGTGTGTGCATACACACATGCACATGCATGTACACTGGTATATATCTATGGAAGTCTGAGCACAGACAACTTGAGGGACTAATTTCTCTTCTTCTACCATGACTTTCCAGAATCAAAATACAAATTACCAGGCTTCAGTGCAAGGGACTTTACACTGTGTCTTCTCGACTCAAATTATGCCTGAGTCTTATACTCTCTCATCTACTTGTAGATGAGTATGGTACTCTTAGAAAACAAATATGAAAGGTGTCTGAGTTACAGACTAACTACACTTGGGGTCTTAAGCACCATTTCATGTTTATATTACAAAAATTAATATATTTCTTGCATGCCACTATAAAAAGTCAAGGAATTTTTTTGTAACATATTCTATTGTCTAATGTAGAAAATTATTGTCACTACTATTTGCATTTTCAGCCTGATTTCTAGAACATAAATATAGAAATGTGTCATATAAAACTTGTAGGATTGAAAAGTCCTATCATTTGTTAGAATTTTCTACTCTATATACCTGAATGAAAGATCTATGTGCCATTCACTTTATAATACACATCTATCATGGTTTGTTGAATGAGAATGCCTCCCATAGGGTTTTGTGTTTAAATATTTATTACCCAGTTGGAAAGAGTATTTGGGAAAGATTAAGAGGCTTGGCCTTTTTTAGAGGACAAATTGTACTTATGGTGGGCTTTGAGGTTTCAAAATAGCATCCCTAGTGTCCCTCTATCTTTCTCTGTCCAGTGTGCTTATCTTTTTTCATTTTGTATGAAATATGAGAACTAAAGGGAAAGTAGTTTTATATTTCAAAAATCCGATATGCTTCCTTTTGTCCCCTTCTTATGGGATCTATCACTGGTTTGTGTTTTAATCCCTACTCAAGAGATTATTGAACAAAAAGAATACAGGTTCCAGATCTATTTCTATCTTATATTTTATCTACATGATAAAATGTTAAAAATAACAAACAGTAGTCACTATTAACTCTCCATATTTATATTGCTGTTATGTAAAAACAAAATTATCAGATAAAATATTGTTTATATTTTATTCCTCAGAAATCTGAGACTTTTAATAGTAAATCATTTGAGAACTTTAACATGCTTTCTGCCAAACTGGAGTAACACTATCTAATACCTGACATTAATAATTTGGCTACAAACTGATTTCCTTGCTTGGCATTATGGAAAACAAAATGTGACTTATTAAAAACACTTTGCATTTAGGAGAAAAGAATTATATAATCCCACTTCGTGTACAATTATTAATATTCAGGGTCTACCAGAATTTTAGGGAAAATAACAAGATTGGTGTCATTGTCTAGTTATCTACTAAATTCACAAAAATGATCCAGTCACAGAAAACTTCACACTGACATTATGAAATTAATTATTGCCAAGGGCATATAAATTTATAGCATTGATTTTTTAAATATGTTTTATAAGTTCTAAATTTAAAAAAACACCCTAGTTATATTGAGAGAGAGAGAGAGAGAGAGAGAGAGAGAGAGAGAGAGAGAGAACTAAAAGGATAATTATATAGATCATTGCATCATTGCTACAACATTTTTCTAGCATGTACGAATCCCTGGCTTACATCCAGAGAATGTCAGAATAGACATATGGATGGTCAGATAGATAGGTAGATAGATGATAGATAGATAGATAGATAGATAGATAGATAGATAGATAGATAGATAAAAAGAATGAGAGAGACATACATACACACATGCATACATACATACATGTATGCATGCATAGACACATATATAATGGATGAATAAATACATACATATATACATACATACATATGTACATACATACACATGAAATAATAAAAATGCAGTTAGGATTGCAAATACACCATTTCATGTAAGTATAGAATAAATAATAACATTCCTGCTTAGAAAACCACTAAAAAATTGTGGAGTTGTGTGTTCTTGTTGCTTTCATTGATATTCAATGTAGAGGTTGAAAACCAGGGACTTGTAAAATCCAGACAAATGTTCATTCTAGTCTTCAATTATTTTTAGTTATACTTTGAAAAGATAATTTTAATAAAAAGACATACATGGACACCAATAAGTCTGAATTTCAAGAAATCTATGTTCTTAATTTGGGAATGCTTCTATGTGAAATAATACAAATAAGTAAGCATCAGTATCACTGAGTACTGGTGCAGCTAACAAAGAGCATGGCTGCTTCAATAAAGAATACAGATACAATCAACCATCAGACTGAGAATGGGGATCACAATGGAGGAGTTAGGGTAAAAACTGAAGGAGCTGAAGGGGTTTGCATCCCCATAGGAAGAATAGCAGCATCAACCATCAGACCCCCTCCCGCCAAGCTCCCAGGGATGAAACCACCAACCAAAGAGTATATATAAAGGGACTCATTGCTCCAGCTGCATATGTAGCAGAGGATGGCTTTATCTGGCCTCAATGGGAACGGAGCCCTGGGTCTTGTGGACACTTGATGACCCAGCATAGGGGAATGCTAGGGTGGTGAGGCCAGAGTGGGTGGGCAAGTAGGTGAGTACCCTTATAGAGGCAAGAGGAAGGGGGAGAGGATAGAGGGTTTATGGAGGGAAAACTGGGAAGAAGAATAATATTTGAATTGTCAATAAATAAAATAACCAATAAAAATACAAAGGGAAAAGTCTAAAACCAAAAAAGATAAAAAAAAAAAAAGGAGTAATGTATAAATTCTCTGACCCCTTGAATTTACCATAAATGTCTCCTTGTATATCAGGTTTAGAGTATCTAAAGAGAAGAGTCATAGCCTTGCAACAATGATACCCTGCATTTTAGTTGTCGAGATCAGTAGGCATTTTTCTCAATCCTGTTTGTCTCACACTGTGTGCCTACCTCTGCCTCATAGAAGACTAAATGCTCATGGACATGAACATGACTACATCTCAAAGAAAACTTGATGAAAATAGACATAATCTATTCTCGGCTTCAGAACTCTTTTCAGTAGTAAACTAACGGCTCACAAATATTCGTTTATGCAATTTATTTCATCATCATCATCATCATCATCATAATTTGTAATTGATGTGAAAAGAGTCCATGACCACTTTTGCAAGAAACAATGTAATCTGTTTTGTTATCATTTATACTTAGGTCATTTGTAATTGTTGATGAATAAGGAAATACAGTCATCATTTAAAAGTTTTTATACATTTACATTTGTTTTCTTCCTAGTGGCTCACTATTTCATATGATTAAGTTATAGCAGATAGCTACAAATTATACCACCAAAACAGGAGGTAGCAGGGACTGAGAGCTAGACTGTTTTGCACAGCATTGCTTTCTCCTTGTTTTTTCCTCTGAGAGACCAAGTCTTGTGTATCTTGCTTGAGCCTTCATTACTCAGCAGACACAAAAGTTTTTTATTCTCTCTTCTGGCATATTTTTATCTCTGTGTTCTTGTTGTCTTCTATTTGTCACATTATTTTGAGATTTATTATTATCAATTTAAAACTTCATAACTTTCAAAATGTGCTTATGCTATAATTCTGGCAGTCAAATCCAGAGCCTCCATCAGTGTTTAGAAAATATTATTTCTGGTTGTCAAGCCCTTAGCCTTTTGTTTTGCTTCCCTGTGAACATTAGTTACAAAGATATTTCTGTTTTGTGCTGATTTCCTCTAAATTTTTTTCCACATAGTCTATTTTTAATTAGTGTTAGAGCTTATTGAAAATGTATCATTTCACAACAGAACATAACTTGTTTCTTAAATTTGGCACTAAAATTAGTATCCTTGAGATATCTAGATAATATATTATTTCTATAATCCCTTTAGTATAACTTCAATTGTTATTTATCACACTACTATTTTAGTTACCATAACATCTATTATTTGTTATGTACTAAGTCCCTACACGAAGTATGTAGAAAATATAAGGTATGTTTTAATATGTCAATTTCATTGACATTATAACTCAGCATAAACAAATTAGTATTTACAAGAGGAAATAATTTGCCCAGAGTTTACAAAAATAGGTGAATAAGCCAGATTTTAACTTTTGAATTAAAATTTCTATTTCTAAATGCAGCATTTTTCAGGTGCTTAGCCCACAGAAGGCACAGAAGTTTAATTTTCAAAATGATAAGGAAAAGTCATTGGAGGCTTAGGTTTTTTGAAAACCTACTTTATTTAGTGTTATTAAATGCTTCAACCTCCCTTTTATCGCATGTAGCAGAGGTAGGAGAAAAGAAGTTTAATAGAAAAAGGGTGATGAGGACCTGTTTAGAAGTAGTTCCTTGAGGCCATTCTACTTTTCATTGTCAGAATAGGAGCAGTCCAACTCAAAAGCAAACACCAAACCTGAATCAGTAGTGATGGTATGGTTCAGCAGAAGCAGCAAGGCTCTGCCAAATTGGCAAAATTCAGCAGAAGTGACCAGAATCATCCAGAATAGCACAAAAATGTTCTTTGGCATGATTTCTCTTTCCAAAATATCGACCAACTAAGACCAGTGAAAACCAGCAAAGCATTGTACAGTATAGCAATGCAAGTGTGTCCTCTCACTGCTTTTTGGGCTCCATTTATATTTTTTCTAAACATCATGCATCCTTTCAAGTGTCTGTTTTCAGCAAAATATCACGTGCTCTCACACGACATTTTTCAAAAAATATAATGTGACAAAACTGAATTGTTAAAGCACCCAGAAAATTCCACTTCAAGTTACTTTTAATACATCTGATATTCAGTTTTAAATCAGATCTATTCTGAGATAATAAATCCAAAGTAGTCCTGCATTGTGGACTCCTTGGCTTTAGAAGAGGCTTGATGATAGCAACCAAAGGCCATCCTAAAAATGAACTTATTGTGTACACAGGAATTACACTCTGATATTTGTCCAATGGCAGTCCTAGGTAACGAGAAGAAAAACATGAAATAATGTGTTTGTTAGTATGATGTGAGGAAGGAGTCATAGATTTCCTTGCTTAAATTCTGTCTAATGGATGCTGACTGAAAATTGAGTTGATGTTGAGTAAGGATTTCCTTGTGTGATGTGGGTGGTGTATATGTACACAGCTGGGATGATTTGAATTTGTACCAAATACAATAGTTTTGATACCAAATGGGTGATGAAGTGGAGATGACTGCAAAAACAATGTCTGAACCAGGGAGAGCCATATGAAAGGACCATGGCACCTGGGGGCTTAACCAGGATAATGAATAAAACAGATTTGTCCTTGAGAACTAATGAGGTGCCTTTAATGACCTGAGTAAATTCTTATGGTACATATCTTACACAGAAGCTACTACCAGAAGAAGCAGGAAAATGTCTAATAGTCACTGTTATTAAAAATATGTTCTATCTTATTATGAAGATGAATTTTTGTTTGAAAATGTATATTATGCTTACAGTGATAAGATTTAAAACTATAAAAATGTGAAATGGATTTAGAGTGAGAAAACAATATTACCTTCAATTTCAGCATTAATAGAGGAAGAACGATTTTAAATTAAACTCAATCACAAAGAATCACACATTTGGATTTTCTAATAGTTTGTAACACTTTAAAGGTGGGAATACATGTACCTCTAGTGAATAATGGGAGTTAAGCATGAGTCAGTCTTTCTTATAATGAAAAGTCTTTTTCAAAAGAATATGAATAAAAGATGCAAAATGCATTATTTCTATGGATTGAAAAGGGCATTTGAGACTATTTTTTTTTCTAGGAAATATACCTTCATTGCACAGTTCAACTTTCACAGTTTCTTTTATTTAACTTATTTGTAAGTAAATTCTTCTCTAAATGTGAGAAAAAAATAACCAAAATTAATGTAGTTATCACTCTATATATAATTTAAGAAGGAAAATATATAGAAGAGGTATTTTTTTCTTCATCACAATAAAGAACAAATATGTGGAACATGAGAAACAAATGAAGTGTTAGTCTTAGCTGGGAACCTTGTGGAGACCATTGCTTAGGAAGACTGGGATCAAATGGGTGCTGTGAGAGTACCATGCCTGAAACTTTGCTAAACTGATTATAATGTACAGGAGATGCACATAAGAGAGAAAGGAACAGTAGCAGGAGACAAATATAGGGATACATACAGGCTTGGTATTTGTCAACAGCAATAACTCTGATATACAGGTCATGTGCAAAGTTAGAATGGGAAAGGTTCCATAGATAGCAGAATATACTCTAACCAGCAAGAAATTTACTGTTGGAAAAATATCAGAATTTCTCCTAAGCCAGATTAAAAAGATCTTGCCCAACTTGAGCCCCATCCCACAGGAAAGAACTAATTCTTGACACTATTAATGACACTCTGTTATGCTTGTAGATAGGAGTCTAGCATAATTGTCATCTGAGAGCATCCACCCAGCAACTGATGGAAACAGATGCAGAGACCCACACCCAAGTAGGTGGGAGGTTAGGGAGTTCATGGAAAAGTCAGGAGGAAGGATTGTAGAACCCAAAGGTAATATGGCTTGAAAAGAAGACAAACATAGTCAACTAACCTGGACCCGTAGGGGAATCACAGAGGTTGAAGAACCAACCAAAGAACAAGCCTGGGCTGGACCTAGGCCCTGAGCATGTATGTAGCAAATGTGCATCATAGTCTTCATGCAGGTTCACCTATAACTGGAGAAATCCCTGTCTCTGACTCTGTTGCCTGCCTGTGGATCCCATTCTGCTAACTGGGCCACCTTTTCTGGCCTCAGTGGGAAAGAATGTGCCTAGCCCTGTAGTGACTTGATATGCCAGGGTGGGTTGAAACCCAGGGATGGCCTCCCCTTTTTCTGAGGAGAAAAGGGGCAGAGAATGGGGGAAGGTGCTGTGTGGGAGGGGCAGGTATCTATGATTGGGATTTAAAGTGAATAAATAAAAAAAAGATACATGGCTGAGAATTTTCTGGTTTCTGTTTGAGAGACCAGAATAAACTGACATAGTAAAATGATCCAATGCCTTCAAAGAAGAATTATTTTATTTTCAATATTAAAGAAATAAGAAAAACATAGGAGAAAAAAATAAAAGTATTATATTGAATCTGAAGACAATATTCATTAACTTTAAATTTCTGTCATTATCAAGCTAAAGTTCTTTAATGGAAGAAAATACAACTCAGACTGCCTCAAGCTGCATCTGTCACAATTCCAAACTAAAAAATTAAAAATACATAAACAAAAATAACAACAAATCAATTTTCAAAATGCTGAATGGAACAAAACATATGATTCATGAATTATGAGTCATAACCAAGTTACTAAACACATTCCTATACAGCATTGGTTCTAATCCACACTCACTTATGTCTACTACAGTTACTTCTTTATTGTCTAATTTGCAATACAGTATAAGTTATATAATGATTAAAGATTTAAATATATATCTATATATATTAAAATAGGAAAACAAAACATAAAAATCAAAATAATTTTTTTACTTTAAAAAGGTATTGTATAATTTAGAGAAATTATCTTTAAGAAATATCTTTGAACTGCTGTTTGTATAGTTCTCTAATCAAAATCATATGTACATAAATTATATTATACATTTTATATTGTTTCCAAAAGTTGTCAAAGGTTTAAAATTTTTCAGTATATATACATATATATATATGTATATATATATAAAATCTCTAAGTCATAATATTGTCTTCAGTTTCAGATCCTGTCTGTAAGTTAATTTGTCATTTTCTTTCAGTATTCCTGTTGAAAAGATTCTGCCTTCAAGTTGTTTTGCCAATGAAACAAAGGGATACATATATATTGGGTCAGAGTACAGAGAGGGTCCCATGCTCGTCCCAGGGCTCAGGCCTCTGGGAGAGGCAAGACGCAGGAAGGTTGACCGAGCTCACCCCATGGCACCACTGGCCATGTGTCGGACTATAAGAAGCCACAGGACACCCAGGGGTGGGGCAATGTGGCCTTTGGTCTGAGGAATACACAAAGCTGGCTCTGTCTGGTTCTCAGACTCTTGAGCATTCCAGGTGCCACTGGATGCCAAGGAAGAGTTGAGAATGGAGTGGGTGCCCGCAGGCTGGATCTTGCCTGTGGCTAAGGGAGAAGGTAGGGAGGAGCCTGGCTGGGTTCAAAAGGGGGACCAAGTCCTTGGCTTGTCACCCGCTCTGGGTTGATTTGGTAGAGGCCATGGCTGGAGCGCTGAGAGGCCTTCTGCAGGAGACTAGATGTGGCTTTTTAGATGAAGGCCTGTTCCATTTTTTTCCCACAGAGGATTTGGATGAAGAGAGACAGTCCATGGTTCTAGGGTGTTTATTGTCATTGCAGAGAGTGGTAATGAGTAAATCTGTAACCCCCAATCTCAGTGCAGGCCTGAGATTAAAATACCTTTTGCAGGGAGTAGTGGCTGGGAAGGGGAGTTTATTGGCTAAGCCTCTAGGTGTCTCATTAAAATGGCAATGTCTTGTAGGGGGAGGGGGGAGGGGATAGGGGGGTTCCAAAGGGGAGACCTGGAAAGGTGGAAACATTTGAAATTTAAATAAAATATCAATAAATAAATAAATAAAAAAGAAGCTGAAGATAACAAAAAAAAAAATGGGAATGTCTTGAGGCTACATGACCACACCCCTACCTGTGGAGGGGTTTGGGCTAAGTGAGTGATGGTCACAGACCTAATGGAGAGCTGCAGCCTCCTGTCAGGAGCCTGGGGCCCAGGAGCTTGGCAAATCGCCTACCATCCCCTGTACAGTTATCCCCTGTACAGTTATCCCCTGCTGTGGATGCCCTACTGGGACTCCGGGGTTTTAAAACTTAGCTCAGCCAGAAACCAGACTGTCTTTAACGGTCAAATAAATATGTGTGTGTGTGTGTGTGTGTGTGTGTGTGTGTTTGTGTATGTATGTATATATATATATATATATATATATAGAGAGAGAGAGAGAGAGAGAGAGAGAGACAGAGAGACAGAGACAGAGACAGAGAGACAGAGAGACAGAGAGACAGAGCAAGAGCTAAATAAATAATGGGGCAAACAAGTTAATTGTATGCAATATGAGTTTACTATATGTTGTTTTTTGCTTAGCACATACTTAAAATGCATGTTTTATCAACTTGCAGCCTTGTAAAGTAAGTAAGCTAAGGAGTCCCTTCAATTCCTCTGGTTTATCGGAAACAAATGAGGCATATTTTAATTGTTCTGTGTTAAGGATTATTTTGGTTTTATCTAGAGTATGTGTATATTTTTCCTTCTTTGCTTGTGAATGTGTATGTGTGAATTACAGGTGCCTATAGTAACCAGAAAAGACTCTTGTGCCTGGAGCTGTAGTTATATGTTGTTGTGGGCAACCCGACTAAATGCTGGTGACATGGTCTGCTGTAAGAACAACTCTCCAGACCTGAGACAATGCATTTCCTATATCATTTCCTAATATTAACATCTGTTTCTTGAAATTTGCCCTTATGTAACTGGGTTCAAGATAACTCCAGAATAAATCCATCAAGTGCTTGCATGTGAAATTAATGATATGTACTTTTCAGTATTTGAAAATTTTAATTGCTTTTGTTTTAATTTTGTCACCTATTTTAGTAAACCCACTCTTCTACTAAGCATAGGTTCTTCTGTGTATGGTCTTCAAATATTCTTTCAGTGTTCCCAGGATGAGTTTCTTGTCAATAAAAACTTTTGAAACTGTCAGAACGTGAAACATTAAAATTTCCATTTTACTGTTGAAAAGGTAAACACATGAAAATATTTCATCACAGTAGTGATAATCTCAATTACTCACTGGAACTGTTAATTGACATTAGAACTAAAGGTAGTTGTCTCATGAAACAAGGGCTTACATATTTAAAAATATCACATTTTAATAAAATCTTTCATCAAGTGTCATCAATAATCACCCATTGCTTTAAATTTCTTTTCCCATTATTATGAACTCCTTACCCTCATCCAGTTGCACTGACAGATGGTTAGAGCCTCCATATGAATACATATTGGGTTACTGCCAAGTGTAACTCCAGGGACCTGGGTTATTCATAAATACCACTATGATGCACTAACATCTTTGCAGCCATAACAGAACATGAAATCCTTAGCGCATCATATATTTAAGTGTAATATCCTTATCAGTGTTGTTGGAATCACAGTTTATACTTCAGAGCCTATATGTCAGCAGGTAACTGACTAAAGGTCAGTAGAAAGCATTAAACAGGGTAAGACCAGAGGCAGAGGATGATAACAATTGGTATCTTAAAGGATTCATCCTAAACTCAGTGCGTGTGTGTATGTGTGTGTGTATATGTGTGTGTGTGTCTGTGTGTGTGTATGTGTGTGTGTGTGTGTGTGTTCCTGTGTGTGTGTGCATGTGTGTGTGTGTGTCTGTGTGTGGGCCTGTGTGTGTGTACCTGTGCGTGTGTGTATGTGTGTGTGTGTGTGTGTGTGTGTGTGTGTGTGTGTATGTGTGTGTGTGTGTGTGTTTTGGCTTTACCAGAATTAGGAACTAAAGTTTATAAATTCACTTTATGCCGCATTATGCTATGTTTCACTTTAGATAAAATTTGAATTTAAAATACTCTTTATATGTAGAATAAAAGGCTACGGCTAATAGGGTAAATGTTCACATAGTAATCTTAGAAGGAAAAGGGTGTGTACAAAAATCAAGAATAAAGAATTTCTTGCTCTAAAATGTAGTAAAAATGAAAGGAAGATATAGGCTTTTGAGAGCCACCTCTTGTGATAATCAAAGATGTAAAGTTTTAAAGTCAGAAACTACAGTTCAAAGTAAAATAAGTCTTGTTATTTATTCCATATTTTTACTACAAAATAAATTTGAATACTGCATTTTAAATGATTTAAATAATATTCAAGCATCACAGAAAAAAAAAGTGGGACAAAGGTGAGAGGTTGTATATAAGGGGCAATAACAAGATCAAGATTGGGTTGCATAAGAAGAGTAATCAGTGAGATATATGGCATCTATCTATGTCTTACATAAACATATTTTAAAGCTGATTTCTCCAAAAATGCTAATAAATAGTAAGTTTTTAGCAGATAGGATTGAAATGAACAAACAAGGCAAAAGTAAAAATATGTATAATGTATATATAAAAGAATCATCAAAATACATTACATATTTCATAGAATATTATGTTGTTTCATATAAAAACAACATACAATATTCAAATGTCTATATGAGATGAAATTTGAAGTTGCAAAAGAAAAACTTTGAACAATAGATTTAATAGTTTAAATTATCTGATACATAAAACACTGGGTATTGAAAGTGCTATGTGACACAGTTTTACAATTGACACTCATATAATTTTTGATATTTCATTTATTTCTATTTAATGTGCATTGGTGATTCTCCTGCATCTATTTCTATGTGTGGGTGGCAGTTTCCTTGGAACTGGAGTTAGAGATAGTTGTGAGCTACCATGTCAGTGCTGGAAACTGAACATGGGTCATCTGGAAGAGAAGTCAGTGTTCTTTCACCAGTACCAATACATATATATTATCTTGAAAGGCAGAAGCAGGTATGTGAGAAATATAAGATAATCAAGCTACATAGAAAGTTTTAAAAATCAATGATAAACAAAATAAAATGTTTCTTAAAAATAGTATATATACATATGAATAAACATACACACACACATACAAACACACACACAGGTGGATGAGTCCAGATTAAAAATATTTGGGATGTTTTTAATCAGTCTATACAAAAGCAGAAATTAATTTTCCTAATCAATATGATTTCTATACTGTATAAAATAAAAAGAGTTTAGTTAAAATATTGTAAGTGTAAACCAAAATGTGATTATACCTGACATAATAATCTTTTCATACTTACTCTAAAATTAACATGTTTTTCTTAAAAAGTCATGTAACATTAATAAAGTAAGCAATCAATATATGAAGCCTTAGTCATAAATTTTTCTCCTTCTCCTTCTCATTATCATCCTTATCAGGATCACAAACTGGCCAAACACTATTGTACTCTAAGTGATGTGAATAAAGCAATTAATGAAACAAAAATAGAAAACTAGGTTATTATCTAACATGGTATATCACAGACAGCATGAGGATGGTGAGAAAAAGCTATGTATATAAAGAGAAAAAATTAATATTAATTATTCACAATAAAGATCAGATGTTAAAAAAATTACAGATGGAATGAAAATTTACATTTCAGGCCTAGAGAAATAGTGCTGAGTGTAAGAGCAGTGACTCTTTCAATGAACCTGAGTTCAATTTCTACCACCCACTTGTGGCTCACAAATCTCTACTCTCTAGACTCAGGGGATCAAGTGTCATCTGCTGTATGTACATGCAGGCAAACCACCCACATACATAAAATAATATTTTTTTAAAAAAAATTGCATTTCAAGCAGTAGAACTTCAAATAATTGATAATATTTGTAGGATTATTAGAAAATTGTTTGTTTTAAGAATTTCTTTCATGGAAAAATATAGTAAATTTTATTGTTTTAATAACAAAACATCATTACATATTAACTATATTCATATGTAATATTAATATATAATATATTAGTAATTAATAGCTCCATTTAAGCTAGTTATAGTTCACTTAAATAAATATATTAAACTAAAAATATAAAATCTAAAGTAGAAGCATAATTAATTAATTATTATGCAAGTCAAAAGTTTATGACGAATTTTGGGTGCAAACATAAAAATATTTCCTATAAATCATATAAGAAACCTAAACTAATTGTGACAAATTTACAGTGACATTTTAAGATGGTGTAATATACAAGATTAACCCACCCTTTGTAGATGCTTTATTTGTAATGTGTGATGTAAAATCATGCCCACAACAGTTTTAAATATTATAAAACTTGAAAAATGAATGTTTTTTTTTTTGAGGATTTAGATACTTTTATTTCTTATATGATGCCTCAGGAAGCAAGTATAGCCCATTTAAGTACTGTAAGCCCTAGTGCATATAATCACCTTTCACAGTAATTTTTAACTTGGCTTTTATCGTCTAAAACTTTTTTCAAAACTGTAGTTGAAAAAATAAAATAAAACCCAGGCAGTGGTGGCGCACGCCTTTAATCCCAGCACTTGGGAGGCAGAGGCAGACAGATTTCTGAGTTCGAGGCCAGCTTGGTCTACAGAGTGAGTTCCAGGACAGCCAGAACTACACAGAGAAACCCTGTCTCAAAAAACCAAAAAAAAAAAAAAAAGAAAAAAAAAGAAAAAAAAAGAAAAAAAAAAAAAAACCCTTATGTCCAGGAAGTCTCATCAACTTGACTACATAACGAGCTAAACAAGTAAGACAAGAGGAGCCATGCTAAGATGGATAAGGGATAACCCACAATGTCTGGGCATTACACAAAGCACAACTGGCATGATGAAGTGGAAGAAATAGTCTTCCCCATGGAAGACAACACCAATTAGTCATTCAACACCAAATGGTGAGACCTAAAATATTTATTTAATTAGCATACAACCTGAACAGAGTTAAATGTATGTAACAAAAATTATTGAAAAAAAAAGCAGTGGATTTGTAAGAAAGCATGGAGATTTGTATCTAAGGGTTTGTAGGGAAGAGTGAAAAGTGGAAAGTAATGTAATCCTGTTCTAATCTCAAAACAAATAAGAAATTAATATATAGAAAGATATAGTAAAAAAGAAAAAGAAGCTACATAAATATGTAAAAATACAATTATATGCAGAAAAACTTACTATGTAAATACAAGTATATTGGATAATTTCAATATATTTAAAATATAAATAAGTATATATATGGATATAAACAAATTTCTATAGCAAGGTTGGTAGTACATAAACATGTATAAGGACATTCATAGTATCTATGCTTTGATACATTTAAAGATTTCTTAAAATTTACTCTAAAATAGTTGAACCTCTAAATACATTTACATATATTTACAAATAATGAAATGAAATATGAGTAATGGGAAAATATTAAGTATAAAGTACTGGCCAGTGCTTATTTACATGGAAGGAAAAGGAAGCCAGGAAGACTATATAGAATAAATAAAGTCATCAATGACGCCCAGTGAGTTTTCCTATATTCATTATATTGAGAAACACAGGCCTTTCCACAGGCCTCCACTTATTTAGCCATGATTACATAAATATGTATGTAAGTAACCATATAAATACAACACCCTGAGCCTGTTCAGTGTTGCCTAAGTCTCTTTCTAGATCACTTAGTATTGACTAACCAGTCAGAGGTCTTATCCATAAGAGCGGCTTATTTTCCTTCTTTCAGAACTTCTTAAGTCACTCTAGCTCTTCATGTAGCAGTGTGGCCTTGTAAGACTTCCTCCATTTATCTATTTTGTCTTATCAAATGGTAGAGGAATTATTCAGGTCTTATTTAAACAGCCATGTAGCAGAAATGTCCCAGGCATAGCTTCCCTGTCATAACTAGAAAGCAAAACTCTTGTGGGAAACTCATACATTCTTTCCTTCTTCTCTTCCATGATGCTTCCTTAGCCTTAGGTGTGAGAATTCTGTTGTAGATGTATCATTTATGACTGGGCATCATAGAAACAATTGATCTTTGTATTTAGATTATATATGTCTTTTCATTCTTATCTCATTCTAATGAATAAAAGATGTTACCTTGACCAGAGTTGAGATCCACTCTTATTTGCAGGTATAAGGATAAATATTTAAATTCTAATAAGGAATGATACCAGTTTTAGAAAGTAGCATTACAGGTTCTCATCAAAGATTGATGACTGCACTAGATATGTGTACTTGGAGTTTTTTTCTAATTTTAGAAACAAATAATAGCACCTTACCTTTCCTATTAATCTAATGTTTTTGAGTCACTACAGTAGAGAAAATTGTAGAGATAAAAAGAGATGAACACAATGAGCTTCTGTGGTATTCATCCATTGTAAAATTGTTTGTGGTTTGCATTTCCTTTTAAAGGACACATAATTATGTGTTATGATTACAGTAAAATTGTGACCACATTTTTTGTTTGCTTTGTATATGTTATATCTGTTCTTCACTCATGACTTTTTTATGTTCTTCATTATTTTAGTGAAATGATTATATTTTTATTTTCATGCCTTTGTATCATTCATTAACATTTAAATTTTGTTTTTGTGTATTTGTGGTCATGTATATATTAGAATAGTTATACAACCTTAAGTCATGATTTTTTACATATAATGCTTGGAATAAGTTAAGAAATTCATTACAATACATTTCAACTACTTTATTAATTAGATACTTTTCACATTGTCATAATCAAATATTTATATAGAAACAATTTAGTATGTGTCAGGTTGACTTGAGTTCACAGTTTATTTCCTTCCTACTCTGGTTTGGAAAATATATTGTAGGTAACAACACGGAAATAGGAATATAAGCTGACATCTGCTTCCTTATATCTTAGTAGAACAGAGAGCAGAAATAGGACAAGAAGCAAGTCAATGCAATGAATTCCCAACCTATTCTAGTATTCACTTTTTTCAGATAGGTCCCAACTCTCAAAGGCTCCACAACCTCTTAGACTACAATTACTATCAGAGACCAATTTTCCAACACATGATCCTATGGGGAACATTTTATATCTAAATTATAACACTCCATTCCTAGCTCTCAGAGGATTAGATTCAAGTAATTATTCAAAATTTATCATTGAAGACTCAAAAGTACCATGATCATGTAAATTCTACACTGATGCCAAAATTGAAAGTAACATAATGGCTCAAGGCAATGTCTGAACTGAGTTCAGGTGGGTAGCGAGTGGAGAGTGGGTGCATCTGCAAAGAGATGGGACTAGAACGAACATGATTAAAACACGCTGTAGGAAACTCTCAGAGAACTAATTTAAAAGACAAAATACAAATTTTATACATCTAAGTTACAACAGAACTGAGAATATATTAGCATTCAAAGGGATGAGTAAGAGATAGAATAAAAATATTGAACCAAAAAAAAAAATGCACCTGTGAAATTCCAATCTATGTAGTGTAAAATCTAGGGCTCTCTGTGACGTCAGTTGGTCTCCAATAGGCTTCTTTGACCCCATCCCTGCTGCTCTGAGTTCTATGATGTATGCAGCCTCTGTTCGAGTCTAGCTCCACTCAGCATTCATCACTCTCTTTGTTCAAGCAGAAAAAATGCTGCCAAATTAATTTGAATGTTTAATCCTACATAGATGGAGTGTTGATCAAGTTATCTTCCAGCACAAAATGTGAGTTTTCCCTTTAGCAGTACTAATCAGTCTCTCTCTCTCTCTCTCTCTCTCTCTCTCTCTCTCTTACTCTCTCTCTCTCTCACTCTCTGTCTCATATATTTGTTTCTAACTATATACATGCATATGTACATATGTATATTTGTATATACATGTATATGTATGTATAATGTATAAGCATATATACATGTATGCATGTACCTAAGCTATGTACATTAGATAGAGATAGATTATATAGAGTGTATGTAAATTTGTATGCATGCATTCATTGCTTGTCTTTGTATGAGTAATTTGTGGAGTCAACTCACTCTTTCACCTTTACAATGGTCCCTGTGATGTTGTCGGGTTTGCATAGCAAGAACAATCTTTAACTAAACAATCACACCAAACCCAATGATGCTAACTTTAACTTGCATACCAACATTGACACAATCCACCCTGTCAAAAAATTTATTTTCCATCACACTCTGGTATGCTTTCTTACTATAAACTGACTAAGAAGAGTAGTCAGCAAACATAGAGCATGATTATTAAAATCTCTGGACTCAGAATGCAACTCCTTAGTCTATTACTTATGACTTTCACCACAATGAAATGCGCTAGACTCTAATGCAGATGATAATTTCATGGAACTCATAACTGTCTCTAGCCACCTTGTGAAGCCTCCTCTAAAGCCCAGAATCAGTAAACTAAGGTAGCTATTGGGCTAAGAATATCTCTTCCTGCCTCAACATCCTCAGGTACTGAGAAAGAATTATAGTTGTCATTAGTTTTAGTTTTCTTTCTTTAACCCTTTCTCCCTCATTCTACCCTTCATTCCTGCTCTTTTTTCCTTTTTTCTCTCTTTCATTATTTCTCCCCTTCCTTTCTCTCTCTATCCATTCTTCCCTCACTCTCTTTTCTTTCTTTCTTTCTTTCTTTCTTTCTTTCTTTCTTTCTTTCTTTCTTTCTTTCTTTCTTTCTTTCTTTGCTTCCTTCCTTTCCTTCCTTTCTTTCCTTCCTTTCTTTCTTCTTCCTTTGAAGTGCTGGATATTTATACCATGTTTTCTATCACTGAACTACTTTGAACATATTTATCTTTGCTACATTTTAAATATTATCTTCATTGTTAATTTAATCTCCAAGTTTATGAATTTTCTAGCTTTCTCTTTCTTGAGAAGTGTTGATTTCATTGCATCTATGATTTGTTATTGTCATTTCTTTAATGATTGCTCGGTATTTTTCCAGTATTCCTTTGCTTTCTTCCATCATTTTGACAGCGTAATGAGCTAAATGTCTCAGGTTTATTGAATAACTCTGGACAGAAAAAAATGACTTGACTGATAACACATGTGGAAAATTCTGGTAAAGAGATCTATCCACCAAACTGTTGGTACCCACAACTTAAAAAATGTGAGTAACTGATCAGCAGGTGGAACATTCCATCCTGTTGTCCCCCCTTTTCAGGTCTATTAAATCTCATAGCACCATGCCAAAAATACCTAGTCATTAGTCCCTGACAGTTTGGAGCCTTTCAATTGTTCTTCTTAAAGAAACAATTATGCTTTGAAGGTACATGACTGTATTCTTTTATTTCCAAGTTACCTTTGTCAATCCCAATCTAGCATTTTCTTTGCTTCACAGACACTAAATACACAATTATAATATTTACCATCATCCCATAAATTTTGATTTTTGTCATTAGCTTATTTTTGTTTTCTTTACCTTAATATATTCATCAATTATTTGTCTTGTATATTAATGTACTATGCCATGTACATGATATATGAAATGTCCTTTCATATTTTTATTCCATCCTTACTACTTATGAAACCTTTCTTCTTTCAAGTTCATTAGTAACTATTATACTATGGTACATTTCATTATTAAATCCCTTTTCACCTCTGTTCAAAGGTCCTAAGTGTTTTGGTTTTAAAGATTAAATTTCGAGCTTCCGTAATACTAGACCAATGTTCTTCACCCATTTAATAAAAGTAACATTAAGGCTTATGTGGTTGTATTAAGTAATGGCATTCTGAAGATACCTATCATTTTCATGATTGTATATGTTTCTCATATAACATTAGGTGATGTCTTAGTTTGGGTTTCATTGCTGTGAAGAGACATGATGACCAAGGCAATTCTTGTAAAGGTAAACATTTAATTGGTGCTGCCTTAGAGTTTCAGATGTTCAATCCTTTATCATCATGGTGGGAAGCAAGGCAGCATGCAAGAAGACATGCCGCTAGAAGAAGTGAGAATTCTACATTTGATCCAATGGCAGCAAAGAGGAAACTGTCTTCTACAGACAGCTAGGAGGAGACTGCTTCGCACTGGGTGGAGTTTGAGCATTAGGAGACCTAAAAGGCCACCTCCACAGTGACACACTTCTTCCAACAATGCCAACCGTACTCCAACAAGCTTAAACCTCCCCACATGCCAAGCATTCAAACACTTAAGTCTATGGGCAACAAATTAATTCAAACCACCACAGATGCTGCATGTAAAGAAAAATTGAAAAATGATAAAATGACATGTATGTTTAAAGAGGACGTTTCTGTTTTATAACACTAGTAATGTCAGTATATACATTAGGCAAGCAGATTGTTATTCCTGTTAAAACCAGTTCCTGGAGGGGTCCAATGGAAGAATCAAAATTAAGTATTGCTAACAATAATTGGTATCTCGGGTTTGTTGTCTATAAACTGATTCCATTGCTATTTGCTTTTGAATATTTTTATATGCTACACTTCCGTGAGTCTGAAATTCTTTCTCTCCAACTTTAACTTTCCAGGCCAGAGCAATATAGTCTTTCTAGGCTTTCTATTAGTTTAAGCAGGCTGCCTATGGATTCTAGCAAGCTTCAGAGACTTCTGGCTCAGAATTCATTGAGTTTTCTTCCGTGCATTTATTACTTATCC
>CM052709.1:43845369-43860369 GCA_028551405.1 Uromys caudimaculatus | reverse complement strand
GATAAGTGAGAGATTGCTCCAGCAAATGATCAACAACTCTAAACTATACAGATGCCTCCCTGTTAACTAAATCTCAAGTGGGATGTACAAAAACCCTGAAATAGATGACAATTTAGAATTTAGTTTTTACTTCCCGACTATGTTCATATGTGGAGAAATAAATATATATGTATGTGTATTTGATTTTATTAATGTTTATAAATTACATATTTATATATATATACTTTAAAATGTTGAATACTCCTTGCATTTCACCACTAGCACTAACCTGCTCATGGAAGATAATATTTTTATTTATGTATATTCTTTCTGAAAATATTTTATTGAAATTTACTATATGCTCATCAGCAACATTGGGATATAGTTTTTGTTTTAGATTTGTGTTTACTTAGTTTTTTTATTACTATGATGCAGACTTCATAGAAGGCTTTGGGAAGTTTTCTGTTTGTGTTTTTTGTTTGTTTGCTTTGTCCGTTTGTTTAAGAGGAATTGGCTGTCATTCTTTGAAATTCTGCTATAGTACTTTGGTAAATCCAACTGCCCCTTACTTGATTTAGCAGGAAGGCTTTTTATTACTTTTTCAATCTTCTCATTATTATGTGTCTTTTAGGTTTTTTATTTCTTCCCGACTTAATGTTTGTCACCATTTCCTTTTAACTTTCCCAGCTTAATGGAGTACAAGTTTTTAAATTATTCCCTTATAATATTGTGAATTACTTTTCTGTCTGTTGTAGTGTTTTCTGTTAATTTTTGATTCTCCTAATGTTTGTCCTTTCTTTTCTTCTTCTTTTAATTTTTTTTTTAAATTGTATTTCTTTCCCTGATGGTTGGCTATGAAATTCCCAATCAATTTTGTTTCTCAAAGAATCACCTCTTAGACTTGTTGAGTCTTTGTATTGTTTTATTTGTTTCTGTTTTGTTATTACTTCCTTTAATTTTTATTTATTTATTTATTGCTGCCTGCTGTGCTTAGATAAATTTGTTCATATTTTTCCAATTTTTTTGAGTTTTATCATTAAATCATTTATATTTATTATTTTTATTTTTCCATGTAAACCCTAAGATATACTAATTTCTAAGATAGTATTGGTGGCACAAACATTTAATCTAAGCAATGGTAAGCCAAAGAAAATGAATGTCTCTGTACAATTGAACCTGGTCTACAACGTAAGTTCTAGGGTTACAAGGGTAATACAGAAATACCCTGTCTCATAAAACAAACCAAGCAACCAAACAAAAAGATCTGTTATTGTACTAAGGATATTGAAAATTACAAATAATAGAAACAATAAAATGGTATTGGATCATTGGCAATATGTAGCTTTTAAATAAGTTTACATTTATGTCCTTTCTCCAAATATGAGAAACTCAATAGGTTATCTCATGTATACTATTTTCCCCATACAAAGAGTCAATTTATAAAGAGATCCTATTTAACTCATCAAAAACAAGAGATTTTTCTCTCTGTCTTACATATACCATCAGCTTTTTATAATACATACACATTAATACAATAAATATGAAGTAATATTTTTGATATTTGTAAACCCAAGTTATCTTGCAGTTATCAACTGTTAAAAGTTATCAACACTGGGAACTATATAGCTATCTATACCTATGTAATGTTTTCTATACAAATACACATATGAATACATATACATAATATATAGATATAGATAGATATTTGTAAAGATGTTGTGGATTGCCCTGGTGCTGTCTACATTTTGATGATAATTCTGCTTCTTTAAGAGAGGCTGCCTTGAGGAAGAGTGGATCACATACTCAAGGAGATTCCGTTTGAACATTCTCCCCATTTTAACTGGTCAATAAAGATGGCAGAAGCTAAAGGATAAGATGGAATTTCTAGAACCCAGGAGGAAAAGGAGGAGAGAGAGAGGGAGAGGGATTTTGACTAGGCTGTGGAATGGATAGGAAGTAGTAGACATGTAATTCTCAGGAACAGATAGTTTGTAGCCTGGTGGGTGTAGAAGCTAAGGAGGATGGGGCAAGAAATTCTTAGCTGAACAGTTGTGTTATCTTGTTGGTTTTAAAATATTACAGCTGTCTGGTGTTTTCCATCAGTGGTGACTAAAGTGGACAGGAGAAAGGGCACAGATGTAGAGTGGTCATTAGAGGTTTGGTAAAGCTAGCTGTGAAAGCTGGGTGAGATGACTGTTGCTGGCACCGGGCAAGGAGCTAGAGTATATTTTAAAACTATATGCAGCATATAAATATATGTATATAACAATAATTAATGAAAACAGAGACCATGAATTTGAAAGAAAAAAGGGATGGATATATGAGAACATCTGGAGAGAGGAAAGGAAAGGGGAAATTTATGTAATTATATTTCAAAATTAAATATTTTTAAAGGAAAATAATTTGTCAATTTCTATTGTAGGACTACTTTCAATAAAATTAGATGCTTTATTATGTTGTATATTCATGTTGCATACTTATGTAGTTTCAGAAAACTTTTATTTCATTATATTTATTTATTTATTTATTTATTCATCTATTTAATGCAGATGAGTGCTCTATCTGCATGTGCACCTACATGTCAGAAGAGGGCATGAGATCACACTATAGATGGTTGTGTGCCACCATGTGGTTGCTGTGGATTGAACTTAGAACCTCTGGAAAAACAGACAATGCTCTTAACCACTAAGCCATCTCTCCAGCTGCTGTATTCTATCTTTTACCTATTTATATTTAGCAATGAGCTATTTAATATCCTTGAGTGTATATATTTACTAGAATTTTGTTGGTTTTTAAGTTTTATTACATTATGTTCACATAGATTACAAAGGATTATTTAAATCTTTTTGAAATTGTAAATATTTGTTTCATGTCGCTGGGCATGGTCAATTTAAAAATATTCTACATGCCTATAATGCAAAGATTTTCATGACATTTCACTATTATGATATGATCCCTTCCTGTTGCTTGTCTTTTCCATATTTCTTTCTTATTCATATAGATCCTTTACTGTATGCTTAAGTCTTGGTGTTCTAGCTTCTGCTTGAGTCACCATACAGATAAGATTTCTCTCAATTTTTATAACATATTTGTTATGTTCATCAGTTCCAACTTTATTTCTGCTTGCATCCTCTTCAACATTTCTATCTCTTTCTTGAATTTACTCATAAATCCTTGATTGTCCTTGCCATTTTCACCAGTCTTGTGTGTGATTTCTTCATCATCCCTTGTGTGCTTGTCTTTTGTTTAAGTTCTTTCTTCTTAAATTTGAAAACGTTTTAATTTGTGTCTTTTTTGATCGATGTATTTTGAATTCTTTGATGAAGTTTAATAATTGTTCTGTTAAAATGGCATCCCAGGTGTTGATATAGGTAATTAAATGCATCAGATATTTTGGCAATGTTGGCAGAGTTGGGCAGAATTTAACGACCTAATCATTAATAATGTCTCTATTTTAGTGATGAGATCTGGGCATGTGGACTTTGTTAGTTCTGAATTCTATATGAACAAAATGAGAGGACATGTGGAATGGTTCACCTAGAGGTTAGAAACAGCTTAAATATGATAAAGCAGGTGGAAAGAAGGTTACTAGGCTGCTATACAGACGTGCCTCCTGGTCTAGCTTGGAATATGAGAAGATATTATCAGAGCCTATAAATTGGCATGATACAGAATATAGTGCCAAGATTAGGCTGAGTGAAACCTAGGCTAGATGTGAATGTTTGGGAAGTGTGCATGGAAGTAGAGGTTCAAGGAAATTTACCCGAGTACACATCAAAGAGAAGTATGTTGGAGGTCTGATTGGATGGATTGGTTGGATATTATGCAGCCATGAGTTGTAGGTGGTGGCAGGTAGGAACCTAGAGGTTGGTTTCAGCTAAAGTAGGGATTGACAAACTAGACCATGCCAGTTGATGGGGGAATCTTGTAGATTTTTTGTTGTGGGGTGAAGGTTTGATTACAGTCAGTGTTCTATTACAGTGAAGAGGCTCCATGCCCAAGGCAACTCCTCTTAGAGAAATAATTTAATGTAGACTTATTTACAGTTTCAGAGAATTAATCCATTATCATTACGGTTGCAGGCATGGCAGCACACATTCAGATACATTGTTGGAGAGGTAGCTGAGAATTCTACATCCAGACCCAGAAGCAACTGGAAGAGAGTAACAGTGGACCCGACTTGGGCTTTTTGAGACTCAAAGTCTACCTCCAGTGACACCTTCTTCCAACAATGCCAGACTTCCTAATCTTACTTAGTAATGTTATTCCCAGAAGATCAAGCATTTAAATATATGAGACTATTGGAGACATTCCTACTCAAACCGCCACAATTTACTCACTGGCCCCCGTAGGTTTGTAATCATATCATAATGCAAGAATGCATTCAGTCAAACTTCATAAGTCTGTATAGTTTATAACAGCCTCAAACTGTTTAAAAGATCAAAGTCTCTTATAAGCCTCACAGAACTCTTAGCTGTAATCCCCTTTAATATCAAAATCAAAAAATAGATCACATACTTCCAATATTGTATTGGCTAATATACATTGTCAGTCCAAAATGGAGGAAAGGGAGACTAGTGAGGAAATACTGGACCAAAACAAGTCCTAAAACTGTTAAACTCCAAACTCTGCATCTCCATATCTGATGCCAAAGTGGTCCTTAGGGGTCCAACTCTTTTCACCTAAAAAATGGAGACTGTAATGCACTTGTTTCTCTTGGGTTTCTTCTACACCTGGTCTGTAGCTAACTTTGACAGGTATTCTTCAACACTATTATCTCTAACATCTTGGGGTCTTGAAACAATCTAGGCTTTACGTTCTCAGCTTTATACAATGGCCTCTCTGGGACTCCAGGAAGGACCACCACTGATGCAAACCTGGTCTCATAGGCATTCTGTAGCAATGAAGAAACATTATGAAATCACCCTCCCCCTTTTTGTATCCTTGCTTTTAATGTCAGAACTATGCAGTTATAGCTGCCAAGCTGTTCTTCAGCTTCCTAGAGCTCAAACCCAGCCACTACATTCAAATACATATTCATCAGCTTTCTGTTTTTAATCGTTTCCTTCACTGATTAAGCTATTATTTAATTGCCTTTCAAAATTTGGGAGCTTAGGCAGGATGGAATCTTGCCTTGAGGTCATCACATCCTTTATTCCACTTAGCATCAGGCTTGCCCTTAAACCTTTATCTTTTTAAACACTGAACTTAACCCAATCACATTTTCTGCCTCTCCTCTTCATCTTAAACTGTGCACTTCATGTTTTCCTTGCTTAGCTCAATCCTTGTCTATGCAGAATACATAAGAGTGACCACTCGTATTTACAGAAAAGAGCCAATACTAATCTATCTTGAAATCTTGTAGGCCAAAATCGTTAATTTAAAGGTCTTCAGTTCAGCCTCAGGCAGATATTTTTAGACATGGGAATAAAAAGGCCATATTCTTATCCAGAATAGCATAAGAATAGTTCAAGGCTATTTACTAGTATTCTCTTCAAAAGGAGAAGAGTTCCATCAGAGTCCACATTGCTCCTCTACTGTCTTCCAAATTCCCACTAGTATGGCCCCTTAAGCCCCCTTACAGTACTCATCTGTTTTCCTAACTCAGAGTCCCCAAATTCCCATTCCATAAAGTTCAAAATAGTCAGGCCTATCACAGCAATAACACACTTCATGGTACCAACTTCAGTCTTAGTGTTTTATTGATGTGAAGAGACATAATGATCAAGGAACTCTTATAGGAGCCATCATTTAATTGGGACTTGCTCAGAGTTTCAGATGTTTAGTCCATGATTATCATGGTGGAGAGAATGGAGGACAGGCAGATGTGATGCTGGAGAAGCAGTTGAGTATTCTATGTCAAGATCTGCAGGCAGTAGACAGAGATTGTTACACTGGACATGGGTTGGGATTTTATGAAACCTCAAATCCACCCACAATGACACACTATGTCCAACAAGGCCACACTCACTCTAACAAGGCCACAGTTCCTAATCGTTCTCAAGTAGTGCAATTTCCTGGTGACTGATGACTAAGCATTCAAATATATGAGATTTTGTGGCCATACTAATTCAAATCACCATAGTAAGGATTTGAATAGACAACAGATCTGCAGGTCTAGACATCAGAGAATGATATGAGAGGTATAGCTGATTGGAGAGCGCTAATTTAATTTTTTTAGGAATTATTTTATTTCAATTTGTTAGTAGTGTGTGTATGTGTGTCTATACACTTTACACTGTTTAAAGTGTGTGTGTGTGGGGTAGATTTTGGCCAAGATTTCATTTTCCTATAAAGTTTTTTAAAAAATTTATTATTATTTGACCTTAAGTGCGTGTAATTTCTTTATGGAAAAAATGATCAAAAGATTTCCATACAAGCATCTTAATTTTTTTCAGAAACTTCATCACTTCTCTTCATACAGTAATGGCTTTCTATAATTAAAGCCACAAATAAGATGGCAGGCAGCTGTCAGTATGCTATATTTGTGCTCCAAATTTTAGTATAGTACAATTACATAGAATTAAACAACAATATTTTACCCAAACCAGTATTATACAGGTTTATTTTTCCCTTTGTTTCTCCATTTATGAAAAATAATTATCTCTATATTGTTTGTCTTTTATTTATTATTTTGATAAAATTTGTCTAATTCTAGACCAAATTATTAGAGAACAGTATTTATATAATTATAATTTCTTGTGCCCTGCTCATCTTTAAAGCTACTATATAATTAAGATACTAGATTACAGCTTTTTTATAGTAAATGACATAAGTTAACAAAATTATCTTCTTGGGAAACCTGCAATTTAATTTCCCAACAAATATGGCTTTAGGTGATTTGAATATAAATGAAAGAAAATAAAACATGAAAAGCTAATCAAAACATGTAAATGTGGAACATACAAATTAGTCAAATATGGTTAGCAGTAGCATGGTGCTTGAGAAAATTTTGGTTTAGATAGTACTGAACTTTAATCTCCTCTTTTAGCATATTTTTAATTTTTTAATAAAGGCATTCAAGAAAAAAAGAAAAGGGAATTTTGTCCTTAACATAAAAGATGAAATATATAGACATATATATTTCAAATATATAGACATGTATAGACTCTTAATAATGACATAGCTAAATGAAGAGAACATTCATTCCATGTTTTACAAATTGAAAATGAAATTATATGGGGGAGACAGCTCAGTGATTGACAAGACAAGGGTTCAGTTCTTATACCAGAGTAGATGGTTGGTAATCTTGGCATCCTGCTTAAGAAGGTGGGTATAGAGGATACCTGGAGTATGCTAGCTATCAAACCAACCACACCATGCAGGTGAACTCTGAGTTTTATAGAAAGATGCAAACTCAGTACATAAGGCAGAAAAGTGATAGAGGAAGAAAAGTGGAATCACTTCCAGACTTTCACAGGAACATGGATATCACAAAATGTACAAAATACCTATCGCATTGAAAAGAATTTCCAAAGAAAGTAATGGCTTCATTTGGATTTCCAAGTCACTCAATTTTGCTTGAGCAAATATTTATTTATTTATTTTTACTTGTAGGATTCCAGAAACGAAAATCTCATAATTCAAGCCTGCAGCTCCTTCAGGCATTTCTGTTCCCATTTCCACATTAACTTTCAAAGTTTTCAAAATTTAAACTGAAACTCAAGTAATTCTTACTCATTTTCTTTGGATACCAAATCAATGAAAATGTGGCCTGAACATAGCTAACACAAAGGTCAACAGTGATATCCAGTTCAAAAATAATCAATGTGCAACTCCCATTACACATAACTTGTCATACTTGTTCTCAATGGCCAGAAACTTTTGCCTGAATCTTTCTTCCATTGGCTATTGTTGCTCACTGCATATCTTTTGTGGTTCATCTAATGGTTAAATTTTAAATGTCAGACTGTCACTGATCAATACTTCAGTCAATTTGGCACACAACTACACTCATTCATGGACACTTCACTGCCAAATTGCAGTAACAATTATTTACTAGTGAGTCACAAATACTTAAATTAGGCTAAAATTTACTTTGAACCCCAAAATTCCATCATCCATTGTTCCTAACTTTGTACAAGATGTGCAATTTATATCAATTTTTAAAAATGTATTTATTTATTTAAACTCCAGATTTTATTCCCCTCCTGGTCCACCCTCCCTTTGTTCCACATCCCATACCTCCTCCCAGCATGCCCTGTCTTTATGAGGATGTTCCCATCCCCACCCCACCCTACCAGACCTCTAAACTCCCTTGGGCCTCCAGTCTCTTGAGGGGTAGGTACATCATCTCTTACTAAACCCAGACCAGACAGTCTTCTGCTGCATATGTTCTTGGGGAAGGGGGCATATCAGCTGGCATATGCTGCCTGGTCAGTCAGTGTTCCAGTGTCTGAGAGATCTCGAGGGTCCAGGTTAATTGAGACTGCTGGTCCTCCCACAGGGCTGCCCTCCTCCCCAGCCTCTTCCAGCTTTCCCCTAATTCAACCACAGGTGTCAGCAGCTTCTATCCATTGGTCGGGTGCAATCTGACTCTTTCAGCTGCTTGTTGGGTCTTCTGGAGTTCAGTCATGCTAGGTCCCTTTTTGTGAGTGCTCCATAGCCTCAGTAGTAGTGTCAGGCCTTGGGAACTCCCCTTGAGTTGGATGCCACTTCAGGCCTGTCACTAGACCTTCTTTTCCTCAGGCTCCTCTCCATTACCATCCCTGCAGGGCTTTCAGACAAGAACAATTATTGGTAAGAGTTTTGACTGTGGGTTGGCAACCCCATTCCTTACTTGATGTCCTGTCTTTCTATTGGAGGTAGGCTCTACAAGTTCCCTCTCCTCAATGTAGAGCATTTCATCTGAGGTTCCTCTCTTTGAGTCTGGAGAGTTTCTTAACTCCCAGGTCTCTGGTACATTCTGGAGGGTCCCCCCAACCTCCTACATACATACCTCCTGAGGTTGTATGTTTCCCTTCTTTCTGCTGGTCCTCAAGAATTTCAGTCCTTTTCCTCCACCCAATACCCAATCATGTGCCCCTCTCTGCCCCCCATCACCTTTCCCTCCCAGATCCCTTCCTCCCCCTTGTCGTTGGTTTCTTCTCCCTCCAAAGTGGGACTGAGGCATCCTCACTTCGGCCCTTCAACTTGTTGACCTTTTCGAGTTCTGTGGGCTGTATCTTTGGTATTCTGTACTTTTTTGGGGGGGCTAATATCCACTTATTATTGAGTGCATACCATGCATGTCCTTTTGAGTCTGAGTTACCTCAATCAGGATACTTTCTACTTCCATCATTTGCTTGCAAAACTCAGGATGTCCTCATTCTTAATAGCTGAGGAGTATCGCATTTTTCCATTGTGTAAATGAACCACATTTTCTGTATCCATTCTTCTGTTGTGGGACATCTGGGTTGTTTCCAGATTCTGGCTATTAAAAACAAGGCCTCTATGAACATAGTGTAACATGTGCCCCTGTGGCATGGTGGGGCATCTTTTGGGTATATTCCCAAGAGTGGTATTGCTGGGTCTTCAAGTAGATCTATATCAATATTTTAATAATTGACTTCAGATAAACTCCTAATTTCTGTCATCTGCAACTTTATCACCACATTAAACTACATGAAAGTTAAGATTTTAATACAACTATTTTTTTTTCTTATCAGCACCCACACTGTGTCTTGCACCAGTCATCTTACCTATTTCCCTGTGCCTTCACTCAGGCGTGGAATGGAATCAGCACCACACATGTGATAGCAAATAATTTTTGGTGTCTCCTAGTTCTGTCTTTGATCTTTGTTTTTTGTTGTTGTTGTTGTTTGTTTGTTTTTTAACACAGTTGCTTTGCTGAGTGCCTATATTTTCTGTAACCTCTTATAATTCTACTGTCATTAAACTCAGTGCCCATCTTGATTAATGAAGTTCTCATCCATTCTTTTCTGAAGTCTAGACAATTCTAGTATTTTGTTTGTTTGTTTGTTTCTGTGATAAAACACTGACTACAAACAATTTCAGGGGAAAAAGGGTTTATCTTATACTTGAAGTCATTCATTAGAGGAAGTTAAAACAAGAGCTCAGGCAGAGTAGGAACATGGAATCAAATATTGACACAAAGATCATGGATGAAATTGGTTTAATGGCTGGCTCTATGTTTTTTCACCTTGCTCTCTTATACCACTCAGAACAACCTGCATAGGGGTGGCATTGCCCACAGTAAAGTGGTTCACCTTTTGTCAGTCATTAACTAAGAATATATACCTCTCTATCTATTCCATAAGATAGTTTGATAGAACTAATTTCTGAATTGAAATTTCTTTTTTTAAATAGTTTTATATCTGTATCAAACTGACAAAATTTAACACATGGAGGCTTCTTTCCAAATATCTAAAGTTGGTGGTATACCTGACACTACACAACCATATATATCATTTTAGTCTTTTATTTATTTTTTTTTAAATATCATTTCTGGTTGTAGAAAATACCAAATTGAATGATATTTTCCCCAGTCCACAAGAACTTATAAATTTTTACCTTTGAAATTATTTTCAGTTTTGATTTACTACAACTCATTCTTCTTCTTTTTTTGTTTGGTTTGGTTTGGTTTGGTTTTTCGAGACAGAGTTTCTCTGTATATCCCTGGCTGTCCTGGAACTCACTCTGTAGACCATGCTGGCCTCGAACTCAGAAATCTGCCTGCCTCTGCCTCCAGAGTGCTGGGATTAAAGGCGTGCACCTCCACTGCCCAGCACAACTCATTATTCTTTCATACTGCCTTTCATACTGCCTCATTGTAAATGTATATTATTGCCACAGAGTCCTAAGTCTTTCAAATTTTATTCTTTACTTCTGTGCTCAACAAAGTATGGAGTCAAGTCAGTCCTTTGCATGATCGATACAGCACTTGGCACTTTTGACCAACTTTAGCCAGAGCCAAGCTCATTCCATTCTCTTTCTTGGCTTAATTTCATGTAGTCTCAGTGCTCCCCACAAAGTCCCTCAGGTAGGCATCTTTCCATTACAGTTTCTTTGCACATGCACACTCGCCATTTCGAAGGTAATTCCTCCATATTGCCTACAATGGTTATCTTCCTTTTCTTTTCATATTTCTGTCCAAACTGCATTTTTCAAAGAAAATAGGTGATACTCCTTCTTCAATCATCTCTTTTCTTCCTGTTTTGTTGTTGTTCTTTTAAATATCTGATCGTATTTATTTGTTCTCATATAGTTTCTTGTCTTCTATATCCAAAATAATTAAGTTTCTTGAAGTTTAAATGAATTCTAACCTATGTGACTTTTTTGATATATATTTAAATAATATTTACTGCAGTGTTTAAATTATTAAAATAGGCAGTTACTTTCCCTTTAATGTAATATTTTTAAAGCCTTTTATTATTTTAAATTTTCATATATTTATTTTATTATTATTAATTATTATCAATGCCTGTTTTTCTATAGTATATTTACATGTACACACGTGTATGTTGTGGTTCATGTGCATGCATGTCCATGTGGAGGACAGAGTTCATGTCAAGAGTCTTCTACAGCTTTCCCATTTATTTGTGAGACTGCATCTCTGATTGCTCCCTAATTTGGTAGACTGCCTGACCACATGTGACTTACTGACTTAATCTTCTCCATAGCCCTGGAAAGAGATATTTTTGTTTTTACTAGTATAAAAGGATGACATATATTTCAGAACCAGAAAATAAGTGAGGAATTACTAATTTACAGTAGAATTTTTATTCTCATCTCTTTCTATATATATATATCTATGTCTATATAATCTATAATTATATCATCTAGATCTCTGTATCTATTTCTATCATCTATATCTTTATCATTAGTAATGTGTAAATTATTATATGGCACTAATTCTTTGAGGATTTATTTATATGTTTTAATTATTTCACCTCTTCCCTTTCAGCTCTTCACAGATATACATCTTTCCCTGTTCTTCAGGGTTTTTTTGGCTATTTTTCCTCATCAAAACCAGTTTTGCTTCTTAATTATTATTGGTTGTTTAGTCTTCCATTGAAGCATGAACAGATTCTCCTTCTTTGCATCTAATAGCTACCAATGACTCCATGGTTAGGGGCAAGATTTAATGCACACTCCCTTCTCCATGCTGGAAATCTGTTTAGTCTGGCTTGACATGTTTCGTAACTGTTATAATTGCTCTGAGTTTGTATGTGCAGCAGATATGCTGTGTCCAGAAGGTACTGCTCCCTTGAAATCATGTACCACTTCAGGCTCTTACATCTTTTTCTCTTCTTCCTCTTCTCCAATAATCACAGAACCCCAGGATCTAGGAGGGGTTTTGATTATATGTTGTATTTAGGGCTGAGTATTATGCAAATGTTTATTATCAGTACCTTGGCCAGTATGGATTTCTGTGCTAATCACTATCTACTACAAGTAGCAGATTTTCTGATGTGTATTTAAAGATATTTTATTCTCTTGTTGTGAAGATAGGTCATTATGACTCAGTTTACAATGAAACATTTCAATGTACATTGCAGAGTTTATTTAATCTGTAGCATTTTAGAAAAATGCAAGAATGTTATAACAGAGATTTCTAGAAAATATTAAAGTTGTGTTTAGAGAACAAAAGTTTTATGAGATGATCTTAAAGACTAGTTAAATATATGTTCATTCATCTGTCGCTCCCCCCACATAGACAGCTATAAAAATTTAAAAGTAGAAAGAAAAGAATAGAAATTCTTGGAAACTCCTAACTCCATTTGGATTAGAAAAACATCAGCTTTCATGTCAGGAATTTGCTCCTTGAACCCTAAAATGCCCCAGATGATACCCTTGAGTTTTCTCCCTTATGATGTACTATGATTAAACAATTAAACAAAATGTCATATTTTATATTCTCCAAAAGGTACAGTGGTTCATGTTGCTACCGTGTGTGAGAAAGTAGCATGCCTTAACTGTAGAGATGCGAAACATTCAAGTGTGAAACACAGCAAAACAATTTCCAAGGGAAGTACACATGCAACATTTCTGCCAGCTCTCTTTGCCCATTGTAGTTTTGAAAGAGGAAAAAAAAAGCTTCTTAATTGGAAATAGGAAGGGAATTCAGTGTAGGGGAGTATAATTAACATTCATAGTAAGGCCAGAAATTCAGGGGGAATACCTCAGCAAATTCTGAGCACTATAGTATCATTACAGTCTTTGAGTGGTCAGTAGGCCTAGAATATTTTGATCTGGATTAATCAAAGTACACCATAAATCATTTATTTGGAAAAATGTTGTAGGAAAACTGTTTCCTTTGTGAGTTTGCTTGCCTGGAAAAATATGGTTCACTGTAACGTGATAATTTTAATAACTCTCCAAAAAAACTAATTGTAAAAATTTTAAAACTAATGTATTCAGATTTACAAAAGTCAAGGTATAAAACTTGAATTAACTTAAAGTTTTATATAAGAATGTTGGTTATTTTAATTCTTCTTTCAAATACAAAAATCAAATACTTGTTATTTGTATTTGTTATAGCTACCAATTACCTATTAATGTTCATAATTACACACACATACACACACACCACACACTCACTCACAAACACAAACATAAACTGCTCAGTCTGTAGAGTTACTTGTATGCATGGTTTCAGGCCTGATCATTTGGCATTAGATAACCAGTTGGTATCCTCCTCACTGCAGAAGATTGTCGGTCAACACTCCATGGTGGCCTGTAGCTGTGATTGATTCTAGTTCTCTATGCCGTTTAATAATATCTGCCCCAAAACTTCTGAACACCCACTGTTTGCCTATTCATTTACCTCTATCCTTATTTTTTTTTCCTTAAAGCTCTCCGAGATGCATTCAAATCTACACTGGTGCAGAGAACTTATAGAGCTAGGTTGGACTTATACTTACTGTCCAGCCAAGAATAATCTTAAATTTCTGCCATCTCTACTTCTGTGTTATAAATACCGAGATTACAAGCATGTATCATTTCTTACTTCATATACTTCCTATTCAATTACTGTAATTTTTTAAACAGACTTAATTAATATATTTTTCTTGTTTAAAAACCCTTATGTGGTAGCCACAGCTGGATCCTGGGTCCTCTGAACAGAGACTTTGGTGTGGGTTTTCACAAGATGATCAGTGAATTCCTGATAAGGAGACTTGGTGAACAGTCTCTTTCCGGAGGTCTGGGTCAGGTAGCTGTAGGTCTTGGAGACAGCATCCAAGGTAGCCTTGGCGAAGTTGCCCAGGATGGCAGTGCAACCTCTGGCTGAAGTTTAGCAGTCATCTATACTGGGTCATTATCAGTAGCTTCTCTGGGCACAGGAGCAGAGACAATGCCAGTGCCTCCAGGGGCAGGGATGAGACACACCAACACAGAGCCAAAGCGGCCTGTTAACCTTGCATGGAACAATGTGGGGCGTACCTATCTTGTTACCCCAGTAGCCTCTCCGCACAGGGACGATGGAAAGCTTTGCCAAGATGATGGCCCCTCGGATGGCAGTGGCAACCTCCTTGGAGCACATAACACCGAGACTAACGTGACCACTGTAGTCCCCAATAGCGAAAAAAGCCTTGAACCTGGTCCACTGGCCAGCCCGAGACTGCTTGTGCACTGGCCTGATTTTCAGAACCTCATCCTTTAGGGATGCACCCAGGAAAATTCAATAATCTCAAACTCTTTAATTGGCAGGGAGAACAGGTAGATCTCCTCCAAGGACTTGATCTTTATGTCCTTAACCAAGCTGCCGAGCTTGGTGACAGGTATCCACTCAGCTTTACCTCCATGAGTCCCATGGCCTCGATCATGGTCATGGCCTTCCTCACTGCCCTGATCCCTAAGACTGCTGCTGAATCCTCCGCACTGCTGCTGAATCCTTCACGGAAGCTGCTGTGGTCTCTTAATCCTGGGCCCCTGGGTCCTCCGGGTCCTCCTGCTCTGCAGTCATCCACCATTTGCTAGGAGAGAGAGAGAGAGAGAGAGAGAGAGAGAGAGAGAGAGAGAGAGAGAGAGAGAGAGAGAGAGAGAGAGAGAGAGAGAGAGAGAGAGAGAGAGAGAGAG
>CM052709.1:43831662-43844869 GCA_028551405.1 Uromys caudimaculatus | reverse complement strand
TGGACTTATGGTTTGGACCACATATGTGGCAGAGGATGACCTCGATGGCCATCAGGGAGAGACGAAAGGCCCTTGGGCCTGAGGATGTTAGAGGCCTCAGTAAAGGGGAATATCAGGGCGGGAAAATGGGGATGGGTGGACGGGGGGATGGGGTGGGAGGTGGAATTCCCTCCTAGAGGCGGGTTGGGGAGGGGAGGGGGGGTATACAAAGAGGAGACTCAGAAAAGGGGAAACATTGGAAATGTATATAAAGTATCAAAAATAAAAAAGGAGGAAAAAAAAAAAAAGAAAATTCTTTGTTTAGCTCTTTACTCCATTTTTAATAGGGTTATTTGATTCTCTGGAGTCTAACTTATTGAGTTCTTTGTATATATTGGATATTAGCCCTCTATCCAATGCAGGACTGGTAATGAAAGTAATCTTCTTTCAACAAACCCAAAAGAAGACAGAAATACAAACATAATTCCACCTCTAGCAACAAAAATAAGAGGAAGTAACAATCACTTTTTCTTAATATCTCTTAACATCAATGGACTCAATTCCCCAATAAAAAGACATAGACAAACAGACTGGATATGTACACAGTACCCAGAATTTTGCTGCATACAGGAAAGGTACCTCAGTGACAAAGACAGACAGTACCTCAGAGTAAAAGATTGCACAACAATTTTCCAATCAAATGGTCCCAAGAAACAAGCTGGAGTAGCTATTCTAATGTCGAATAAAATCAACTTTCAACAAAAAGTTATCAAGAAAATAAGGAAGGACACTTCATACTGGTCAAAAGGAAAAAAAATCTAACTTGATGAACTCTGAATTCTGAACATCTATGCTTCAAAGGTAAGGGCACCCACATTCATAAAAGAAACTTTACTAAATCTCAAAGCTTTAGTAAAATATATCTCACCTCACACAATAATAGTGGGAGATTTCAACACCCCTCTCTCAGCAATGGACAGATCTTAGAAACAGAAACTAAACACAGACACAGTGAAACTAACAGAAGTTATGAACCAAATGAATCTAACAAGTATTTATAGAACATTTCATCTTAAAGCAAAAGAATATACCTTCTTCTCAGCACCTCATGGCACCTTCTCCAAAACTGACCATATAATTGGTCACAAAAGAGGCCTCAACAGGTACAAGAAGATTGAAATAATCCCATGCATCCTATCAGATCACCACTGACTAAGGCTGGTCATAAATACAAACAAAAACAACGGAAAGCACACATACACATAGAAGTTTAACAATGTTCTACTCAAAGATAACTTGGACAAGGAAGAAATAAAGAAAGAAATTAAAGACTTTTAAGAATTGCATGAAAATGAAGACACATCATAACAAAACTTATGAGATACAGTGAAAACAGTGGTAAGAGGAAAATTCATGTCTCTAAGTGCCTCTAAAAATAAATTGGAGAGATTATACACTAGCAGCTTGACAGCACACCTGAAATCTCTAGAACCAAAAGAAACAAATATACCCAAGAGGAATAGACTGTAGAAAATAATCAAACTCAGGGATGAAATCAACCAAATAGAAACAAAAAGAACTATACAAAGAATCAACAAAACCAGGAGCTGATTCTTTGAGAAAATCTACAAGATAGATTAAACCTTAACCAGACTAACCAGAGGTCACACAGAGAGTATTCAAATTAATAAAACCAGACGTCAAAAAGGAGACATAATAACAGAAACTGAGGAAATTTAAAAAATCATTATATCCTACTACAAAAGCTTATACTCAACAAAATTGGAAAATCTAGATGAAATGTACAATTTTCTAGACAGATACCAGGTGCCAAAGTTAAATCAGGATTAAATAAACCATCCAATCATTCCCATAACCACTAAAAAAACCAGACACAGTCATTAATCATCTCCCAACCAAAAACAAAACAAACAAAACAAAACAAAAAAACCCAGGACCAGATGGGTTTAGTGGAGAATTCTATCAGACCTTCAAAGAAGACCTAATATCAATATTCTTCAAACTATTTCAGAAAATAGAAGATGCACTACCCAATTCATTCTATGAAGCCACAATTACAATTATACCTAAACTAAACAAACACCAAACAAAGAAAGAGAACTTCAGACCAATTTCCCTTATGAACATCAATGCAAAAATCCTCAATAAAATTTTCTCAAACCTAATCCAAGAACACATCAAAAGGATCATTCACCATGATCACTTAGGCTTCATCCCAGGGATGCAGGGATGGTTCAATATATGGAAATCCATCAACGTAATCCACTACTTAATAAAACTCAAAGAAAAAAAAAAAACCTCACATAATCATTTGATTAGATGCTGAAAAAGCATTTGACAAAATTCAGCATCCCTTCATGTTAAAAGTCTTGGAAATATCAGGAATTCAATGCCCATGCCTAAACATAGTAAAAGCAATATACAGCAAGCGAATAGCCAATATCAACCTAAATGAAGAGAAGCTTGAAGCAATAGCACTAAAATAAGAAACTAGACAAGGCTAACCACTCTCTCCTTATCTATTCAATACAGTACTTGAAGTTCTAGCTAGAACAATTAGGTAAACCAAGGGAGGTAAAACTGATAGAAATTGGAAAGGAAGAAGTCAAAATATCACTGTTTGCAGATGATATGATAGTGTACTTAAGGGTTCCCAAATTTCCGCCAGAGGACTAGTAAATCTGATAAACAAATTCAGCAAAGTGGCTTGATATAAAATTAAATCAAATCAGTAGCCTTCCTCTACTCAAAGAATATATCATCTGAGAAACAAATTAGGTAAACACCCTTCACAATAGTCACAAAATAATATTACATACCTTCGTGTGACTCTAAGCAAGCAAGTAAAAGTTCTGTATGACAAGAACTTCAAGTCTTTAAAGAAAGAAATCAAAGATGTGAGAAGATGGAAAGATCTCCCATGCTCATGTTTTGGCAGGATCAGTATAGTAACAATGGCCATCTTGCCTAAAGCAATCTTCATATTCAGTGCAATCCCCATCAAAATTCCAACTCAATTCTTCATAGAGTTAGGAAGAACAATTTACAAATTCATTTGAAATAACAAAATTCCAAGAGAATGAAAACTATTCTCAACAATAAAAGAACATCTGGGGGAATCACTATCCATGACATCAAGCTGTATTACAAAAAAACTGTATGGTATTAGTACTGAGACAGGCTGAAAGGTCAATGGAATAGAATTAAAGACTCAGAAATGAACTCACACACATATGGTCACTTGATCTTTGACAAAGCAGCTAAAACCATCCAGCGGAAAAAAAGACAGTATTTATAACAAATGATGCTGATTCAACTGGTGGTCAGTATGTAGAAGAATGCAAATCAACCTATTCTTATCTCCTTGTACAAAGCTCAAGTGCAAGTGGATCTAGGACCTCCACATAAAACCAGATACACTGAAACTTATAGACTAGAAAGTGAGGAAGAGCCTTGAACACATGGGCACAGGGGAAAATTTTCTGAACCAAATATCAATGGCTTATGCTCTAAGATCAACAATTGACAAATGGGACATCATAAAATTGCAAAGCTTCTGTAAGGCAAAGGACACTGTCAGTAGGACAAAACGGCAACCAACAGATTGGGAAAAGATCTTTACCAATCTAACATGCGATAGAGGGCTAATATCCAATAAATACAAAGAATCCAAATAACTCAAGAAATTAGCAGCATGCCTTTACAGGTATCCCACAGTTCTGTCAGCTCTTACATCTTGGGGTCTCTGATGTAATCCAGACTTCATGATCATAGGTTCATGCAATGGTCTATTCTGGCCTCCAGGAATATACAACCCTGACAACTTCCCTTAGTAATGGATGAAATGTACTCTGACTAACTCTGTCAAATCTTTCTCTGGTTTGTCACTTTGTCTACCCCCCAATTAGATATCACTTTTAAACAATGCTGCTTCCTTGAATAAACTAACCTTACCTACATTATTCAGAATTAAAGGTCTGTACTAAAGGTGTGTCTACAATCTAGTCCAAAAACACTGACCTAGCCTTTTGAATGTTATTTATTGCCAGAGAAGCCTTGTTTCTGGATTAAAATTCCTTTACAAAATATATGCTGTTTTTTATATAGAACAATTTTAAATGCATACTATTTTTAAATATATAAAAATTAATTTCTTGCATTCTTACCATGAATAATTAGAGAGATGTTTGAAGTAATAATTAGTGGATATTAGAAAAGATAAAGGATTGCATCATAATTTCTGAGACTTGGGAGGAAAAGTAAAAATCTGTCCAACAGATTAAGCACAAGGAGAATTTCAGAAATTTAAGGCCAAAGAAAATATTTTTAAAAAGTTTATCAATTTCCATGAAATAAAATGGAAATGGACAAAGATACTAGGAGTATAGGTGTGTGGTGTTTAGGTAATAGTGTTCGAGTGAGACAGTATCTATAAGAAAATTCTTAGAAGCCTGTAGAGAATCCACACTATCTATTCAACTGTATGTGTCTTAAACCCTGCCTTCTACAACAGAATACAAAACGGTTAGCTAATCTGTTCTCAGGGCTCACACTTTTCAGAAAATGGTTATTTTATTTATTTACATTTCAAATGTTATCCCCATTCCAGGTTTCCCCTCTTCAAATACTCTATCTCATCACCCCCCCCCCCCCCGCTTCTTTGAGGGTGCTCCCCCTCCCACCTACGCACTCACACCTCTCCTTCTTGGCATTCCCCTACACTGGAGAATCTAGCCTTCATAGGACCAAGGGCCTCTCTTCCCATTGCTGCTCTCCAAGTCCATCCTCTGCTATATATGCAGCTGGAGTTATGGGTCCCTCCATGTGTACTCTTTGATTGGTGATTTAGTCCCTGGGAGCTCTGGGGGGTCTGGTTGATTGATACTGTTGTTCTTCCTATGGGGTTGCAAACCCCTTCAGCTCCTTCAGTCCTTTCTCTAACTCCTCCATTGGGGACCCCATGCTTAGTCCAATAGTTGGTTGTGAGCATCCACCTCTGTATTTGTAAGGCTCTGGCAAAGTCTCTCAGGAGACAGCTGTTTCAGGCTCCTGTCAGCAAGCACTTCTTGGCATCGGCAATTGTGCCTGGGTTTGGTGTCTGTATATGGGATGGGTCCTCAGGTGTGGCAGTCTCTGGATGGCCTTTTCCTCAGTCTCTGCTCCACACTTTGTCTCCGTATTTCCTCCCATGAGTTTGTTGTCCCCACCCCTTCTAAGAAGGACTGAATCATCCACACCTTGGTCTCTTTCTTCTTGAGCTTCAAGTGGTCTGTGAATTGTATCTTGGGTATCCTGAGCTTTTGGGACAATACCCACTTATCAGTGAGTACATACCATGTGTGTTCTTTTGTGATTGGTTACCTCACTCAGGATGATATTTTCTAGTTCCATCCATTTGCCCAAGAATTTCATGAAGTCATTGCTTTTAATAGCTGAGTAGAATTCCAGTGTGTAAATGTATTTTCTGTATCCATTCTTCTGTTGAAGGACACCTTGGTTGTTTCCAGCTTCTGGCTATTATAAATAAGGCTGCTATGAACATAATTAAGCTGGTGTTCTTGTTATATGTTGGAGCATATTTTGGATATATGCCCAGGAGTGGTATAGCTGGGTCCTCAGGTAGAATCCTGAGATTTCACCTCACACCAGTCAGAATGTCTAAGATCAAAAACTTAGGTGACAGCAGATGCTCGTGGGGATGTGGAGAAAGAGGAACACTCCTCCATTCTTAGTGGGATTTTAAGTTACTACAACCACTCTGGAAATTAGTCTGGCAGTTCCTGTTATGAAGCTTTTTTATATAAAATCCTACTTGTTAATTATTGGCTTCAGTTTTTGGACTGATAAAGTCTAAGACAAATTTTTGCACCTATATTCTAAAGGGATTATATTTTCTTTTTGCTATTTCAGTTATTCAGGTTTCCTATTAGTTCTGACATATTTGGATTTAGTATTTGTTCATAATGGTAGATATATATCTAACATATTATTCTGTATATGCAGATCCAGTTTTACCAGCACTGTATGTTTTATAACCTGCCTTTTATTTAGTGTATGTTTTTGACATACCTGTCAAATATTAATTGGCTATACTTATGCATACTTATATTTAGGCCTGTACATGTCTGTTTTTGTGCCTATACCATATTGTTATTGATATTATGGTCTTTGATTATTATATGCAGTCTGGAATGTCAACTTATACATCAATTCTCTTACTTTCAGAATTGTCTTGATTATCTAGGTTCTTTTGTGCTTCCATATAAATACTTTTATTATATATAGGTGTATATATATATATATATATATATATATATATATATGAATTTTTATAAAGGATTAGATTTATAATTCTGACTTGGATTTAATTGAATTCATACCTGACTTTTAGTAGAAAATTTACTGTCACAATAGTAATTCTAACAATCTATAAAATGTCCACTTTTTAGTGGTTTTGACTTTTAAAATTATTTTATTTATTTACATTCCAGTTGCTGCTTACCTCTAGGTGCCCCGAACCACAGTTTCTCATCCCTTTCCTCCTCACCCCTTGTCCCTGAATGATCCCCACAACAGACTTCCCCATTTCCTGAGGCCTCAAGTCTCACAATGGTGAAGCACATTTTCTCCTACTGAGGCCAGACCAGGCAGACCACTGTTATATTTGTGCCTGGGGCCTTGAACCAGCCTGTGTATACTCCTCGTTGTTGATTCAGTCTCTGGGAGTTCCCAGAGGTCAGGGTTAGGTGAGACTGCTGGTCTTCCTATGGGGTCACTCTCCCTTTCACTTTCTTCAATCTTTCCTCTAATTCAACCAGAGGGGTTTCTGACTTCTGTCCAGTGGTTGGGTGTAAGTAACTGCATCTGTCTTAGTCAGCTGCTGCTAGGGCCTCTCAGAGGACAGCTATGCCAGGCTCCTCTCTGTAAGCACATCATAATATCAGTACTAGTATAAGGCCTCCGTGCCTGCTCATGAGATTGATCTCAAGTTGGACCTGTCATTGGACCACTTTTCCCTCAGTCTCTTCTCCATTTTGTCCCTGAAGTTCTTTTAGACAAGAACAATTCTGAGTCAGAAATTTTGACAGTAAGCTAATAACCCTAGCCCTCCACGTGTGGGCCTATCTACAAAGGTGAACTCTTTGAGGGCCCAGGGTTGGACATTTTGGCTAATGTCATCTCCATTGAGTCCTTAGACTCTCACTTTCTGGGTCTATGTAACTTTCTAGATGGCCCCTTCACTTTCCACTTCCCAAGGCTGCTTATTTTCATTCATTCTCTTGACCTTCTGGGCTTCTCTCTTGTCCCCCTCCTTCATTCCTGATCCTGTTCTATTTTTCTTTTCCGCCTCCCTTCTCCCACCCAGATCCCTCCCTCCCTCTGCTTCCCAGAATTATTTCCTTCCCCCTTCTAAGTGGGAATGATGCATCCTCACTTGGGCCTCTCTGCCTTATTATACTTCTTATGTTCTTTGGATTGTATCATTGGTGTTCTATACTTTTTGGCTAATATCTACTTATCAGCAGGTATATACCATGCACGTCTTATTTGGGTGAGTTACCTCACTCAAGATGATATTTTCTATTTCCATACATTTACCTGAAAAATTCATGATGTCCTCATTTTTAATAGCTCAATAGTATTGCATTGTGTAAATGGGCACATTTTCTGTACCCATTCTTCAATTGAGGAATATCTGGGATGTTTCCAGCTTCTGGCTATTACAAATAAGGCTGCTCTGAACATGGTGGAGCACATGTCCTTGTGGTATGGTGGGGCATCTCTTGGGCATATGCCCAAGAGTGGTATAGCTGGGTCTTCAGGTAGAATTATTTCCAATTTTGTGAGGAACCACCAGATTGATTTCCAGAGTGGTTGTACCAGTTTGCAATCTCACCAGTAATGGAAGAGTGTTCCTCTTTCTCCACATCCTTGACAGCATGAGCTATCACTTGAGTTTTTGATCTTTGCCTTTAGCCACACTAACTAAAGAGCACAGAGACAGTATCCAAATTAATAAAATCAGAAATGAAAAGGGAGACATAAGAGAACCTGCAGAAATTCAAAACAATCATTAGAATCTACTATAAAAGCCTATGTGCTACAAAACTGGAAAATCTAAATGAAATGAGTAATTCCTATATAGATATTAAAGAACAAAGTTAAATCAGTATCAGGTAAGCAATCTAAACAGTCCCATAAACCCTAAGGAAATAGAAATAGTCATTAAAAACCTCCCAACCAAAAAAAGGCCCGGGCCAGATGGTTTTAGTGCAGATTTCTGCAAGAACTTCAAAGATTTCCTAATATTAATACTCCTTAAACTTTCGATGAAATTGAAAAAGAAGAAACACTACCTAATTCTTTATTATTCTATTTTATTTTTATTTTTTGATACATTATTTACATTTCCAATGTTTCCCTCTTTCTAGGTCTCCTGTTTGGAAATCCCCTATCCTCTCGCCCTCCCCACCGCTATGAGGGAATTCCACCTCCCACCCACCTGCCCACTCACTCCCATATTCCCACCTTGACATTCCCCTTTACTGGGGCCTCTAACACCCTCAGGCCCAAGGGCCTCTCCTCCCCCTGATGGCCAACAAGGCCCTCCTCTGCCACATATGTAGTCCGAACCATGGGTCCCTCGATGTGTATTCTTTGGTTGGTGATCCAGCCTCCAGGAGGATCTGGGGGGTCAGGCCAGTTGACACTGTTGCTCTCTCCATGGGGCTGCAGACTCCCTCATCTCCTTCATTCACTTCTCCAACTCCTCCATCTGAGACCTCACTCTCAGTCCAGCGATTACTGTAAAGTGCAACTTGGGTATTCCAAATGTTTGGGCTAATATCCACTTATGATTGCAAGCTGGTACAACCACTCTGGAAATCAGTTTGGCGGACCCTCAGAAAAATGGACATAATACTACCTGAGGACCCAGCTATACCTCTCCTGGGCATATACCCAGAAGATGCTCCAACATGTAATAAAGACACATGCTCCACTATGTTCATAGCAGCCATATTTATAATAGCCAGCAGCTGGAAACAACCCAGATGTCCCTCATCAGAGGAATGGATGCAGAAAATGTGGTACATTTACACAATGGAGTACTACTCAGCTATTAAAAACAATGACTTAATGAAATTTGCAGACAAATGGATGGAACTTAAAAATATCCTGAGGGAGGTAACTCAGTCACAATAGAACAAACATGGTATGTACTCACTAATAAGTGGATATTACCTAATTCCTTCTATGAAGCCACAGTTACTCTGATACCAAAACCACACAGAGGCCCAACAAATTAAAAAAAAAAACCCAAAACTTCAGAACAGTCTCTCTTACGAATATCTAGGCAAAATTACTCAATAAATTTCTTGCAAACTAAATCCAAGAACACATAAAAAGCATCATTCACCAAGATTAACTAAGCTTCATCCCAGGAATGGTTCAGTATATGAAAATTCATCAACAAAATACACAATATAAACAAACTCAAGGAAAAAAGCCACATGATCTTATTGTTAGATTCTGACAATTTATTCAACAAAATACAACACTCCTTCATGCTGAAACTATTGGAGAGATCAGAAATTCATGGCAAATACACAAATATAATAAAAGCAATATATACCACTTTTAGTTTACTCAATCACTCTGTAATGCTATCACATTAGTAATCCATGGAAATGATTAAGCCAGAAGTCAGTATTTCTCTTCCACCAGCCTGAGGAGCAGGCCTTCAAGACATGAGCATTTGGCAGACACTTCCTACTAAAACACATTTTTTCATACCTAAATTTTCACTGACAGAATGACTGATATTATAAATATAGCTATAAATATCTTTTGAATTGAGAACAATTTCACTTTATCTTATTAACCTAAAGGTGAAAGTTAAACTTTGCCTCTGATACACTTGAAATAAATGGAGAGCCATGTGCTTATTTATTCTTGTTTTTGAAATTTTCCATCCATTACAAAATGTTACTTAAGAGCTACTAAAAATAACCACAATTTACTGTGTAATTTCCCAGAGACAAAATTAGTCAAGTCAGTAAAGACAATTAAATGAGACAGTTTAATAAAAACTCCATAAATATTTTATTTAGCCCATTAGCAATTTTTACTCCTTATAACAAAAAACAATATCCTTCTCATTCTTAAAACACTGTTAATTACCCTAATATAATACAAACTTGATTAAAGTATTTCCCTACAACATGTCCTTGAATATAGCACCACAGAAGATAGGATATGTCAGATTACACTTGGTCAGAAAGTCACACTGAATACCAGAGAATGGCAATTAGGAACATAGCTTCTGATCATAGGCAGATTATTTTAATTATAAATCTGTAGTTCCTCAGCTTCTTGCCTGTATGTAGGTTGTTTCTCTTTATATTTGATTTTTTTCATTTAGAAACCACAATAGTAACATAACCAATAGAATTATACTAAAACTTAGTGGAGATAATATTTGTAAAGCTGTAAAATCAAGCTTTTAATATTATTGCTTGTGACCATGTCAAAATTATTTATACTTGTCACTGAAGAAATAAGGAAAAATTTAAAGTAGGTTGGAATCATCATAAACAAGAATGGGGAAATAATTTGAGAGAACTGAGACACTGAATGGAAAAACGGAAAGAAGAGGGGCTTAAAGGTGACCATAGATGAATGAAATAATGAATCACACATGATTAGGTCATACAGTATCTTTAATATGCATGTTGAAGAATCTTTCTTTTCTTTTCTTTTCTTTTCTTTTCTTTTCTTTTCTTTTCTTTTCTTTTCTTTTCTTTTTTTTCAACACAGGGTTTCTCTGTGTAGCCCTGGCTGTCCTGGAACTCACTCTGTAGACCAGGCTGGCCTCGAACTCAGAAATCCGCCTGCCGCTGCCTCCCGAGTGCTGGGATTTAGGCGTGCACCACCACTGCCCGGCTGAAGAATCTTTAAAATAATACACTTGGGAAAGTTTTGGATTTCATCACTATGTTTCTTGCAAAAGCCAAAAAACTAAAAATAAAGAACAAAAAATTACACTCATTATTTTACTTATGAAAGCAGTAAGCTGTTTACTAAAAATTCACAGACTTGAGTAATTACAATTATTATTATTATTTTTTTTTTTTTACTGCCTTCAGTAACTTAGCAAAACTCAATTCAAATGATTTGGTGAGGTTAATGCCTGATCATTTAAACTTGATTTCCTTAGAAAATCTAGAAGAGTAAAAAGGCAAATGAGGGGGTCAAAAGATAAGCATTGGAGTTTATGATTATCAAGTTTTCTGCTTCTAAATTGAACTGTATTAAGTTTGTGACTACTTTTTCTCTTTTAGTATACATTTATGCTTTTATTAAAAAATAAAAGTAAGGTTCATAGTGACTTTTCTAATTTAGAACCTTTTTGTATATTTTCTAACATTTCAAACAAACCTCCTATCTTATCTAGGATTTTTATTTTATTTAATAAATATACTTTGAAATATTTTCCTAATAGTTGTCCAATATTTTCCTCACTTTCTTGTTTTATTTTTGTTCTCTTTTTATCTACTAAACATTTACTAAATATATTTGATATATCTATTTTCATGTATAGGATAAATGTTTTACTTGTTCCTATACATGAGTACTGTGTGCATGTCTGGTGACTATGAAGGTCAGAAAATGTTTTTAGCTTCCCTGAAACTTGAGTTACTGATGGTTGTGAGACGTTGAGTAGTGCTGATAACCAAACCAAAACATTCTGAAAAAAAAAAAAGTCTTCTTAATTTTTCCATCTGCATATGTCTCCAGTCCCAGTTTCTTCTTGTTTTAAAATATTATGTCGTATGCTATTTTCCTGATTCAGCTATCCACATATCTTTTATTTATGAATATTAATGTATTATGACTTTGTCAATATGTGTTTTATATAACCTCAGTTGTGTGTATGTGTGCATGTGTGTGCGTGTGTGTAGTTGAAGAAAATGTGGGGTAGGGGCCAGCAATATTTGTAGTCCTGATTACTTTGGTGTAAAAGTAAATTTTATTGACTAGATGTATCTTTGCAGTTTTTTGTATTCTTTTTATTTTTATTTTTTGATACTTTATTTACATTTCCAATGTTTCCCCCTTTCTAGGTCTCCTCTTTGGAAACCACCTTTCCCCGCCCCCTCCCCTACCTCTATGAGGGAATTCCAACTCCCGTCCACCAGCCTACCCACTCCCATATTCCCACCTTGACATTCCCCTTTACTGGGGCCTCTCCTCCCGCTGATGGCCAACAAGGCCCTCCTCTGCCACAAATGTGTTCTGAACCATGGGTTCCTCGATGTGTATTCTTTGGTTGGTGGTCCAACCTCCAGGAGGACTGGGGGAGGGGGTCAGGCCATTTGACACTGTTGCTCCCTCCATGGGGCTGCAACTCCCTCAGCTCCTTCAGTCCCTTCTCCAACTCCTCCATCTGGGACCTCACTCTCAGTCCAGTGGTTGCTGTACAGTGAAACTTGGGTATTCCAAACTTTTGGGCTAATAGCCACTTATCAGTGAGTACATACCATGTTTGTTCTTTTGTGACTGAGTTACATCATTCAGGATGATATTTTCAAGTTCCATCCATTTGCCTGCAAATTTCATTAAGTCACTGTTTTTAATAGCTGAGTAGTACTCCATTGTGTAAATGTACCACATTTTCTGTATCCATTCCTCTGATGAGGGACATCTGGGTTGTTTCCAGATTCTGACTATTATAAATATGGCTGCTATGAACATAGTGGAGCATGTGTCTTTATTACACGTTGGAGCATCTTCTGGGTATATGCCCAGGAGAGGTATAGCTGGGTCCTCAGGTAGTATGTTCATTTTTCTGAGGGTCCGCCGAACTGATTTCCAGAGTGGTTGTACCAGCCTGCAGTCCCACCAACAATGGAGGAGTGTTCCTCTTTCTCCACATCCTCGCCAGCATCTGCTGTCACCTGAGTTTTTGAACTCAGCCATTCTGACTGGTGTGAGGTGGAATCTCAGACTTGTTTTGATTTGCATTTCCCTAATGACTAAGGATGTTGAGTATTTCTTTAAGTGCTTCTCAGCCCTGCGAATTTCCTCAGTAGAGAATTCTCTGTTTAGCTCTGTTCCCCATTTTTTGATAGGTTTATTTGGTTTTCTGGAGTCTAACTTCTTGAGTTCTTTGTATATGTTGGATATTAGCCCTCTATCGGACGTA
>CM052709.1:43814617-43831562 GCA_028551405.1 Uromys caudimaculatus | reverse complement strand
TGGTTGCCATTTTGTCCTATTGACAGTGTCCTTTGCCTTACAGAAGCTTTGCAATTTCATGAGGTTCCATTTGTCTATTCTTGATCCTAGAGCATAAGCCCTGGTGTTCTGTTCAGGAACTTGTCCCCCATACCCAGGTGACCGAGAGTTTTCCCCACTTTCTCTTCTATTAGATTCAGTGTAGCTGGTTTTATGTGGAGGTCCTTGATCCACTTGGACTTGAGATTTGTACAGGGAGATAGGAATGGATCAATTCCCATTCTTCTGCATGTAGACTGCCAGTTGAACCAGCACCGTTTGTTGAAAATGCTGTCTTTTTTCCACTGGGTGGTTTTAGCTCCTTTTTCAAAAGTCAAGTGACCGTAGGTGTGTGGGTTCATTTCTGGGTCTTCAATTCTATTCCATTGATCTACCTGCCTGTCGCTGTACCAATATCATGCAGTTTTTATCACTACTGCTCTGTAGTACAGCTTGAGGTCAGGAATGCTGATTCCCCCCCAGAAGTTCTTTTGTTGTTGAGAATAGCTTTTGCTATCCTGGGTTTTTTTTGTTGCTCCAAATGAATTTGAGAATTTCTCTCTCTAAGTCTATGAAGAATTGAGTTGGAATTTTGATGGGGATTGCATTGAATCTGTAGTTAGCTTTTGGCCGGATGGCCATTTTTACTATATTAATCCTGCCAATCCATGAGCATGGGAGAGCTTTCCATCTTCTGAGGTCTTCTTCGATTTCTTTCTTCTGAGACTTGAATTTCTTGTCATACAAATCTTTCACTTGTTTGGTTTTCAGAGGAACTGCTACATTGATTTCCAACCAGATTGTAACAGTTTACATTCTACCAAAAGCATAAGGTTATATTTTTTTCACATCCTTTTCACATTTATCATTGTTTTCTTGATGGAGGAGCTGATACTAAAATCTGGTTCCCTAATTGGTTTATGATTCCATAATAAAAAGTGGCAGAAGCCAATTGTTGGGTGAAGAGAAAGGTGGGTGGGTATTCGAGGCCCAACAGGAAGAAAGGGGACAGAGGTAGGATTATGAGTCACAGTAGTTGGTAGAGCAGAGGAAGGGGCAGATATGTAGGTCTCAGGACACCTGTAGTTTGTAGCCTGGATGGAGCCCAAGGAGGATGGGGCATGCTATTCTTCACTCAGCCATTGAATTATCTGGCTAATTTTAAAATATTAAGGCTGTCTGGTGTTTTCCATCTGTGACAACTAAGGTGAGCAGGAGAAAGGGCATAGCCAGGGCAGACATTGGTGGCTTGGAGGAGCTAGCCAGGAGAGGTAAGGGAGCTCAGAAAGAGCTCTCAAGAAAGAGCAAGCATGATTTTGAAATTACACACAATAGATAAACAGTAAGTTGGGAGTTCTTTGGAATCTTTTGGCATTTGAAGAAATTTAGGTTTGCCGTTTTACTGGTTTTAGAGAAAAAGGGTAATTCCATACTGTTTTTAATGTGTTTTGATCCCATTAGGGATGCGTGCAGTCAGGATGCTCAGTGTCACAGGATCAGGATAAGAAGCAAAGGTAGAACCCTTTAGTTATTGCATGGCTCTTATAGGAAGTGCCACCTGTATCCTTGGTTGGTAGTTTAAAGTTCTTAGTGAACTTCTTATGTGGAAGTTCCTTCATAGACCACCACAACTGGGTACTTTCAGCTTCATTTACAACAACTCTGAAGATGGAAGCATGTTGGGGCTGCTGTATGTGGATATGATCTGAGGAACTGCTGTTTTAAACCTAAGAATCCCAATGGTTCACACAACACCTATTGGATGATCTTGACTAAGGGAAACAATGACACATACAACACACATAGGATGGTCTTGACCAAGTGGACCAATTTGATTCTTATTATTTCAGTGTAGTTTCTCACAACCCAATGAAGCTGTGATCCTTATTACTCATCTTTTTATACTTGCTGGTCATCTTTGAGGCCAAAATTACTCATGCTTATCCCCCCACTGAGAAATTGCCAGGCTTTGAAAGAATTTGTGTTGCCTCACTGTGCATCTTTCTTCAATGCTAGATTCCAAATGCTCTCCCCCTGCCGTATGTGTTGTAGTTTTTAAGTTATTGAGTAAAGTTTAGAAATACATAGATATTTCTAAATCTTTCTATTTTTACATACATTTGAAGTTTCATAAAAATGATTTAAATATTGAATCTAAAATGAAAGAATAAAGTAAAAATAATATGAAAATATAATAAAAATAAAGAAACTATACAATGGATAGAATAAACTGGAGGAGCCTTTCTAGGTCTTTCTAGTCTGACAAAATGAGGCAAGTAGTTCTTCACTTGAATTTTCTGTTCAGGCAGACACCAACATGAAACTTAATGAAGTCAAAAAGAAACAATGGTTAGCATTGAGCTCTGTGGTTTCATTCACTTATTTGTCCATCCCCCCAATCTGGGCTTCCTTTTTCTGATATCTTTTAATGAGCTCTATTAGCAAAGATTTCTCTATTGTAGCCTTTTAAGAAAAGTCTTACCTTGCCCTCCGTTTTGAAGGCTATAGGGTATAACCCTGGCTACAATGCCTGTGCTTTCTTTGTCCCATGAGAGACTTCATAGTCTTCTGGATTACAAGGTATTGAAAAGAAGTCAGATTTTTTTAATAATTCTTATTCTTATAGTGATATTGTAGGTTATGTCTCTATTATTATCTCTCTCACTTTCAATAGTTTCTAATTTTTCCTATGCTTCAGCAGTTTCATTATAACATGCCTATTTTAGGTCTTTTTTTACATTTATTATGTTCTTTTCTTTCTTGCAACAGCAACTGGTATCTGACAGTAAGTATGAAACATGTTTCAAGAATTATTTCTTGAGAAATATCTTTATTAATTTCCTCTTTACTTTCTGACTTTCCATACTTCTATTCTAAACAATTTATACTATTTCATCACTCTGATTCTGTTTGTTCATTTTAGTTTGATTTTGGTTGTTTTTCACCAGGCTTTATGTTCATTAATTTTTTTTCCAGCAATTTTTGAGCCTTAGAAGAAACTGAGACATTCTTTCTGTGTTTCTCTGGTTTTGTTTTTTTGTTTGTTTGTTTGCTGTTTGGTTGGTTAGTTTTGTTGTTGTTGTTTGTTTGTTTGTGTTGTTTTGCTTTTATATTTTAAATATTATATTTTACTTATTTCCACTTACTGTTTAACTTTTCTCTCACCATTTAAATTGCCTATAAAATCTTGCATATTATTTTACATTTTTCAAATTAGAGTTTTTGACATTTTATTTTCTTCTAAGTTTTTGATTAATTTATTTATTTAGTTTTTCATATATATGTGATACACACACACACACACACACACACACACACACACACACACACACACACCAGAAGCGGGTATTAGATCTCCTGGCAGGGCATTTATGGATGGTTGTAGGCCATCATGTGTGTGCTGAGCCCCAAACCCAATCCTTTGTAAGAGTAACAGTATTCTTCACTGCTGATTTCCCTTCCAAGCCCTGAGCTTTTAAATTTTAATGACATTTATTTAAAATATATGTATGTGTTAACACAAATACCCTTGATCTATATGTCTCTAGCTTGAGACTTCATACTCTGTTCTATAGACAGGCTGTGTATTATGTGGAACTTAATTGTGTATGCATAAAGCAATCACTTTTTAGAGGATCAGAGAATAACAAGAAAAGCAAATATTCCACATTCAGTGATGGATAAAAAGCCCCTATCTCAGGTATTTCCCTGTATTTGAGGATCTGCACACAGCACTGAGTTCTTTTGCTTTATTTATGCTTCTCTTATACGATACATCCAGAACACAGTCTCTTATCCTTGTTTTTCTCCCAATTATCCCCTACCTAATCTTGCCTCCAAAGAATTTGAACATCAAACTGACTTTTCGCACTAGAGGAATAACCCAATTGCAAGAAGATGCAAAGATCATAACTATGCCAATCAGTAGGAATTCAGTCCAAGACACTGATATCTTGCATCTTGGTGCTGAAATCACTATGGAAAATATGACACACTTTGCATAGAGAAATTAAATAGTAAAGTAAGAAATTGGCCTTTCTTCATACCTCATCTACCATCATAGAAAGACTTCTAATACAGATCTTCTTATGCATGCAGCTTAGTTTCTTTTTGTTTGTTTGTTTTTGTGTGTGTGTGTGTTTTTTTTTTTTTTTTCGTATTATGGTATAAAGTGAGCAGTTTGTTGAAAGAATATAACATTGCAGTGCTATAACAACTAAAAAATAGATTCTCCTGCCACCTCTTCCCCCACCTTCATTAAACCTGAAGATTTGAAACATAGAGGTAAGCTTCCCCCACCCATCTTCCTTGCTCTCTGAGCCTTTGAGCCAAGCCAAGCTACCCTGAGCAGTCTACTATCCCAGGGGACCTCATTCTCTGATCACCGATCCTCTACCTTCATCAAACTCCTGAACCATACAGGTAATCTTTCCTTCCACTACCCATCTTTTCTGCTTTTTGAGTCCTCTAAGCCAAGCCAAGCTTCTCAGAGAAGTTTCTAGCAATTCCATTTTCCTGCCACCTCTCTACCTACCTTCGCTGTACCTGAGGTTCCTAAGTCATACAGACCTGCAGAACCAGAACCATAAATATCTGCAGGTATGGAAGTATAAAGCCCTAGGATACCTTGCCATACCAGGACTATTGAGATTCAGTACCCTCCCAATATCTAATAAAACAAGAATATCCAGGACCCAAAACTATCCAGATGGCGAAGGCCCTTGAAAGGACTCAGTCAACAAAAACCAAAGCAATATGACACCTCCAAAATACAGTTATCCTACTACAGCAAGTCCTGGATATCCTAACAATACCAAAACAAAAGAAAATGATCTTAATTTCAATCTTATAAAGGTGATAAGGGCCTTAAAAGAGAAAATGAGTAAACCCTTTAAAATTATAGGAAAATATAATCAAGTAGACGTCTTTAAAGAAGAAACAAATGAATCTCTTAAAGATATACAGGAAAATATAATTAAACAAGTGAAAGAAAGAAAAAAAACTGAAAGACTTGAAAGTAGAAAATAAAGAAAACTGAAAGACTTGAAAGTAGAAATAGAAACAATAAAGAAAACACAAGATGAGAAAATCCTAGGGATGGAGAACCTAGGAAAGAGAGCAGAAACACCAGATGTAAGCATCACTGACACAAGACAGGAGATGGCAGAGAAAATCTCACATGTAAAACATCCAACAGAAGAAATTGATACATCAGACAAAGAAAATGTTAAGTCTAAAAAATTCCTGACACACAATATCCAGGAAATCTGGGATACCATGAAAAGACCTAAACTAAGAATAATAGGAATAGAAGAAGGTGAAGAGTCCAAGCTCCTAGGCCTAGAAAATATTCGTAACAAAATCAAAGAGGAAAACTTTCCCAACCTAAAGAAAGGGATGCCTATAATTATACAAGAAGCTTAGAGAACACAAATTAGACTGGACCAGAAAGGAAAATCCTCCCTACACATAATAATTAAAACACAAATTTACAGGCCAATAACAACAACAAAGAATATTAAAAACATCAAGGGAAAGAAGGTATGTAACATAGAAAGGCAGACCTTTCAGAATTATACCTAACTTCACACAAAATCTAAAATTTAGAAGGGCGTGGACAGGAATTTTGTATCTTCTTAAAAAACCACAGGTGCCAGCCTAGGCTACTATACCCAGCAAAACTCTGAATCACAATAGATCACAAGAGAAAACAATATATTTCAAGCCAAATCCAAATTCAAACAATATCTATCCACAAATCTGCCCTCTAAAAATATTAGAACAAACTTCTCACATAAGAAGTCAGGGACCTCTGTGGTAGAATTAAGAAAAGATTGGAAGAAGTTGAGGAGGAGGGTGACCCCGTAGAGTAACTAACAGCCTCAACTAACCTAGATCCCCAAGATCTCTCAGACACTGCGACATCAACCAGGCAGCATATACTAGCTGGTCCAAGGCCCCCAACACATATACAGCAGAGGACTGCCTGGTCTGGCCTCAGTGAGAGAGGATGCACCTAACCCTTGAGGGATTTGAGGCCCCAGGGGTGGGGAGGCCTGGCAGTGTGGGGATGGGGCAGTGGGAACATCCTCCTGAAGATTGCAGGGCACAAATGGGATGAGGAACTTTCAGAGGATGGACATGGAGGGTGATAACGAGTGGACTGGAAAAATATTAAATTTTTAAACGGAAAAAAATTATAACTATATCAAAGAAAACATAGGCTGTAAGTAATCTCATACTAGCACAAACAAGGAGGGAAAAAACACACACACTCAAACACACGTAAACATATACACACACACAGAAACACACACATACACACATACACATTAACACCACTAATATAAAATAACAAGAAATAACAATCACTGGTCATTAATATCACTCAACATTAATAGACTCAATTCCCCAATAAAAAGACACAGGGTAACAGAAATATGTGCAGAAACAGGATCGATCATTCTGCTGCATACAAGAAACAAACCTCACCAGTAAAAACACATTACCTCAGAATAAAAGGGTGGAAAAGTGTTTTCTAAATAAATAGACCCAAGAAGAAAGTTGGACTAGCCATTCTAATATCTAATAAAATGGATTTTCACACAAAATTAATCAAAAGATACAGGGAAGGACACTTCAGATTCATCAAAGAAAACTCCACCAAGATGATATCTCTTTGCCAAACATCAATGCCCTAAACACAAGGCACTGCCATTTGGTAAAGAAACATTGCTAAAGCTTAAATCAACCATCCATAGTGGGAGACTTCAACACCCACTTTCACCAACTGACAGATTATCCAGACAAAAACTAAATAGAAATAATGAAACAGACATTATGAATCAAATGGTTTTAAGAGATATCTATAGACTATTTCACCCAAATACAAAAGAATACACCTTCTCGGGACTTCATGGATCTTTCTCAAAAATTGACTATACAGTAGGTCACAAAGAAAAGCTCAAAGATATAAAAAGATTAAAATAATGTCTTGTATCTTATCAAAGTACCATGCATTAAAACTTGACTTCAACAACAGCAGAAACTCTAGAAAGCCTACAAGCTCATGAAAATTGAACAACTCTCTAGTTAATGATCTCTGGGTCAGGGAAGAAATAAAGAAATTAAAGATTTTCTAGAACTCAATGAAAATGAAGGAACACCAGAGCTTAATTTATGGGACATGATGAAAACATTGCTTAGAAAAAAGTTCATAGTAATAAGTGCCTCCATAAGAAATTAGAAAGTTCTCATGCCAGCAATTTAAAAGTATACTTGATAGCTCTAGAAAAAAAGAAGCAAGCACACCAAAGAGGAGTAGAAGGCAGAAAATAATCAAAATAAGGCCTGAAATCAATAAGTTAGAAACAAAACAATACAAAGAATCAATGAAACCAAGAGCTGGTTCTTTCAGAAATTCAACAACATAGACAAACCCTTAGCAAAACTAACCAAGACACAGAGAGACAGTATCCAAATAAAATCATCAATGAAAAGGGAAATATTGAGAAATTCAAAGAATCATTAGGCCTTAATTTCAAAAGCTTGTACTTCACAAAATTGGAAAATCTTAATGAAATGGATGAGTTTCTAGACAGGTACCATTAACCAAAGTTAAATTAGGATCAGGTAAACTTTTAAATAGCCACAGTTGCCCTGAAAAGTATACCACATAAAGATTCAACAAAGAAAGAGAACTTCAAACCAATTTCTCTTATGAACACTGATGCCAAAATACTCAATAAAATTTTAGAAAACCGAATCCAGGAATACATCAAAACATCTTCCATCAAGATTAATTAGGCTTTATCCCAGGGGATGTGGGGATGGTTTAATGTACAAAAAATCATCAACAAAATATAAACAAACTGAAAGAAAAAATTACATGATTATCTCAGTAGATGCTAAAAAAGCCTTTGATAAAATCCAACACCCCTTCACGTTAAAAATATTAGCAAAATCAAGGATATAAGACACCTATGTAATATAATCAAAGCTATATAAGGAAAGGCAATGGCGACATCAAACTAAAGGAAGACAAATTTAAAGCAATTCCACTAAAATCAGGAACAAGATAAGGCTGACTACTCTTTCCTTATCTCTCCCACATAGTATTTGAAGTTCTAGCCACAGCAATAGGAAACTAAAAGACATCAAGTGGATACAAATTGGAAAGGAAGAAGTCAAAGTATTATTTGCATATGATATCACAGTATACATGAGTGACTCCAGAAAGCCAACCAGAGAACTGCTAAAACCTTCAGCTAAGTGGCTGGATAGAAAATTAACTCGAAGAAATCAGTAGTCCTTCTTTATACAAATGATAAACTAGCAGAGAAAGATATTAGGGAAACAACACCCTTTGCAATATCCACAAATAATATAAAATATTTTAATATAACACTAACAAAGCAAGTGAAAGAACTATATGACAAGAAATTCAAGTCCCTGAAGAAAGAAATTGAATAAGCTATCAGAAAATGGAAAGATCACCCATGGTCATGTATTGGCAGGATTAATATAGTAAAAATGACCATCTTACCCAAAGAAGTCTAAAGATTCAATTCAATCCCCATCAAAATTCCAACACAATTCTTCGTGGACAAGGAATGAGCATTTTTCAAAGTTGTATGGAAAAACAATAAACCCAGCTTTAGCCAAGCAATCCTGAACATTAAAATAACTTCAGAAGGAATTACCATCCTTGACCTCAAGCTCGACGACAGAGCAATAGTGAAAAAAAAAAAAAAAAAACTGTATGGTAATGGTACAGAAATAGACATGTTGATCAATGGAATCAAATCAAGACCAGAAATTAACCAACACACTTATAGACACTTGATTTTTGATAAAGAATCCAAACCATTCAATGCAAAATGGAAAGCTTGTTCAACAAATTGTGATAGTCAAACTGGATTTCAACATGTAGAAGAATGAAAATAGATCCACATTCATCACTCTGAACAAAACTCAAGTCCAAGTAGATCAAGGACCACAATAAAACAAGATATAATAAATTTCATAAAAGAGAAAGTGATAAATAGCTTTAGATACATTGGTAGAGGAGACAAGTTACTGAGCAGGACATTAGCTCAGGCTCTAATATCAACAATTGATAAATGGAACCCCATGAAACTGCAAAACTTTATAAGGCAGAAAACACTGTCAGTAGGACAAATAAGCAGCCTACAGAATGTGAAAGTATCTTCACTAACTCTACATCTGACAGAAAGATAACATCCAAAATTTACAAAGAATCCAAGAAGTTAGACACCAACAACCCAAGTAACCCAATTAAAAAAATAGGGCACAGCACTAAACAGAGAATTTTCAACAGAGGTATCTTGATTGACTGAGAAGCACTTAAAGAAATGTTCAGCATCCTTAGTCATCAGGGAAATTCAGATAAAAACATCTGTGGGGATCCTTCTTAAACCCATCAGAATGGCTAAGATAAAAAACCCAACAGACAACATATGCTCATGAGGATTTGGAGCAAAGGGAACACTTCTTCATTGCTGGTAGGAATGTAACTTGTACAACCACTTTGGACATCAGTTTGGCAGTTTCTCAGAAAGTAGGAACAATTCTACATCAAGACCCAACATATACCCAAAAGATGCTCCAACATCTGACATTTGCTCAACTATGTTCATAGCACTTTTATTGGTAATTGTCAGAAACTAAAAACAGTGTAGATGTTCCTCAACTGAATAATGGATAAAGGAAATGTGGTATATCTGCATGATGGAATATTAGCCCAATAAAAACAAAAACATCGTGAATTTTGAAGGCAAATGGATGGAGCTTGAGAATATCATCCTGTGTGTGGTAATCCTGGCCCTAAATGGCAGCCATGTATGTTCTAATAAGTATATATTAACCATAAAATACAGATACCGTCCTACACTAGGCAGACCCAAAGAAGCTAAAGATGGAAGGTCCAAGAAAGGAAACCTGAATCTCACTTAGAAAGGCAAACAAAATAGTCATAAGAGGCAGATGGATGGAGGGATCTGGGAGGCAGGGGGGACTGGAATGAGAATGGGAGGTTCAGAATCAAGTGTAGTGAAGGACAGGAGAAATGGCTAGATGGCCATGAAAATGAATGGAAATCTACAACTGACAGGGGTGAGGAGGTCGTCTGTATCTCCAACATGAGACAAAGATCTGGGATAAGGAAAGTGCCCAAGAATCAATCTGGATGAAATTAACTGTGACTCAGAACACTGGGATACAGAACCTGAAGAAGCCATATGCTACAGCCAGGTATGAAACCCAGTGGAGTGATAGAAATAAATACCAATCTACACACAAAACTTTCAACCCAAAATTTATCCTCTCTACAAGAAATGTAGGCAGGGTCCATCCGTGAAGGACTGGACAACCAATAACCAGACCAACTTGAGACCTATCACACAGACAAGCACCAGTCCCTATCAATATTAGATATACTCTGCTATGCTTGTAGTTGGGAGCATGTTGTCTCTGAAAGAATCTACCCAGCAGTGGATTCAGAAAGATATAAACACCTACAGCCAAACAGTAGATGGAGCCTGGAGACTCATGGAAGAATATAATGAAGGATTGTGGGCTCCAAAGGGGATAGAAATTCCACAGGAAGAAAAAGAGAATCAACAAATCTGAACCCTTGGGTTCTCTGAGTTTGATCCAACATCCATAGAGTGTTCATGGACCAGACCTAGGCCTCCCTGCACATATGTAGAAGATGTTCAGTTTGGTCTTCATGAGGTACTCAACAACTGGAGTGGGGGACTATCCCAAAAGCTTTTGCCTGTATGTGGGATATGTTTTCCTAGGTAGGCTGCCTTGTCTGGCCTCAATGAGGGACTTGAAATGCCAGGGTGCAGGGATACTTATACGTTGGTGCATGGGCTCAGAGGAGGAGAAGATGGGGGAGGGATTGTGGATGGGGGTGATGAGGATGGAGGCAGTGAGCAGGATGTAAAATGAAATAATTTAAAAAATAAAATTAAATTAAAAATAAATATATCCTGCATTAGTATCACCAAAATTTTACTTAACAAAAATGAATTTCCTTATTGAATTTATTTTAATTATTTGTAGATTAGTTTTACATGTCTGCTATGAGAGTGGCTAGAATTCAGGAAGCTTGGAGAGGTAAGAGGACTGTCTAGTTACTTTATATGTATTACAAGAAAGTGCAGCTCCTTTTCTGGAAAAATGAAGGCCAGCCTAATCTATGCTAAAATTCAATTGTAATATTTTTATTGCAATACCTCTATGAACTTCTTACAAAGTATTTAAATAGTGAAGGGAAGTTATATATTACTTGGAAAAGAAATATTGTGTCACTATAGAAAGAATCATTGGCCATTTAAAAATTGATACAATAGATAAATATCTGTAAAACAAAAAATAAATATATGTACTAAGACTTCAAAGCTTTTTATTACACTGCTATGGGAAATTTCACATTTTACCTAATGTGAAGATGATATTAAAGAACTGACATTTATTTTAAAAAGGAATATTCGCAGATAAACATTGATATGCAAGAAAATTTAAAAACCACTTCACAAAATGCTGTTTATAATTCTATGCTTTTAGCTACGTAAAGCATTTCATATACTCAAACACAACTTCAAAATATTTTATGACATTTAAGAATTCAAATGCTGGTCTTTCTCCTGGTCCCCATCATTGTTTTGAATTGGTGCTGGGGGCTTCTTAACCTCGAGCCTGGTCTCCTCCTTTGGATAACTGTCCAGGTAATGTTTTGATCCTAAGAGACATACTTACTTGGCTTAGGGACTTCAACAGACCCTGACCTCCTCTTGGATGCCCTCTTTTGAGCATGACTTGACAGTCTCTTGAAATTCTCATTGCCAGTTGCAGGCAAAAATCTGACCAGTTCGGTCTTTGCATCCTTCTATTTTTGGACCTTTCGGCCGGGCCCATGCTTCTCCTTTTTGTAAGATTCAATTTGTGCCCTATGGTAACTGAAGGCTCGGCTTGCCTAGACCTGGTTCTGACAGACCCAGCGCCTCCAGGCAAGGCCTGTTCCATGTGCACGTGGGGAAGAGTTCAGAAGCAGCACACACACAGGAAGTTCAGCAGCAGCTATCCCTGCACAACCTGACCTGATGAATCAGGTCACTCCAAAGTCTGAGAACAGTAGTTAACCCACCAAGAAAGCCAACTGCAAAGAGAAAGCAGCAGTTGGTAAGACAGCAACATTCCAAGAAGCCCTCAGAAGATGAACGGTATCTCCAAAGGCTTGTCCACTGAACCTTCTGTCCCAAATGCCCATGTGTCTGCAGGCCCCCAGAGAGCAGTCAGTCTGATGGGAAAGCTGAAGTGATCAGAAAACAAAAGAGAGCTGTGAAGCTGAAGGAACCCAAATAGAAGCCCTCCAAGGAAGCTGCATTCACAAAGCAAAGTACCCCTCCCAAGGGCAAGGACACTCTCTAAAATCTGTGCTGCCTTAACGCCTAAGGACTATGTTCAGGCTCTTGGGAAAGAAAAAAGGATACAGAAAATAAAGTAGCAGTTATCAGAGCAGTCTGTCAAGAGATCTGCTCCCCTGAAAAAAGATGCTTTCACCAAGGGACCCTGTCTCCACTGTATCTCCCCACAATTCCACCCGACCCCCACCAGCAAAAAGGAGGAAATCTATGACAAAGGGCAGCAGCCAGCCACTGTTGCTTTAAAAGGACTTGGAATCTCATTGACATTGTCTCTATGTTGGAACTCTTAGATCCTGTTGCAAGGATGACATCCCCCCATTCATACATATGAAATTTAATATACATATTACCAGCCCTAAAAGAAAAAAAAAGAATTCAAATGCTATTTTTAGCATTTCAAATCTTCTTCCTTATATGTTCATGGAATGAACTCTCTAAATGATTATCCTTTCTTTTAAAGATGATTAAATTTTAGTTTTAAATATATATGTGTGTGTGACTGAGTGTACATATGTGTGCATGAGTACAGTGTTCACTGACTTCAGAAAAGCAATTCAGATATCTTGGAGTTAGATTTACTTATCCTTTTGAATGTCATGGTGTGAGTGTTGGGAAGTAAACTCGGGTTCTCTGCTAGACTGGTGCATTCTTTAAACACTACACTCTCTTTGCAGACCCTTGGAGAGTGTCTCTTAACATCAACTGTTCTTGCCTTGTACCACTGCAAACATTGTTATCAATTCAACCAGGCAGCACACACCAACTGATATGAGGCCCCCAACATATATACAGCAGAGGACTGCTGGGTCTGGGCTCAGTCAGAGAAGATGCACCTAATGCTCTAGAGACTGGAGGCCCCAGGGAGTGAAGAAGTGTGGGAGGTGGAGGGGTGGGGGGTGGAGACATGATGACTTCCTCGTGGAGGGAGGGGAGAGGGAAGTACAGGATGTGGAACAGTCAGAGGATGAACTAGGAGGGGGATAAAATCTGGAATGTAATAAAAAAACACAAGATTTAAAAAAGAAGAACTATCATGGTGGGTTGACGTGATGTGGCTCAAAAGTGAAGGCCCAAGATATGGATTCGCTTACCAGATTCCAGTGTGGAAGGAGAAAGCAGATTCTTCAAAGTTGTCACAGGTTTATAATACCAAACTTACACATTCATAGTCCATATATACACCTACAGTAGTTATAAGTAAGACATAATTTAAATTATCATTTTATTCTAATGAGAATTCAAGTTCAAGTATACTGCCTCTAATTTGAAAATCATAGTAGAGTTATAATGATTTCTCTCAAGACTATATTCTGAAAAAATATTAGATCTCATCAGGTATGAAATCTTTTTTATTATTTAAAACACTTTTAATTTAAATATATTTGATTATATTATTCATTTCCTATCAGTACTTCCAGATGCTCTTCCCATCCTTTACCCACCCAACATTTTTCTTTCTCAAGAAACAAACAAAAACTAGTAAAACAAAAATATCCCCCAAACCAACAAAACAAAATAAAGCACCATGGCAAAACAAAACAAAAAACAACCAAACTGTAACTAAATAAAGATAAACATAAATAAACACACACATACACACACACACACACACACACACACACACACACACACACACACATTCAATTTTGGAGTCTATTGGACATTGGTTAGTTATTCCTGAATATGTGGACTGCCTAGTAGTATCTTATAAATCCAGTGTCACACATTTGAGGAGAAATGATTTTTTCCTTTCTCAATACGTACAAATGATACCTCAGTTATTAAACATTATCCTAGTGACTATATTTTCATTCATTCATTCATGCATTCAATCATTCACTCACTCAATTTTTAAATATAATGAAATAAAATATAATAACATAAAAGAAAACCTATCACATCAAGTGGAATAAGACAAACCAACAGAAGAAATAGAGCCCAAGAATAGGCACAAGAATCAAAGATATACTCTCACACTCAGTAGTCCCATAAAACACAAAACAGGAAACCTTACTATGTATTCAGATGACCTAGTGCAGAGCCATCTAGGCCCTTTGTAGACTGCCCTTTGCATACTGCTCCAGTCTCTGGGTTCAAATAAGATTCACTCATATTGATTTCCATGGCCTTGTTTTCATGGTACCCTCCATCTATGGCTCTTCCACTACTTCCCCTCCTCAAGCCTAGAGTTCTCTGAACTATGGGGAGGATCTTTCAATCTGTGTGTAATGTCGTGCTGTGCATCTCTATTTTCATCTGCTGCAGAACGAAACTTCTGTGATAATAGACAAACAAGGCACTTATATAAAAGTATACCAGAATACTATTAGGAGTCATTTTGTTACAACTTTTATTTTTCTTCTTTTAGACCACTATTATTTCATTTTCCTCTAGGATTCTTAGCTCTCTATTCTTATGTTCTTGGTAACTCAAGCAATGATTGCTGTGGGTTTCACATCAAGAAGTGGTCCTTAAATTGAATCAGTTACTTCCACAAGATTTTTGCCACCATTACCTTAGCAAAAGTTATAGGTAGTACAGCATTGTAGTAGATAAAAGGGTTTGTGGCTGACTTCATGTTTCTGTTGTTCTTTTGATAGTGTGCAGAGTAACTTGCTATATCAAAGACACTAGAATGTAGTGGGGAAAGGTCTACATAAGCACCAGCTCATCATCTACAATAGTTCAAATAGTTCTGTTGGGTATTATTTTCAGCAATTTGGAGTTGATTTCAGTTTGTGGAGATCTACTTATACTAATGACAGCTACCTGGGTTGTTGGGAATTCCCAAGAGGCCCTTTGACCAACAACTCAATTAAATGTAACACAATCAAGTTCATGAAAGCTTCAGCTAGCAACAAGAATAGTCAGTTGGGATACTATCTCATCCATTATTTGGAGTTCTCATGTAGATTTCCTTCCTATATTTATATGTTTTAGAAAGGCAATGCTGTATGAGGTTTCATACAACCACTCAAATGCCCCTTTACTTTAGGTATTTCTCCCCCTATTTTAATATATTTGGTCCTTAAAAGTCCTTTGTTTTCAAAATATATACTTGAAACTAATGACCCTGTTGTGAGAGACTCCATTGTTAATTTAGCTTGGGGATGTAATTTATTTTAGACATCCTGTACAGTATTTATTCAAACAAATATGCTATAAATTATATCATTGACAAATCTTGCTATAAAAGAATATATGTTTGAAATATTACAATCCTCTCCCCTGTTATTTGACAAGAAAAATCTTTAAAGTAGGCATTAGTATACTAATACAATGGTATCCCACAAAACACCTATTCTATAGTAATCCATTTAGGAAATATGTGCCATTGTCCTAGAATCACCTTAAGATGCTCTTGTGGTAGAGATGGTGTTCTGTAATCATACACACACATGCACACGCACACTCACATGCACACAGAAACACACAGAACATGACACCCTCCCAAGCACCTATATTTAAATGCACAATTAAAGAACATACATTTTTCTTTTGGAATATATGTCCATTTATGTTCAATTTCCTGGAATATTTGCAACCACAGTAAAACAGAATGCTTCATAACAGAATCTCTTATTAGAAAACAAAGAATTCTAAATAAAAGTATACATATATTTGCACAGAAACCATATTGGAAGATTATGTATTAACTTCATGATAAAAAAAGATTCAAGCTCACAAAACTCAAAATTTACTATGGTCAAAACAACAGTGATGCTTTTTATAAATATCCTTGGTATAATTTATTATCAGAATTCAGCCCTCAGAAAAATGTAAGATGCTATTATTCAATAGTAATAGCTCCACTTTTTATAAACTCAGGTCTGTTTTCCATGTACTCAGATGATGTAAAATGATTCATCTGGTGTTTTAAAATCTCTATTATTTGTTAATTCATATACTGGCACTTAACATGGCAAACTCTTAATTTGTGTGTTATAACATAGCTGAAAGTGTTTGTCAGAAAAACCTAACATATATCTTAGTGTCTAAAGCATGTTTAAAATATGATACTATTGAGAGTTAGGATAGGGTTAGGTCATATGTGGGGCAGTGATCTGTGACAGGCAATCTGACATCCAGTTGAGATCAGGCAGAAAAATTCTGGGAGACCCTGTGATATTTTTTCACAAGGGACCAAACCATATTTTTAGCCAATGCTCCTGGAAGACTCCTGTACAACCGGTCACAGCCTTTACAACCCCTGTATAGAGAAAGGCCTGTCGTGTGAGACTTGTGTGAGACTTGTCACATAGAAAGCAACCCTGAGTCACGGGAAAAGCAAATGAGGCACTAAAAGGTCCCCAAGCTGGGTCAATGGAAAGTATCGGCTGGCTACCAAACCTCTGTCTCCTCCCAGAACAATATAAATAGAGCACCCTGACCCAAGTAGCTCTCTCTCTCTCTCTCTCTCTCTCTCTCTCTCTCTCTCTCTCTCTCTCTCTCTCTCTCTCTCTCTCTCTCTC
>CM052709.1:43759610-43814117 GCA_028551405.1 Uromys caudimaculatus | reverse complement strand
TCACACCAAGATACTTTATATTGTTTGTGACAATTGTGAAGGGTGTCATTTCCCTGATTTCTTTCTCAGCCTGTTTATCCTTTGAGTATAGGAAGGCTACTGATTTGTTTGAGTTAATTTTATATCCGGCCACTTTGCTGAAGTTGTTTATCAGCTGCAGCAGTTCTCTGGTGGAGTTTTTCGGGTCACTTAGATATACGATCATATCATCTGCAAATAGTGATATTTTGATTTCTTCCTTTCCAATTTGTATCCCTTTCACCTCCGTTTGTTGTCTAATTGCTCTAGCTAGAACTTCAATTACTATATTGAATAGATAGGGAGAGAGAGGGCAGCCTTGTATAGTCCATGATTTTAGTGGGATTGCTTCGAGTTTCCCTCCATTTAGTTTGATGTTGGCTACTGGTTTGCTGTATATTGCTTTTACTACTTTTAGGTATGGGCCTTGAATTCCTGATCTTTCCAAGACTTTTATCATTAAGGGATGTTGAATATTGTCAAATGCTTTCTCGGCATCTAATGAAATGACCATGTGATTTTTTCTTTGAGTTTGTTTATGTAGTGGATTACATTGATGGATTTCCGGGTATTGAACCATTTCTGCATCGCTGGAATTAAGCCTACTTGATCATGATGAATGATCAGTTTGATGTGTTCTTGGATTCAGTTTGCGGGAATTTTATTGAGTATTTTTGCATCGATATTCATAAGGGAAATTGGTCTGAAGTTTTCTTTATTAGTTGGGTCCTTGTGAGGTTTTGGTATCAGTGTAATTGTGACCTCATAGAAGGAATTTGGTAGTGTTCCTTCTGTTTCTATTTTGTGGAATAGATTGAAGAGTGTTGGTATTAGGTCTTCTTTGAAGGTCTGGTAGAATTCTGCAGTGAACCCATTTGGTCCTGGGCTTTTTTTGGTTGGTAGACTTTTAATGACTGCTTCTATTTCTTTAGGCATTAGGGGTCTGTTCAGATGGTTTATCTGATCCTGACTTAACTTTGGTATTTGATATCTGTCTAGAAAATTGTCCATTTCATCCATATTTTCCAGTTTTGTTGAGTATACCCATTTGTAGTAGGATCTGATGATTTTTTGAATTTCCTCAGAATCTCTTGTTATGTCTCCCTTTTCATTTCTAATTTTGTTAATTTGGATACTGTCTCTGTGCCATCTGGTTAGTCTGGCTAAGGGTTTATCTATCCTGTTTATTTTTTCAAAGAACCAACTCCTGGTTTTGTTGATGCTTTGTATAGTTCTTTTTGTTTCTACTTGGTTGATTTCAGCCTTGAGTTTGATTATTTCCTGCCTTCTACTCCTCTTGGGAGCATTAACTTCTTTTTGTTCTAGGGCTTTCAGGTGTGCTGTTAAGCTGCTAGTGTATGCTCTCTCCAATTTCTTTTTGGAAGCACTCAAAGCTATGAGTTTTCCTCTTAACACTGCTTTCATTGTTTCCCAAATGTTTGGGTATGTTGTACTTTCTAGGAAGTCTTTAATTTCTTTCTTGATTTCTATCTTGACCAAGTTATCATTGAGTAGAGCATTGCTCAGCTTCCATGTTTATATGGGCATTCTGTTGTTATTGTTTCCATTGAAGAGCAGCCTTAATCCATAATGATCTGATAGGAGGCATAGGATTATTTCGTCTTGTATCTGTTAAAGTCTGTTTTGTGACCTATTATATGATCAATTTTGGAGACTGTACTATGACGTGTTGAGAAGAAGGTGTATTCTTTTGATTCTTATGATGAAATGTTCTCTAGATATCTGTTAACTCCATTTGGTTCATAACATCTGTTAGTTTCACTGAGTCTCTGTTTAGTTTGTGATTCCAAGATGTGTTCATTGATGATAATGGGGTATTGAAGTCTCCTACTATTATTGTGTGAGGTGCTATGTGTGCTCTGAGCTTTAGTAAAGTTTCTTTTATGAATGTCGTGCCCTTGCATTTGGAGCATAGATGTTCAGAATTGATAATTCTTCTTGGTAGATTTTTCCTTTGATGAATATGAAGTTTCCTTACTTATCTTTTTTGATGACTTTTGGGTGAAAGTCGATTTTATCTGATATTAGAATGGCTACTCCAGCCTGTTTCTTGAGACCATTTGCCTGGAAAATTGTTTTCCAGCCCTTTACTCTGAGGTAGTGTTTGTATTTATCATGGAGGTGTGTTTCCTGAATGCAGCAAAGTGCTGGGTCCTCTTTATGGATCCAGTCTGTCAGTCTATGTCCTTTTATTGGTGAATTGGAGTCCACTGATGTTAAGAGATATTAAGGAATAGTGATTGTTAGTTCCTGTTATTTTCGATGTTACTTTTAGGTTTGTGTCGCTATCTTCTTTACAGTTTGTTGAAAGATTACTTTCTTGCTTTTTCTAGGGTGTGGTTTCCCTCCTTGAGTTGAAGTTTACCATCTATTATCCTTTGTAGAGCTGGGTTTGTGGAACATGTTGTGTAAATTTGGTTTTGTCATAGAATATTTTGGTTTCACCATCTATGGTAATTGAGAGTTTTGCTGGGTATAGGAGCCTGGGCTGGCAGTTGCGTTCTCTTATGGTCTGTATGAGTTCTGCCCAGGATCTTCTAGCTTTCATAGTCTCTGGTGAGAGGTCTGGTGTAATTCTGATAGGTCTGCCTTTATATGTTACTTGACATTTTCCCTTACTGCTTTTAATATTCTTTCTTTGTTCTGTGTATTTGGTGTTTTCACTAAAATGTGATGGGATGAATTTCTTTTCTAGTCCAATCTATTTGGTGTTCTATAAGCTTCTTGTATATTTATGTTCATCTCTTTCCTTAAAGTAGGGAAGTTTTCTTCTATGATTTTGTTGAAGATTTTGTTTACTGGTCCTTTAAGTTGGGAATCTATACTCTCTTCTATACCTAATATCTTTAGGTTCTGTCTTCTCATTGTGTCCTGGATTTCATGGATGTTTTGGGTTAGGAGCTTTTTGTATTTTGTGTGTTCTTTTCCTGTTGTGTCAATGTTATCTATGGTATCTTCTGCTCCTGACATTCTCTCTTCTATCTCTTGTATTCTGTTGGTGATGCTTGCATCTATGACTCCTGATCTCTATCCTAGTTTTTTCTAACTCCAGGGTTGTCTCCTTTTGTGATTTCTTTATTGTTTCTATTTCTATTTTTAGCTGCTGGATAGTTTTGTTCATTTCCTTTGTCTGTTTGATTGTGTTTTCCCGTAATTCTTTAATAGATTTCTGTGTTTCCTCTTTAAGGGCTTCTATTTTTTTTTTTTTACCTCTCTTCTTTTGTATTTCTTTAAGGGTGTTAATTTCTTTCTTAAAGTCTTCTATCATCATCATGAGAACTAATTTTAAATGTGAATGTTGCTTTTCTGGTGTGTTGGGGTATCCAGGGCTTGCTGTGGTGGGAGAACTGGGTTCTGAGGGTGCAAAGTATCCTTGGTTTCTGTTCCTTATGTTCTTACCCTTGCCTTTTGCCATCTTGTTAACTCTGATGTTAGCTGGTCTTACTCAGTCTGGCTGTGACTTGTCCCTCTTGCAGGCCTCTGTGTCAATATTCCTTGAAGACCAGCTCTCTCTGAGAGGTATTTGGGTTTGGAGAGCTGTGGCACAGGGTCAGCTCTGGGATGCAGATGGAAACCAGAAGGATCTTGTCCCTAGCTGTTCCTTGGTTCCTGTGTCCTGATGACTCTGCAAGGGTCCCTCTTGATCCAGTGAATTTGAACAGAAGTGGTGGTTTTGCTTATGCTCAAAGGTGTGTCAGTTCTCCTGGGGTACCAGCTCTCTCCTGGAGCCCTGTGGCCCAGACTGAGGTCCCCAGGGACAGATCGAAACCAGAAAGTTTCTGTCCCCGACTTTACATCAGTCCCTGTGTCCCGAGGGTTCCGGGTGGGTCCCCGTGAGCAGTGGTGCTCGCCTTAACCCCACTCATGGCTTTTCCATGCTCCTGTGAGGGTATCTTTCTCTTGGCGCTAGTTGGCTATGGGTCCCTGGTTGCCCAGGCAGAGGTCTCCAGCCACAGATGGAGACCGGCAGGTTCTGGTTCCCGACTCTACCTCAGTCCGTGTGTCCCGAGGGTTCCAGGCAGGTCCCGGTGAGCAGTGGTGCTCGCCTTAACCCCACTCATGGTTTTTCCATGCTCCTAGGAGGGTAGCTTTCTCCTGGCCCTAGTTGGCTATGGACCCTTGGTGGCCTAAGTAGAGGTCTCCAGTACAGTATTTCTAAAACTCTTAAATATTCGATCTTTAAAATGAATAAAAAAGAAAAAGCTGAAGGACAGAGATACTTTATTTGGAATAATTTGTGATTTCTGGAACAACTTGCCAAATAAACTCATATGGAAAGATTACACTTTTGTATATTTTCACACATTTCTTAGAAAATCAATTATATTTCCTCATCATCTTAGGCATATAGTATGCATCTTTGGTACTACATAAAACATTTCTAATCAAAAGGTAGAGGACAATAAATTCTCTGATGTAAGTAAATGCACATAGAAAAAGAACAGTGTTTCTGCAGTGTTTAACAAAAGATTTCCATCAGAGCATCCCAGGGCCTAGAGAAGAGTACTGTACTTCCATGGTCTGGAATTGATCTTTCTAGTACTAGTATCTGAAAGATTAATAGAAAATATTAAATCTGTCACCTGGTACATATTCCACTAAATGAGATGAATTCTATATGCATGGAAATTTTATTATTGTTATGATTCTCTATGATTAATCCTTACATCTTGGTAACTATGTAAGTAAATGTAACCAGCAATGACAATGAAAGAACAAACAGAAGGGAAATAACCCAAAAGTCACAGAAGTAAAGACAGAGAAGATAGGATGGGAGATGAAGGGAAGGAGATGGAAGGGAAGGGATTGAAGAGGGTAGGTGAGAGAGAACACTGAAAGAGAGGGGAGGAAAGGAGAAGAGGGAAACAAAGTTGATGAAAAGGAAGATGAAGTTATGTATCTTTCACATTTTCTTCATACCTTGCTTGATTTCATGTCTAGGCTATTATGAATACCCATGAAATAAGGATGAGAGTACAAATGTCTCCTTGACAGAACTACATTATATCATTTGATGATCTATTCAGTGTAGGGATTGCTGGATTATCAGGTTGTTTGTGTGTTGAATTTTTGAGGCATTTCTACATTCTTATTTTCTACCACATTATATTGAGTATATTACTACTAACTGTATGCACAGTTGTTTCTTTTCTCTCCACAGCTCACCAAAACATGCTATCGTTAGTCATTCTGGTATCAGACAATGTGGGCAGTTTTTACCACATACACAGTTAGTAAATGTCTTTACTCATTTTGTGCATTTTATGAGCACAATATTTTTAGCTTTCATAATCTTGTCTATTTGGTAGGATTACCTATGTTTTAATATTATGATGAAAAGATTTGACTTTTGTCTTAGTCAGGGTTTCTATTCCTGCACAAGCATCATGACCAAGATGCAAGTTGGGGAGGAAAGGGTTTATTGAGCTTACACTACCATGCTGCTTGCTGTTCATCACTAAAGGAAGTCAGAACTGGAACTCAAGCAGGTCAGGAAGCAGGAGCTGATGCAGAGGCCATGGAGGGATGTTTCTTACTGGCTTGCTTGCTTCTCCTGGCTTGCTCAGCTGGCTTTCTTATAGAACCCAATATTACCAGCCCACAGATGATACCACCTACAAGAGCCCCACCCCCTTGATCACTAATTGATAAAATGCCTTTTAGCTGGATCTCATGGAGGCATTTTCTCAACTGAAACTTCTTTCTCTGTGATAACTCCAGCATGTGTCAAATTGACACAAAACCAGCCAGTACAGTAGTGTTACCTATGTTTTAATATTATGGTGAAAAGATTTGACTTTTTCAATATCCTGAAACATTGCTTCTGTCTCTTTTTAGTGGATTCAAGGTGTGTAATTGAGAAACTATATTTCCATCAGTTTGTTTTCTTCCTGAACTTGTCAGCAATCTGCTGCTGATTTAGTTTTGTGTTACTACAATGCTCTCTATTTTGTTCGATTTGATTTTTGGTATGCTTTATGAGAATAAGATACTCTTTTCATGGCTAAAATTTATAATAGAACTTGAAATCATATAGTGTATTACTTGTTGTCCTTTTTCTCATGCTTCAATCATTCAGACATGTTTTGTAGACAGATAAACACACCTCAAATTTATGAATTAGAAAAAAATCAATACTGTTAAAACATCTATACCACTATAAATGGTCTACAGAATCAATGTAGTCATTCCCAAAGTGTCAATGCAATTCTTCATATAACTAAGAATACAAACATAATTTTCACATTAAATCAGAAAGTGTACCAAATAATGGAAACAGAATTGAAATACAATATATTTAGAAAGAATTTACCATGAAGACAAATGGGCACTTTTAAGTAACTTAGTAAAAATACACTAATGGCCTATTTATAGAGTGACTTTCTCTCATCTCTCTCTCTCTCTCTCTCTCTCTCTCTCTCTCTCTCTCTCTCTCTCTCTCTCTGTGTGTGTGTGTGTGTGTGTGTGTGTGTGTGTGTGTTTGAGGAGGAGATCACATCTACTGGAGCTGGAGTTACAAGTAGTTGTGGGCTGCCTAGAATGGATACTGAGAACCTAACCTGGGAACTCGACAAGACCAATGGGTGTTGTTAACCACTGATAATATTCTTTTCAGCATGAGAAGCCTATAAATCTCCTGAAAATCATAACCTCGTCCCCGCATCTCTACAGAACTACATTAGACAATTAATTTCCACTTCTTAAGAAAAAGTTATAAGATGATATCAAAATTGTGTTGTAGTTTACATTTATACATTTATCTTGAAAAGAAAATATGGGGTTAACTAAGGGTGTTCTGGTAATATAGAAAAACACTTCATTTATACAAACGGTCATCTACAGAATTAGCAGCTACTGTAGACAAGCACCATATTCTGGTGATTTTTGAAATTATCAGAGTGGCATTAAAATTACTTAGCTTTTAAAAGATGACCAATTCATATTATAATGTATTATTTGATTATCTAGAAAGAACATCTTCTATATAATTATTCATTTGCTTTATTGTGGACATTCTTATTGAATTATTCCATCATAATTAAATTATTCTTTCTGTTTTCTTACCATTCCTTTAAGCATAAACCATCATATTTTTGATATTCATCATGAGAAATATGTTATTTGTTGTACAAAATCACTGTTAATACTTTTATTTTATGTATATTAATTTTGATATTACCTAAACTGTGATCTATAATAAAATAGATTTAACAAAAGAATTCACTAGTTAAACAAAGACTATGGACATTATATATTTAGATTTTTCTATTATCTCTATCTTCTTCAACCTGTTTTATAAGGGATTTATTAAGAGGCCCTCTGATAGACTTCAATCATATATTTTACAGTTGAAACAATAAACAATATAGATAAATACAAGCAATTAACTTATTTGATATATCTATAATATGTAAAACAGAATACAATTCTGGGCAAGTATTGAGGGAAATTTTAATACATTTGAACAAACAAAGTCACAAGTTTTTGACAGAGACGGTAAAAAGTAAATACAGAATTGGTGATGCCTAAAGACAGTTTGGATAAACTCTCAAGCTTTGATTCCCTGTTTATAAACAGTTAGCAATTAGAAAAAAAAGAGGAGGAAAGGACATGAGCATTGCTGAGAGAATGTGACCAGTTACATTTCTCATTATCAGTTTTTCTTCAGTGCTGGGATATCAGCCACACTCTCCTTGCTCATTTGTCAGTGCCTAACTCAAGTGGTACTGTCACAAAAAGGGAGACTTCTATAATCTTTGAATTAAATTTATGACAATCTCAGGGCTTTAAAAGTTTATACAGTGTCTGACATCATTACACATGCCTTTAATTCTACTTGTAACCCAGAGGGTAATCTTTGTGAGCTCAAGGACAATCTGTATTACAGTTTTCCCAGGCACCAAGGGCTCAAAGTAAACCCTTTCACCACAGGACAGAAGGGGATATTTCAGACACCTCAGGATCATTTTGGAGCCGTGGTGGCTGAGTCCTGGATGGGCACTACAACAAATGCTGCAATGGAGAAACAAGATATATTAGAATTTTAGAAAAAAAGTAAAGGTTTATGTTACCTGGCTAAATATATAACATAAAATCTATGGAGTTCCTTCTTTCATGATGTAACAGAGATAATGTGAAAGATTTGTTGGATGTGAACTGTGTTGCTATGCAACACAATGGAAAGTCTAGGTCATAGATATGGTATAAAATCCTACATTTCCATTACAATGAGAGTAAGTTCAACATTATTGATCATATTTTTACAAATTTAATATTTATTTCGAGCACATTGATTTATTTACAACCATTTTAAGAGATTTTTTTTAAATTCTATTTTAACATGTTAGCCTCAGTAGAGTATGTATTTTCTGTTATTATGAGCTCCTTTGATGTTACTTGAATTATTACATTTTTTCTGAAACACAGGAAACAGGAAAGGAATGTTCACTACTCTTCCAAGAGTTATTTCATATTTTTGCATATTATTGAAAAGCATCCTGTAATACTAAAAGGCAACTTAGTGATTAAATGTGAAAATATTCAGATTTGGGTGTACAGACACATAAAACACCAGACCTGGTAACACACTCCCATGATTTCTGCACTGGAATGTGAGGAGGGAGGACCCCTTAGATTTGCTGGCTAGCAAGTCTAGCCAATTCTTAAGCTCCTAGTTAAGTAAGAAACCCAAACTGTACATTAGGAAACAAGTGCAAATAGTAGCAGTAATAAACTCCTGATATTGACCTCTGGTCTCCACATGCTCACACAGGGATCTATATACATGTATGTGCACACATAACATACAAACACATGCAAAGATGCAGAAACATATGTGGACATACACTATGTGACTTCAGAAACTTTGCACATTTCTGGTTGCTTTTTCATACAAGATCTCACTATGTAGTCTTGACTTAGAACTCAGTAAGTAAAACAGACAAGTCTCAAACTCATAAAGATTTCCCTGCCTATTCATCCTGAGTGCTGCTGTGATTAAAAACATGCACCATTTCAATAAGCTGAACAATTTTATTATCTACCAGTCAATTTTGAAAATAATCAGAACACTCAAAACCATTGTAGGTGCATTTATTTAGAACAAAAAATTTTTATAATAAAGTGATTTGTTGATAACATAAAACAATATGAATACTGTAATTATAGACTGCTATCAAAATATCTTAAGTAGAAAACAAACATTTAAAATAAAAAACTGAACACAGCAAAAAATATAAAATTCAGACTTGAACAGAACTCTGATATTCAAAGGACAATCTTTTCTGTTGCACCAAGTTAAAAGTTTTATCAGTAGTGCAACACCTACAAGGAGATCATAGAGAATGAGGAGTACTGGCCGGCATGGTGAAAATTCAAGCCTGGCAAACTGTGAGAGAATGTCATATACTGGGAGGTCACACATTTGAATGTATGAAGTTCCCTGCCCAGTATGAATCAAAGGCACTAAGCTAATGAGGTATAAGTGCAAGGTTTTTATTTTATTGTGCTAATAACACTGCTAGTAATTGCAGACTATCAATTAATATAAGCTATTAAGTCTAAACATATAACAACTAAATAAGCATATTTTAGTTTAAAAGTGATATGCAAGTCCAAATGACCATTATTATTTAAAGATGGCATTTTTCATCTGTTCAGAAGCCAAATGGTTCTCAAATGGAGGAACACCTGGCACAGATGTCAAGGAATTCTTTGTTCTTGCTCCTCACGGCTAAGGTTGAAATTTTCAGGAGTATCAGGGGAGAATAATGAGTAGTCACCTTGAGAGAAAAGTGACAAAGTTCACACTTTTAGTTTATAAGTAGTTATATTTATGAAAGGATTATATTCCTTCAGTACATCTGAGGCCATTCTTAATAGATGAAACACTAAGCCACATCTGTCATAACCTATAAATACCCATGAGATGTAATATAATGACCTTGCCTGTGGCACTAAAGTCAAGAATAGACGCAGAACATGTTTGGAAAGAAGTATAGAGTGCAGGGCTCCATGTGTATCCCAATGCTCCCTTAACATCTGGAGCAAAATAAAGTTCACAAAGGCTGCAGATTAAGACTCTGTCTACAACTGTACTGTTCCATGCCCTAAAGTATTCAGTATTACCCACAGAAAGGCTAAACAACATACTCAGAAATATAGAGATAAAATCCTTACAAATAATTTACCTTTATTTTAAGTACAGTGGGAAAAACACTTCATTTTGTGTATCTGTATGGAAAACTCTCAACAGATAATTTTTATGCCACAGTTCTCATAAATTTCATAAAATTTGGTCTGGCCATTTACAGTGCTTGCTATTCCAGACTTGTTGCTTCCCTCTCTGTCAGTAGTCTATTCCTATTTATCATTGAAAACTCAGTTGTTTGCATATACTAGTCAGTCTATTTGTCCTTCTAACATAGTTGGTTTCTTGAAAATAAAGTTTCTGTAATAACTTCTGTTTATGGTCTGACTTCTCTTTAAAGTTCATTGTTCATTCATATCTACTCTTATAAAGTTTATCTTCTAGAGAATATACCCCCAAATCTGTAGGTTAGTTTTTCATTTTCTACATCTGTTGACTGGTATACAATGCTCACTGGGATTATAATTTCACAGATTTATTTGACTTTATCCAACTTGGGTTATTCCAATAGAGATAGAATTTTAAACTAGTGCTCTAATTTACATTTCTTCAATATTAATGATGCAAAACATTTTCATATGTTTATTAGAAAAATTCTCATTTATATTAATTTTGTCTAATTTTAATTGGCTTAATCATTGCAACTTGAATACTGGAATGACTACAATACAGACATGGAGGGCACACAGGTGACCCAGATCTTGAGGCTGGATGACACTGGTTTCTGCTTCAGATCTTGATATATAGATCTTGAGGCATACTGGTGATGAAAAGCTTAGGCCCAGGTTAGGCCATCCACACTTGTAATTTCAGGAGACTGAGTCAAGCAAATCTCTGAGTTCAAGGTCAGCCTGGGACAAATCAAGTTCCAGATACAAGTATAGTGATACACACCTTTAATCTGAGCCAGACTTATGCTGGAAGCTTACATAAGGATATTGGAAGAAGGAATACTCACTATTCTTTGCTTGCTCTCAGTTACTTGCCATCACGTATGTTGGAACCTACCTCTTCCGGATTCCAGAATGTACAGAAAAGACCAGGTGAAACAACTAGCTTTGTGTGTGGACTGAGTAACGGCTATACTTTTGGACTTCCCATTTATAGATGCTCATTGTTGAGTTAGTTGGACTACAAACTGTAAACCATTACAATAATTTCCCTTAGTATATAGAGATATTCCATATGATCTGTGACTCTACAGAACCCTTACTAATACATGTATGTTATTGGTATTGACTTAATAAGCCTGTATATAGTCTTACTGTTGGTAAATATTAATATTTATACTATTTTCATCACTTTTTCTTACCATAGACTACTATTTTTATTGATGTCTTCTTTTGATGAGACCTTTGGTTATGAAGTCAAAGCTATAACTTAGCTTCATAATTGTTGCTTTCCTGAGTATTCATTCCAGTAATTTCTGCTTAACTTCAGACCTGAAGATAGTCTTCTTACTCCTGTGAGCTTTATTATCGCTGATTCACTCAGCAACTGCTGATTACCTATAAAACTCCATCTATTGGTGGGGCATTATGAAATTCCTACCATACACATTGGCATGTCTACTGGTATTGTCATTTTGTAGGTCTTGTTTATGTAAGCTTACTGATGAGAATTCATGGGTCAGCCTTTTCTGCCACATCTAGATGATACTATCTCACAAAAGGCATCATGGTCTTATAGCTCTTTTAATGTTTCTGCCCCACTTATGCAATGAGCCTTAGGTATAGGGCTTGCCTTTGAGATATAGCAACTGAAGCTTTGCAATCAGGGTCAGTGATTCTCTGAATTATAACCAATAATATATGTACCTAATAGTTTCTATGGCAACAAAAAGAGATTGCTCAATAACAGGTCATTGTTACACATCTCTTAGGGGATAACTGAGTATAAGGAAATGTAGAAAACACTTATAAACAGTATTGGCTTAGGGAATTATTAGTATTAGGTTCTCCACTGTCAGTGTTGATCACAACTGCACAGCAATTTGATCTAAAGAGAAAAGGATGTCTGTGCAAGAAATAGATCTGTAGCAATTAGCTCTACATGCAAAAGTAAGTTTGAAGGGCTTTATAGAACTTTAAAATCAGTGTGTATAGCTGTTGTCCTTGCTTGACTCTCAGAACTAAATGGTTAAAGTAAATAAATAAAAAAGGAATTATGACATTTATAAACATAGGTAGCTGGTTAGGTTCACAGAACCAGGGATGAATATCAAGCTAATGAACTGACCTTAAAACCAATAAGACATCTATTAGTTACTGCTAAGCTAAAATAGTTGACAACATCCTCTCATGTCTGATCTCCCATGAAGTTTCAGAGGAAACACTCATGGTTTGGGACTAATCAATAATATCTTCTAAACAAAAGCTTAAGTGGGAGTAGTATAAATAATGTTTTCACTATTGTGAGTGTGAAGGGTTCTTTCTTTGAAAAGTTATTATGAAGACACTCTTACAAAGTTATACAAACAGATCATTGTGAAATGGATTTGCTTTTTTGCTTCATTGTCATACTTGAGTTTATCCAGTGTTTTCCTGATATCTTTCTTCATTGTAGAAAATCATATCTAAACAATTATGGAAAAATAATTCATATTGAAGATTTCAAACTGTACCAATGATACTCCATGAACTTCACTGAAATCAATTTGCCTTCATATAAGGGAGAAACAACTTCTGTAAGGAAATTAAGATAATGCCAAGTTCCCATACATTTCTTTCCACAAGTTGTCAGCAGAAAACTAGCTTTTGAGTGGCTGCTAATTTGTCAGCCATTATTAATACGTATTGCCACTGACAAAGTTCCCAAAGGGGCTTAACTCTCCCCATTATTCAAGACCTGTACCAATCAGCCAGCAGCTGCTGTCATCATTGTGTACACATTGCAGATTCATTTACATGGAAACTTTCAAATTAAACACAAACATTTAAAAATGGTTATTAATAGATTTACATTTTAATTTTTAAGGAACACACTTAAAGTAGATGGAGTTTGGTTATAGCATGTAAAATATTTTTGCATGAATCATTTTTTCTATAATGTTCCTTAAAAATAATTTTAAAATGTTAAAATCTCTAGACAAAACATAAAATCAATAGTCAATACTAAGCTTGGCTCCTCCTTCTACCAGTTAGGTCATGCTAGAACTTTAACACACTCCTTGGTGACCTCACTTGTATGCCTGCTGGTCACCTAGCACATATGCCAACTTCATCTGAGCACATGGGTGGTGACTAGAATAATTCAGCTGGACTTCTATGGGATGTACTATACTTCAGTTTCTAATCCAGTATAGACAGTTTGTCTACACTGTTAGAAGGATGAACGAAGAAAATTCAGCCACATAAAACCTTTTGAAGCCCCTCCATGCAAGGTGTCTGCAGACACACAAAGGATAGAAGCAAATATTATGGCCGATTCAGTGTCACACTGTGGAGACATGAAAGAGATTTGGGGCAAAGACAGTTGTTAAAGGGTGCTGTGAAGTGATCCAATACCAAATGGTTAGTCTTAGCACATCATTTAAATGTGAAACAGAAATACAAAAATCTTAATAAAATTTATAGAAATAATATTGAAGCATGTTGTCTCAGGAAATATTTTGTATTTGGTTCTTTTGAACAATGTAGACTCTTTAAGATGAAGATCGTGTGCATGTTGGAGATAGAGAAAAGTACATTTAAATATTTAGAAAATTCAATGGTGTACAGCAACTGATGAAGGGACAGTCTCCATCATTTCTTGACAGCCCCCCTCCAGCCTGAAGCCCATACAATTCTTCTGAGGCTTCATCTCACAAACTGGAGAAGTTTTTCAATGATTATCCATTTATATTATGATGAATGCTAAATATATCTTATTATAATTGAAAACTTACTGTAATATTTGCTATCAAACACTCATTCCAAAATCCATAATTATTATTTTTAACTAGAACATATTTGATGCTTAGGCATCTGGCAGAGATACATTTCAGTGTATTTCTTTTTATTCTTTTGTTTTTATTAAAATGTCATTGCTAGGATATTGGTATCTCCATCTATGGTGACTGAGAGTTTGCTGGTTATAGTATCATAGGCTGGCATTTGTTTTCTCAGAGGGTTCGCATTACATCTGTCCAGTATCTTCTAGGTTTTAGAGTCTCTGTTGTGAAGTCTGGTGTAATCCTGATAGGCCTGCCTTAATATGGTACTTGGCCTTCCCTTACTGTTTTTATTAGTCCTTCTTTGTTCTGTGCATTTAATGAATTGATTATTATATGAGGGGAGGATTTCCTTTTCATGTCCAATCTTTGGTGATCTGTAGGTTTCTTGTGCCTTTATGACCCTCTCTTTCTTTAGTTTAGGGGAATTTTCTTCTATGATTTTGTAGATGTTTTCTAGTCCTTTGAATTGGGAATCTTTACTCTCTTCTATTCCTATTATTCTTAGATTTTGTCTTATCATTGTGTTCTGAAATTGCTAGATGTTTTGGGTTAGGAGTTTTTGCATCTTGTATTTTCTTTGACCATTTTGTCAATATCTTCTATTGTATCATCTGCACCAGAGATTCTCTCTTTTATCTCTTGTATTCTGTAGGTATGCTTTCATCTGTAACTCCTGATCTCTTTCCTAGGTTTTCTGTGTCCAGCGTTGCCTCGATTTGTGATTTTTTCTTTTATTGTTTCTATTCCCACTTTTAGGTCTTCATTGGTTTTGTTCAGTTCCTTTGCCTGTTTGATTGTGTTTCCTATATTTCTTTAAGGGATTTATTTGTTTCCTCTTTAAAGGTATGTACCTGTTTGCCTGTATTCTCTTGTATTTCTTTAAGGGAGTTATTTATATCCTTCTTCAAGGCTTCTATCATCTTCCTGAGATAGAATTTTAGATCAGAATATTGCTTTTCAGGTGTGTTAAGGTATCCAGGACCTGCTATGGTGGGAAAAACTGTGTTTTGATAGGGTCAAGTTACATTGGCTTCTGTTGCTTATGGTCTTGTGCTTACCTCTGGCCATCTGGTTTTTAAATCTCTGTTGTTAACTGGTCTGCCTGTCCCTGAATAGAACCTGTCATTTCCTATAGGCAGGTAGACCTCTGTCATCTGGGTTAGGTCAGACAGCCTGGGAACTAGACAGTGTTGCCTCTGGTTAGGGGGTCTCCTGTTTTCTTAGTTAAGGCTAGCATTCTGTGTCCCTGGTCATAGCAGACCTCCTGGAGACAGGAAAGCTGTGTCCCTCTTGGTTAATAGACAGGCTGTGGCTTGTGGGAGGGTTAGAAGCACCCAATCTGCCCAGAGTTGCATACCAGAAGGAAAAAGTATTTCTGGCAGAGCAGATAGGTCCTGTGTCTGCTGGAATCTGTGGAGTTCCCAGCTGGGGCCAGTATTGGGGTGGGGTCTCACCTGTGTCCATGGTTATGACAGACCTCCTGGGAGATAGGTTGCCTCTGGGCTGTGGGAAGGGTAGGGGTGCCTGCTTTGCCCCTGGAGGAGTAGCAGACTGGAAGGATGAATTTTTTAAATTTTAAATTTTAAAAATTCTCATGAGATTAGGAACAGCAATTCCAGCTCAATATTTCCCAAATTTTCTTTTAAAAGACAAGGTTAAAACTACCATCAGGATTAAATTCCTTCTCAAATACTTAGTTGGTTTTTTTGTAATACTATACTTGCTGAACTGGTTGATTTGGAATGCAAAATGCCACTTATATAAAGTTTGTTATTGATTTTACAATTATAATGCAGGCACTGGAAACATGATTAAGTATGACTGAATTGTATATGTTTATCACAATTAAGATTGTACAACATAGAATAAGTAAATGGAACTTATTCAAATCTTCACTTGATTGCCAGGCATGTTTTTAACTGTATTTTAATATTGTTATTTTAAAAGTTCTTTACATAAGTTTCATCTTAAAAGTGACTTTCTTATATTTTTTCTGTATTATTTCATAGTTTTGATACAATATAATCAAATATTTTTGCCTTCACTTTCTTCTCTCCACACCTTTCCTTATACCAATTCTACTTTCCTTCAAAACTATGGTGTTTTCTTTCACAAATTGTCGTTGGATGCTTTGCTTATGTGTATATAGCTTTTTGGTCTAATTTCAATTATTTGATTATAATTAATTGTTTTATTTCCTATTTTATTCATTTTATATATCTTTATTTTTCAAAGTTAAGCCTTGGGGGTCTCATGGCAATGTGATCATCACAGAATATAAACAGAAATTTCTTATTTCTTTCCCTTCAACCCTGATAAACACATTTCTAATGAATGAAATATGTGGGGACACTGAAAGTACATACAATTTTGTCAAAGCCCTTATTGTCAATATTAAAAAGAACTCCAAATTGGAACCCATTATTTATACTTCATTTATCTTCTGGTCTAGAAAGAATGAGAAATGTCATCATAGTTCAGCTTTGTCTTACATATATAAGAAATCTTTCATCATTATGATATGGCAGTTATCTTGAATAAAAAGTGAAATTATTCTTTTAGCAGCCAATCTTCACTCTACTTATTAACTTGGTTACAAGTGAATTTCTTACACAAATGTCTAATTGGATTTTTCCATGCAATGCACTGAACAGACTGCATATTAAATTCACTGAGTTTCCTAAGTAGAACATCTCATTTTCCTCCCTTTCTACCTTAGAAAGTCCTGAGAATATGTCCCTTCTATTTGTCCTTAGAAGTTCTGCCTTATTACAGGTTCTATTATGCCAAAACTTGAAGTCAGTGTTAGTCTTCAAATTACTATAATTCAAAATTACACACCATGATGACTAGATGAAGAAATAAAAAAGGGTGTTTAAAGGGGACTTCATAGTAAATCAGATTCTGTGTGGAACAGAAAAAGCATCTTCCACATTTTATTATTATTTCACAAGATGGCCAAAAAGAATTCATTTTGTGTGTCAAAATAGAGATGACGTCTGTAAAGAATATTGAATGTTCATTTAAATGAAATATATGTTGGGGAAAATGTTACTGCATAGAATTTAATAGAGTTTAGTTTGTAATTATCAATCAATGCTGACAACAGCTCATGAGTAAGGAGACACAGAGCAAAGCAAATATATTTAAGGTAATTAGTTAAATCCACAAATGTAAAAGAATCCTAGCCACCCACTAGGCCAGTTACAGTGACTTAGAATGACTTGCTTCATTCACCAATTTTAAAAGGTCATACGTATCTATAAATAAAAAGGAAATACAGATGCCTTTAGAAAAATTGAAATAAAAAAACTGATTTCTATCATACAAATTCAAAGAAAAAACAAACTAAATGATATGATCATGGTGGATTTTTGGAAAGAATAAGGGTTTCAATGAGAAACAGAGGTTCATGAGATTGCAATACAGATGAAAAGGACTAAACCTCAGGATACAATTGTATGAAAGTTTAAATGAATAAAAAATACAAATTATGTATGATAACTCATTTTTTACTTGAAATACATCCTAGGTTTTGTTTTATAAACAAACAAACAAACAAACAGAACCCAATAAATCCCCACCTTCACACTCACAGATGATGCCCTAACAGAGAGTAAAACAATCTACCATATTACCTGGCATTGCTCAGGTAATATTATCTTAGGGCAGCTTGGCCTCTGTACGTTATAGGTAACTGATGAGATTTTTAAAATTTGCTTCATTCCATTCAGAATTCAAAGAAACCTTTTTTTAAAGTTATGTTCATGAGAAACTTCCTATGATATTTTATGCAAGTGTAGTTGCATTCAACTATTTTATTCAGGCATGAGCAATGCATGATATGTGTGCAAATCTATTTGTATTTTTTGTGAGTTTTGGAATATTCTATATCTCTATAGATTCACAAGATACATAATAAGAGAATGAAGGTATTGCTTAGTGTTTAAGCACACCTGACAACCATTCTTACCTACAGGTGTATTTAGTATCTTCTAGCCTCCATTGACATCTGCAGAAATCAATCAATGAAATCATTAAAGCTGATTAGTCTCATACTCCATAATGATGGCTTTCTTTCCATCTATAACTATTTGCCTTTTTCTTCTTCCCATTTCATGCTATTATTAATATTTATCTGTCTTGTGGTTCCTGCTGCAAGCACTCACACTGTAGTGTTGTATTTGGACGTTGGCAGTTTAATATGCATGACTTGCTTCTCTCTTCTCTGTCTCTCACTCACTCTACTCTCAGAGTGACTCCATACTATCTCCTTCCTCCTTCCTCCTTATTCTTGAACTATTCTTTAAATCCTCAGAATACTCATTTAATTCTGTTAAGCAAGCTGGAACTAATGCCATAACTATAGCAAACAAATGACAGTTGGCACAAACAACTTTATTAGATATAAAGCCCTTAAAATGTATTTTTATTAAAATTCACATGCAAACTTTTAAACATTATATTGAATAAACTCTTATAAACTGAAAAGAATTATTTATATTTACTTTTAGAATAAAATTAATATTTGAATTCTTATAATTTTGGTTGTGAGCCTAGCCTTTAACGGCTGAGCCATCTCTCCAGCCCAATATTTGAATTCTTATGTGAATACATAGAAGTGTACATATTAAGTGGGGATAATATGATGTTTTGATCTTTTACATTCTCAAATATTCTCAAATGTTTATATCATGACTAACTTAAATACCCCACAAATATTTATCATTTCTTAATGATGAAGATATTTCCAACCATTTCTCACAACTTTGTTGTTATACATAGGTTACTAGCGTTGACTGGAGACACTATGCAGAGAAATAAACACTGAAGAACTTACTTTTTACCTAATTCTAAATATCCATTGATAAATCACTCAACGTTTCCCTCAGCAGCTCCTCCCTGTAACATATGCAACTACTGTACAGTACTTTCAACTTCTGTCAAATTCTTGAGATTCTACACAAAATGGGCCTTTGTACCTCTGCCTTATTTAATTTAAAACAATAGACTCATCCTGCCTATAATATTTCACTGACAAGATTTCATTCATTTCAATAGTTGAACAATATTCCATTGACATTCATGTTTTATGCAGTCTTTTCCCAAATAGCTGATAAATAATTGCTTTGTTTTTATTTCTTAGCAGTTGTGAATATATTAGTAACATATGGAAAATATAGAGATATGTCTAATTTAATTTATGAAGGTGATTTAATTTCCTTCACATATATTCATATCTTTCTCTCTCTCTCTCTCTCTCTGTGTCTGTGTTTCTGTCTGTGTCTGAAAACTGAAGATCACATGTGAGCTCTCAGCTACTGATGCAGTGCTCTACCTGCTTGCTTTTTACTATGCTTCCTACCATGATGACACTGCACTAACCCTCTGAAACTGTAAGTAAGGTCCTAATTAAATGTTTTATAAGTTGCCTCGGTCATGGTCTTGTCCCATCAGTCAAAAAGAACTAATACGCGAATATATTCATATATGAATATAGCTATTTATAAAGAGGAAGGCTGTATGATCATATGATAGTTCTGTTTTCATTGTTCCAGGAACCTCCATGGCATTTTCCATAGCTGTACTAATTTACTTCCTCTCCAACAGTAAGCAATGCTTCTCTATGCAACCTCACCAGCCTTTATCTCTAGTGTTTTTATAACTTTGAGGCTTCCTAGTGGTTAGTAAAGAACCATTTTCATTTACATGCTGGCCTCATGCATATTATTTTCAGAAAAGCACCATGCTCATTTGGAGGCATGCTTATTTTAAATGGTTTAAATAATTACTGCAACACTTTGAATTTCTTTAGTATTAAGGATGTTATGAAATTATTGTTATCTGAACATCCTGCAAATGCTTAATTGTATTATTTTTACTGTAATCGTGAAACACTTAATATGGACTATTTCAAATGAGTGTATAAAGGGAATATTAAAATGATTCCCCACAAATTTGAACCAACTCATTACCTCTGTGTTCAAGGGCACTCCCCAAAATTTAAATCCAATTCCCAAAATAATGTTTGCAAGAATCAGAAGAAAGACTATAATTTTTATTTAGTTGTAAGAGGCTGTATACATGACTTGTAAACACACACACACACACACACACACATACACACTCACACATACACACACACACACACACACACACACACACACACACACACACACACACACACACCAAACCAAACCATTACTGTGCTTTAGAACAAAGTCAAGAATCATTTTGATCATGGTTTTGATAAAGGCATGGATCTAATTGCTTTGCAACTGCACACTTCTTTTGGATGAGGAGGATAGTGAATCACTAGCTTTCTTTCTCATTTGCACTTTAGATTTTTAAAAATACCTAGATATTGTTCCTAGGGAATTGTATATGCCAGATATAAGCATTAGCACTAAGCTGTAATGCTAGCTTTTTTCACATTGTGTTTTAATATTGCTTTTTGGAGAATTATTTTGAATTTAATATTTTATTTTGAATTGTATGTAACAAGTTTAACTGAAATAGAATACTATATCTTTCCTCCCTCTCCAAAAGCTTTTCTCTCTGAGACTCATCTTAATGGTCTCACTTATTCCCACTATCAAGTTGATAGCCCCTTTTTTCATAGCTTCTTTTTCATAGACAATTATTAATAAATACACTTTTATACTTACACACAAATATATATTATACCTTCCTTTTTCAATCTCTATCTGATTTTTAAAGCACCGTCTCTCACAGAACTTGAACTTTATCAATTAACTTCAATTTGCTGGATGATGAGCTCAAACAGTCTAACATCACAACAGTCCTGCCACATTGTGGCTGAATTGTCACACGAACTCCCACAGCTAAACTCAGGTTCTTTGGGTATAAACTTGGATCTTCTTGCTTGTGCAGCAAGTACTTTACTGACTGAGAAAGCTTAACTTAAAAAATGTCAGTATAAATAACAGCAAGTAGTGAGAGTATATTGGAAAGTTTGAAAGAAAAAAATATAAGGGTGAAAATAGTACAATTATATCTCAAAAAATAATATATATGATATATGTTATATGATTATATAATATATTATACATTATATACGTGATATAATATATAATGATATAATGAAAGAAAAATATATTTCAATGAATGAATTTACTTCTCAAGTTATACTTTTGTATGTATTTACATTTGTATGTTATTGATAACATTACTAATTTTGGTTTTTTTGTTTTTTTTTTCTTTTTGAGACAGGGTTTCTCTGTGCAGTCCTAGGTGTCCTGGAACTCACTCTGTAGACCAGGCTGGCCTCGAACTCAGAAATCTGCCTGTCTCTGCCTTCCAAGTGCTGGGATTAAAGACATGTACCACCACTGCCTGACAGTATTTTCTTGTTGAAACAGTGTAAGGGCTTATTCTCATCTACCTTAGAATTCCTAAAAAATATTGGTCACCAAATAAAGCATTCATATTAAAAATTTTACCACGACATTAATTTCTGATAACTACAAAAATATTTTTTGCCTGATAAGAAGTTGTATTTGGTCTTTATTATTAGATTTTAGCCACTCAGCTATCATTATTGTTGTAAGCCTAACACAATGTAAAATCACCCAGAAGTCTCACTGAGGGGTTCTCTAGATCAGTTGGCCTCTGGGCATGTATGTGGTGATTATGCAATTGAGGTGTAATGGGTGAACACTTTGTTCTGTAGAAATGTGAAGATAATATAAGCGAAGTTTGCTTTTGATGGTGGATGCAATATGACTTGCTGCTTCAAGTTTATGCTAACTCAATGTCCACACCATAGCTGACTATAATCTTAAATTGTGAGCTAAAATAAACTCTTTTCCCCATAAGTTGCTGTTTGTCAGAGAATGCTATCACTGCATCAAAACTAAAACTAGAACAGTCACCTTTACATTTGACACATAGTAAAGTTCTTTAATTAATTAAAATATGGAGTTCTATGAGACCAACATACACAGTTCATCTCAGTTTCCCACAGATCTCATTCTATGTATTGTTAAACAAATATGTAGAGAAATTAAGTTATAAGTTAAATAGGGAGTCCTATGAAACAAATGAACAGCCTGCTCTCCCAGGAGAACCTCAATCCTCCTATCACATCTCTGCCCACTTTCATCAGATCTGCTGAGCCTGAACCATACAGATAAACTCTCTTTCCCCCACACATTTTCTCTGTTTGCTGAGTCCTTTGGGCATGCTAAACATCCTTGAGCAGCCTGCTGAACCAGATGGACCCCATTGTCCTGCCACGTCTCTATCCACCTTCACCAGATCTGTTACTCCTGAGCAATACAGACCTGCAGATCCTAAACCATACAGTCCTGCAAGTCCTGAACAGGACAACTCAAGAATACCCATCAGAGCCAGACCACATGAGGAACCATCAAGGATAACCCCCCTCCCAATACCTGCTACAACAGAAACATCCACGAACCAAAGACACCCAGATGTCTAGAGGCCCTCTAAAGAACACAATCAACAATAGCCAGGGCAATATGACACCTTCAGAGCACAACTACCCTACTACAGCAAGCCCTTGATATTCTAACACAACCTAAACACATACACACACACACACACACACACACACACACATACAGATTCACACACACACAGACACAAACACACAAACTCACATATACACACACACACAGGTACACATGTACACATACATACACACACAGAGACTCACACACACGCAGAGACAGACACACACACAGAGAGACTCACACACACACAGAGACAGACACACACACAGAGAGAGACTCACATACACACAGGTACACACCCAACACCCACACAGAGACTCACACACAGAGGTACACACAAATACACACAGAGACTCAAACACACAGGTACACACACACACACACACACACACACACACACACGCATACACACACACACAAATGACCTTACATTTAATCTTAGAAAGATGATAGAGGCCTTTAAAGAGGAAATAAATAAATACCTTGAAGAAATACAGGAAAATACAATCAAACAGGAACAGGGGTAGAGGTCTTTAAAGTGAAGACAAATAAATCTCATATATATATATAATACAATATATATATGTGAATGAATTTAATATATTAAAACAATTATATATGTGAATGAATTTAATAAACTTCTTAAGACCTGAAAGTGGAAGTAGAAGAAATAAAGAAAACATACTGAGAGTCATTAATATACTTCAATATCAATAGACTTAATCCCCAATAAAAAGATGCAGGCAAACAGAGTGGATGCAAAAAAAAAAAGAGGATGAATCATTCTGCTGTATATAAGAAACAAACCTCAGCCATGAAGATGAACATTTCCTCTGAGTAAATGAATGGGTTTTTCTCAAGCAAATAGATCCAAGAAGTGAGCTCGAGTAGCCAATCCATTATCTAATAAAATAGACTTTCAACCAAAATTAATTAAAAGGGACAGGGAAAAACACTTCAAACTCATCAAAGAAAATTTCTACCAAGATATCTCGATTCTGAACATCTATGTACCAAACACAGCTGCATTCACATTTGTAAACAAAACCAAAATGCTGCTAAAGCTCAAATTGCACATGGAACCCCACATATTAATGGTGGCCGACTTTAACACCCTACTCTCATCGAGTGACAGGTCATCCAGACAAAAGTAAACAGAGAAACAACAAAACTAACAGGCATTGTGGATGAAATAGATCTAACAGACATCTATATAATATTTCACCAAAACAGAAAAGAATATACCTTCTTCCTAGCAACTTATGGATCTTTCTCTAAAATTCACAAAACAAGATTGAACAGATACAAAAAAAAAAAAAAATGAAATCGTGCTTTGTATTTCATCACACCACCATAAAGAAAAGCTGGGCATCAACAACAACAGAAACCCCAGAAAGCCTACACACTCATGGAACTTGGTCAGGGAAGGGGGGGCAGAACTGAAGCCCTGAGGGACAGTAGACAGAATGGAAACATGCAGCCTCGGGAGGTAGGATGTATGGGCACCATCTAGAATGTTCCAGAGACCTGGGAGGTGAGATATTCTCAGGACCCAAAAGGATACCTTACAGCCTACCACCAGTAGAAAGACAGGGCATCAAGTGGAGGGATGTGGCCGCCATCCCACAGTCAAAAACTCTGACCCAGAATTGTTCCTGTCTGAATGAACTGCAGAGTCAAAAATGGAGAAAAGCCTGAGAGAAAGGAGGTCCAGTGACAGACCCAATTTGGGATCCAGCTCAAGGGGAGGCCCCAAATCCTGACACTGTTACTGATATAATCAGGAGCCTAGCATGACTGCCCTCCAAAAGGCCCAACAGGCAACTGAAAGCGTCAGATGCAGCTATTTACACCTAACCAATGGACAGAAGCTCGTGACCCTTGTGGCTGAATTAGAGAAAAGCTGGAGGAAGCTGAGAAGGAGGGAGACTCTATAGGAAGACCAGCAGTCTCAAAAACCTGGACCCCCGAGATTGCCCAGACCCTGAGTCACCAAACAGACAGCATACACCAGCTGATATGAGGACCCCAACACACACACATAGCAGTGGACTGCCTGGTCTGGATTCTGCCAGAAGTTGCACCTAGCCATCAAGAGACTTGAGGCTCCAGGGAATGGTGATGTCTGGTAGGGTGGGGATGGGACAGAGTCATCCTCTTGGAAATGAGAGGAGGTATGGGATGTGGAACAGTCAGAGGGTGGGCAGGAAGGGGGATAAATATTGGACTGTAAAAAAAAAGATTAAGGAATAAAAAACAAAAAGAATAAAACTCAAAAAAAAGAAAAAAAAAAAAAAAAAAAGAAAACGAAATTCCCCAACTGTCTACTTAGTGATCTCTGGGTCAGGGAAAAAATGAAGAAAGAAATTAAAGATATTCTAGAATTCAATACAAATGAAGGCACAACACACTCAAATGTATAGGACACAATGAAAGCAGTGCTAAGAGTCATAGCACTAAGTAGTTCCATAAAGAAATTAGTAACAACAATTTAAAAATACACCTGCATGCTCTAGAAAAAAAAAGCAAACACGAAAAAAAGAAGTAGAAAGTAGGAAGCAATCAAAATCAGTTCCAACATCCATCAGTTACAGGCAAAGAAAACAATAAAACGAATCATTGAAACGAAGAGTTGGTTCTTTGAGACAGATCAAGATAGAAAAACCATTAGACAAACTAACCAAGAGAAAGAGACAGTATCCAAATAAAATCAGAAATGAAAAATGAAACACTGAGGAAATTCTAAGAATCATTAGGTCTTAAAAAAGCCTATACTCCACAAAATTTGAAAATCTTATGAAAATGACCAATTTTCTAGACAGATACCACTTACCAATTAAATCAGTATTAGGTAAACTACTCAAACCATCCTATAACCCCCAAGAAAATAGAAGCAGTCATTAAAAGTCTCCCAACCAAAAAAAGCTCAGGGCCCGATGATTTTTGTTCCTACTTTAAAAGAAGAACTAATACCAATAATCCTAAAATTTACACAAAATAGAAACAGAAGGAACATTTTCAAACTCATTCTATGAGTGACTGGGAAAGACTATGAGGCCACACTCACCTTGATACCTAAACCACAAAAAGATTTAACAAAGAAAGAGAATTTCAAACATTTTCTACTATGAAAATTGATACAAAAATATTCCATAAAATACTCAAATGGAATCCAGGAACACACCAAAAACATTGTCAATCATGATCAAATAAATTTTATCTCAGTGATACTGGGATGATTCAGTATATGAAATTCTATAAATGCAATCTACCATATAAACAAATTGAAATAAAAAACTCACATAATCATCTCACTAGATTCTGAAAAAGTCTTTGACAAGATCCAACACTATTTCCTGTTAAAAAGAATTGGAGAGATCAGGAATTCACATTACATCCCTAAACAAAATGAAAGTAATATACAGAAAACCAATAGCCAACATCAAACTAAGTGGACAGAAACTTGTTGCAATCCCACTAAATCAGGGACAAGAAAAGGCTGCCTGATCTCTCTCTATCTATTCAATATAGTACTCAAAATTCTAGCCAGAGTAATAAGACAACTAAATGAGATACAGTAGACACAAATTTGAAAGGAAGAATTCAAAGTATCACTATTTGCAGGTGATATAATAGTTTACATAAGCTACCACGAAAATCCTAACAGAATACTTACAACTGATAATCAACTTCAGCAAAGTGGCTGGAGACACAATTAACTCAAAGAAATCATTAGCTCTCCCTCATACAAATTGTAAACTGGAACAGAGAGAAGTTAGGGAAACACAATCTTTTATAATAGCTACAAATAATATAAAGTATCTTGGTATAATTCTGACCAAGCAAATGAAAGATCTGTGTGGCAAGTACTAGATGCAGATATTTGCACCCAACCAAAGGACAGAAGCTGCTGACCCCTGTGTTTCAATTAGGGAAAGGCTAAAAGAAGCTGTAGGAGGACCAGCAGTCTCAACTAAACTTGACCCTCGAGATCTCTCAAACACCAGACCACCAAACAGGCAGCATACACCAGCTGCCATGAGGAATCCAACACATACCCAGCAGAGGACTATTGAGTCTGTGTTCAGTCAGAGATGATGCACCTAACCCTCAAGAGACTGGAGGCCCCAGGGAGTTTAGAGGTCTGGTGGAGTAGGGGGTGGGAATGGGGACATCCTCATGGAGACAGGGGGTGAAGAGGAGGTATGGAATGTGGAACACTCAGAGGGTGGTCTGGGGGGGGATAAAATCTGGAGTGTAAAAAAATAATAAAAAAATTTAAAAAGACCTTGAGTAAAGAAATTGAAGAAGATATCACCTGGAGGTCCAACCCATATACAGACACCAAACACAGACAATATTGCAGATGCCAAGAAGTGCTTGCTGACAGGAGCCTGTTATAGCTATCTCCAGAAAGTCTCTGCCAGAGCCTGACAAATACAGAGGCAGATGCTTGCAGCCAACCATTGGACTGAGCACGGGGTTCCCAATGGAGGAGTTAGAGAAAGGACTGAAGGAGCTGAAGGGGTTTGCAACCCCATAGGAAGAACAATTCAACCAACTTGAACCCCCATAGCTCTCAGGGACTAAACCACTAACCAAAGAATTCACATGGAAGAACCCATGGCTCCAGCCACATATGTAGCAGGGGATGGCATTGTCTGGCATCAATAGGAGGAGAAGCCCTTGGTCCTGTGAAGGCTTGATTCTCCAGTGTAAGGGAATGTCAGGGCAGTGAGGTGGGAGTGGGTGGGTGAGAGGAGGAGCATCCTCATAGAAGCAGGGGAAGGGGGAATGGAAGAAGGGGGTTCTGGAGGGGAAATCAGGAAAGGATATAACATTTGAAATGTAAATACATAAAATATCTAATAATAATAATAATAATAATAATAATAATAATAATAATAATAGTTATAATAGTGAGGAGCCTGACACTTATTTACTGAAACATGCCCTGCTATTGGGTGTATTTTTTTTTTATTTACACACAAAAGATTTTGTGCTTTCAAGTACAAAATTGTATTATTAATCAAAAATAAGGTTTCAATTTCACAGCAACAATTAATTGCTGTTTTTCCTAAAATGTGTTCTGGAGGTAGCAATCTGCATTAAAAAACAAGAGAAAATGAAAAGAAAATAGAAAGATCTTCTATGCTCATGGATAGGTAGGATTAACATAGTGAAAATTGTCATAATGTGAAATGCAATATAGAGATTCAATGCAATCCCCACCAAATTCCAACACATTTTTTATAGAACTTGAACGACAAATCTCAACTTCATATGGAAATATCAAGAACCCAGGATAGCCAAAACAATCCCTAACAATAACAGAACATTGGGAAGAATCACCATCCCTGATCTCAAGGGAGCAATCCTGTTAAAAACTGCATTGTATTGGTACAGAAACAATGTAATAAAATCAAAGACCTAGAAATAAATTTATATACCTACTGACACTTCATCTTTAATAAAAAGTCAAAAACATACAATGGATAAAAAGATAGCATCTTCAACAAATGGTGCTGTTCTATCTGAATGTTTGCTTTCTACAAAGACACATGCTCAACTATGTTTATAGCAGGTTTATTTGTAATAGCCAGAAACTAGAGACAACCAAGATGTCTCTCAACTGAAGAATTGATAAAGAAAATGTGGTGCATCTGCTCAATGGAATACTACTCAGTTATTAAAAACAAAGACACCATGAATTCTCCAGCAAATGGATGAATCTTGAGAATATCATCCTGAGTGAGGTAACCCAGTCCCAAAAGACATGCAGGGTATGCACTAATAAATTTATATTAGTCACAAACTAGAGGCTACCCATGCTACAGTCTGCAGACCCCAAAGAGTAAGGTATAAGTGTGGATGCTTGAATAGTCATAAGAAGTAGTTGGACGGAGGGAACTGGGTGGAAGAGGGAGTGAAGAGGAGATAGAGAGGAGAATGAGGGAGTACAGGATCAGATGTGAGGAGGAACAGGAGGGATGGCCAGATGGTCATGAGAATGAATGGTAATCATCAGCTGACAGGGGTGGGGAGGTTGGGAGCATCTTCAGGAAAAGATACATGAGATAAAGGAGCAATCAAAGACTCAATGGGGGTGACTTTAGCTGTGGCTCACAGCATTGGGAATATGGAACCTGAAGAGGCTACCTCCTGTAACCATGCAGAAACCTCAATGGAGCAATAAGTACACCAACATACCCACAAAATTTTTGACCCAAAATTTATCCTGTCTGCAAGAAATACAGGGACAGAGGATGGAGCAGAGACTGAGGGAATGTTCACCCAATAACATCCCATGGACAACTCCACATCCTGACACTATTAATGATATTCTGTTATGCTTACAGGCAGGAGTCTAGCATGACTGTACTCTGAGACTGTACACCCAGCAGCTAACTGAAACAGATTCAGACACCCACAGCCAAACAGTGGATGAAGCTTGGGGACATTTATGTAAGAACAGGAGGAAGTATGACAGCCCCTAAGGGAAGATCAACTGAATCAACTAACCTGGACATTGGAGATCGCAGAGACTGAATCACCATAGAAAGATCATATACAGGCTGGACACAGGCCTCTCTGCACATAGGTAGCAGATGTGCAGCTGAGTGTTTATGTGGTTCCTGAACAACTAGTGTAGGGACTATTCCAAAAACTGTTGCCTCTATATGGGATATGTTCTCTTCTCTGGGCTGCCTTCTCTGGCCTCAGTAGGAGAGGATGTGCCTATCCTTACAAAGACTTGATGTGCTGGGGGTGGGGGTTAACCGGGGGAGTCCCTACCTGCCCGGTGGAGAAGGAGATGAGGGAATGGGGATGGGGGAAGGATATAGGAGGGTGCCCAGGAGGGGACAGTGAGTGGGATGTAATCTGAATAAGGTTTTTAAAAATAATAAAAAATTAAACTAGATAGAACATAACTCATTCATCCATCCAAATTAACTGACTGTGAACTATATACTAGAAATTTTTCTAAGTTATGAAACATGTTATTGGTATAGTGTAAGAGGAATGGTGGTGGCTAGCTCTGCATAAATGGGCTGTCTAGCCACAAAAGCAACTGCTGCAGGAGGATCTAATTGAATACTGCCTGAGAGAACATGGTTTGCTCATGCAGACAATGTCATCTAATAGGAAACTGCTGTTTGGAAGAGATGCTGTCTTGGGACCAATGGGATGCAGGTGGAGGGTATAAAGGTCATCCCCATGGATTATTAAACTAGCTTGGGGCAGCATTCATAGGAGCTTGCTGAGGAGTTCTCACCTGCTTCCAGAGTTTGTGCCCTCGATTCTGAGCTACCTCACCTTCAATCCTCAAAGGCAAGTAGGATTGGGCAGCAGGCTCTCCAGGGCACAGGCAACAGTACAAGAAAAACATTAATGTAGAATAGTGCAGATATAAGATAAACACTGACTTTGACTTAGACAAACATGAGAATCGTTTGAAAATATATGAGAGCATTATTTTAAATAATACTATATATATAATTTTTCATGTAAAAATGACTTTCTTGCTGTCACATTTATAAATGCTCTTTTGTGATGTACCATTTATGAAAGACAGGGTTGAGGTGATTATATTCTAACCTATAACCTCAAAACACAGCAGACATTGGTACCATCCAGCAACCACAAGTACATGAAAGTACATCTACTTTACTAGTAGACATGTTCATCTTCAAATGATTTATATAAATGGTCTTGTATGTTATTCAAACCAAAACAAATTTTCATTAGTCTTATATATATTTATATAGTCTATATATATATATATATATATATATATATATACACTACATATATATGCATATATGTAGTAAAATATGTCAGCAAATTCCCTTTTTATTGATATTCATAACAAATGCAATATTTTCATAAATTGTTTTATGAGAACATGTATTCCTTGGTATTTTTCAATAGAATGAGGTCTTTCAAGTTTTGAAATTTTTGTTTGTCCTATAGCTATTCTGAATTCTTCCACCATATCTTTTTTATTGTGCCTAACTAGAGTTCATTCATTGGTTAGAGAACACAGAAAAGACAAGTCAGTACTAAGGAGCTTTCTGCTCATCACTAGTTTTCATAATACCATATGGTACATCATAGCTGCTGGTGAAACTCACATCAATGGTATCCAGATATGTAACATGAAACTACAAAATTAACTAGCCTAGCAATATAAAAGCCTATGTGCAAAAGTGGCACAGATATCCAGGGAATAGGCAACTTCTTTTTCTGCTTCTACGATGTACCTTACAGAAAGAAACACATATCTGCTACTACTAAAATGACCAAGAGTCCATGTTTAGGGAATTCACAGGGCCTAGAAGTAATTCTACTACGATTAGTTTTCTGAGAGGGCATCTCAAAAATGTTAATCCAGAATTGCTCCTGTCAAAAGTAAATGCAGGGACAAAGAGTGGAGCACACACTAAAGGAAAGGCCATCCAGAGACTGTCCCATCTAGGGATCCATCCCATCTACAGACACCAAACCCAGACACTATTACTGATGACAAGACACACTTGCTGACAACAACCTGGTATAGCTGTCCCCTGAGAGGCTCTTCCAGAGCCTGACCAATATAGATGCAGATGTATGCAGACAACTATCAGACTGAGCACAGGGACCCCAATGGAGTGGTTAGGGGAGGGACTGAAGGAGCTGAAGAAGTTTGCAACCCCATATGAAGAACAACAATATCAACCAAACAGAACCCCCAAGCTCTCAGGGACTAAACCAACAACCGAAGAGTCACATGGAGGGACCTATGGCTCTAGCTGCATATGCAGCAGAGAATTGCCTTATCTGGTATCAATTGGAGGAGAAACCCTTGGTCCAGTGTAGGCTTGATGACACAGCATAAAGGAATGCTAAGGTGGTGAGGCAGGAGTGGGTGGATGGGTGGGTGGGGAAACACCCTTATTGAGGCAGGGGGAGGGGGGAAATAGGAGGTTTGTGAAGGAAAAACTGAGAAGGGAGTAACATTTGAAATGTAAAAAAAAAAAAAAATTACAAAAGAAAAAAAAACAATTAACTATTACAAAAGAAAAAAAAAAAAGAATACATGTTTCGAGAGTACCTGATAAACTTATTCTCTTTAGTGATAGATTTCAGGCCTCATCAGGGAAGATTTTTCATGCAGTAGTTAGCGGCTACAGTAAAATTCATAGCTGTGCAAATTCAGAGAATAAGAGACCATGGATTGCTCATCCATAATTGAGACTTTTGTATGATACACTTCTGAAAGGCTCAGGGAACAGTGTTCAATAGAGGGCAAAAATAATGTAATATCCAGAGGTTGGAGAGGACCAAACAAAAGAAAATCTGGTAACTGCAGGCCTGTTCCAGTAAGGAAATTATAGCAGCTTATTTGCCTGCAGATCCAAGCTTGTCAATAGTGATATATGCAAGTTGAAGGAGTTTGTAAATGCCCAACTCTTAATAAGAGCAGTTGATTAACCAACATCTAGAAGTATATAAACAATATCAGTTGGATTGGAAGAAGTATTGAATAAAAGAGAGATGGAGGGGACTTTAGAAGGGGTTAAGAGGCCAGTGCTGGACCTAGGAAAAGCTAGGAAAGTAACTGGAAATTAATATGATCAGAAAGCATTGCATGAAATTCTCAAAGAATTAATAAAATTGTGTTAAGCAAAATAATTTTCTACTAACTGTAACCTATAAATTGAAAATATTTTCTTTTGCTTGTAATTAGATTTTTCTCATTTGTATAACTTTTCGAGAAATTCATGTGCTATATTTTGATAATATTATTGGTTTGCTCATATATGTGGGCATATGGCCTTTTAAAGTGCTCAGCATTTAAAGAAGTCAGCCCTATTAAAGAATGCAAATTGAATAGAACATAAAGAATACAAAAAAAAAAAAAAAAAAAAACCAATTGACTGCTAATCACTCATAGCCAGAAATGGGATTTTATTCTGTTTTTGCTTCTCTTTGCTGGCATTTGGCTGCCCTGAACTTGTGCAGGTCTTAGGTACGGTGTCTTAGCTGCTGTGAATTCATGTGAGCATGCAACTGACTCCCTGTTTCCAGAAAACAATGTTTGGTTACAGTCATCCACTCTGGGTTTTTTGTATTTTTCTCCTATCCTTGGCAATGATCCTTGAACATAGAAAGGAAGGTTGTGATACAGGAATTTGGTTTATAGCTGACATTCTATTGTCTCTTATTCTCTGCACCTTGAAAAGGTGTGGAGCTTTGTGTCAAGCACATTAAATTTAATAAAGATCATTTACATAATGCATTTTAGAAAAATGTGTTAATCTATGGGTATAAATATAAGCCATTCAGAGCTTTTTTTATACTATGCCATTTTTAAAGTGTAATAATGGTAAGTTATCCTCTAGGCCCTATGACTTGCTTATTCACAAAATTTTCACCTTGATAATGGTGTCATATATGTGATATATCTCATGGAGTGGGCCTAACAGCCAATCAGAAAGAATCACTACTGACTAGTACAAGTCTTGAAGGCTTGTCACTGTTGTAGCTTACATGGTTCGTGGGTAGGTATGATTAATGGTTCCCTTTTGCCTTTCATTGCATGTTTAACCTATCTCTATTCCATAAAAGCTAGACAGTAGAGATGAATTTTGTGACTGTATCAAAATGTCTCCTAGGCTGAAGTATCTACACCAGATATAATTTTGTATTATGTAATTATTGTTAGAATGTACTGTTCTTTCCAATTAGTTGAATGTAGGAAAGAACACTACAGTATTTCTGAAGTAAAATTTGAACACAGGTTGGTAGATTGTTTCTAATTATTTAACCATAGCAATGCCATTGAAGCTTTTAAAGGTACAATGTTAGTAGCTTATCTACGACAAAAATTCAATTTATAGTCAATATATTAAAAAACCTTGACTATTGGCTTTAGACATTATTAAAATATGCTACAGAAGCCATATATTTCTCTAACAGTTGAGCTAAAACTCCCACTTCCTTATTTTATAAGATATGGAAGCTCAATAACATTTTTTTTGTATTTAGGTTTCTAAAATGAAGCAATACTTTATACAATATTAATAAAAATAACAGAAACCTTCTTGCCCTACTAATTTAAATGAAGACTGGCATGATCTCTGAAATATAATTTAGTGTGGTGTGTTGCTCATGGTCATATCATTAAGCATAATGTCTTCAGATCAGAACTATTTCCTAGCAGACCTAAAGTTGTTTTCCATTTTTGTTTTGCAAAGAACAGCATAATCTGTTGTGCATTTTAAACTCAATTTGGAAGCTTCTTTTATGCATATGAAAACTCTGTTTATGAAACCCATGGTTATTTTGAAATCTCTGCAGCTAATGTGTGCAGCCTACCAAGCACCTTTAGAGTGTGCTTCTTTCCTGGAGACATGATGCATTACCTCTTTACCATTTTTCCAGACATTTTAATGTTAATTGTTTCCTAGAGTTAGCATTAGCTCCAGGAAGGGGCTGCTGTGGGGAAGAATCCTCCAGTCAGTTTTACACACATTTGTGGTTCATTGGTCTTTTAGATCATTACATTTCAATTGATTCTGATATTTAGAATACATTAGTTTCATTAATAATTAATGGCATTCTATATATGATACTTTAACATTACTTCGAAATGTCTGGCAAGAGATTGACTAGCTGCTTTTAAAACTGAAATAAGTGAAAAATGTTTTGAATATATTATTTTATATATATAGTAGCAAGATGAATCAATAGGAAAATGATTAAAACAAAAGGTATTTTTATCAGGATAAGAAATTAGTCTTGGTGATGGTCCAGAATATAGGTAGGGTTTGGTGTCAAATTAAAACAATACAATTCTAATATTATGTTGTTTTCCTATTTATGTTAAATATAAAGATGGGTTTTTAATGTATGTGTAATGTTTGATTTGTCTATTATAACTGCATTAATAAGTTTGTTCGTTAAATTATGGCTCACAGAATTGAATATTATGGAAATAACACTTTTTCATGAAAAATAAATTCAGTGTCATATATCTGAACTTGACAAGATGACACATTAAATGTAGATGCCTGGAGAATTCAAAGGACAAATAATTCTACTTCATAAGAAGTCCTTCAACTGCATATTAAAATTCTAATAAATAATGTGCTGTCCTGATAAAATTAAGGGTATCCATATCACAATGACATTTTTGCATTCTTTTGAAAACTATAATTTCTTGTTGCTTTTAAGTATTGGCATTTAAAAAAGGGATCTAGCATTATGAAATGAGTTTGTCATGATGAGTTTGTACATACATAGTACATTCTGCAAAACCATGTGGTCTTATTTTATCTGAGTCACAGATTTGTATTCCATGTAAATAAAACAGTCATTTCATTTAGAAGATCTTCATTTACAGATTTGTCATATTAAATTGCATATAGCAAATATTAAAAGTCAGTATAATCTTTTAAATTTTAAGATATTTAAGAACTACTCTTATTAATTTTGTGTTTACAAAAGCATTAGACATTTAAAATTCAAAATCTATGTGTATAATATTTTGATTTTTATAAAGTATTTTATTTATTTATTAATAATTTTATTGTTTACATTTCAAATGCTATTCCCCTTCCTAGTCTCCCTTCCAGGAACCACCCACCACATCTTCACCCCTCTAACACCGCCATTTTCTGGGGCATCGAGCCTCCACAGGACCGAGCACCTCCTGACTCAAAGATGACAGATGAGGCAGTCCTCTGCTACATATGTAGCAGGAGCCAAAGACCAACCCATGTACACTCTCTGGTTGTGGTTTAGTCCCTGGGAGCTCTGAGGGGTACTTTTAATTGATACTGTTGTTCTTCCTATGGGGTTGCAATCTCCTTCAGCTCCTTCAGTCCTTCCCTTAACTCTTTCATTGGGGTCCTCAGGCTCAGTTCAATGGTCGGCTATGAGTATCTGAATCCTTATTAGTCAGGTGCTGGCAGAGCATCTCAGAGGACAGCCATACCAGGCTTCAGTCTGCAAGCACATCTTGGCATTAGCAATAGTGTCAGGGTTTGGTGTCTGCAGATAGAATGTATGGCACAGTGGTATAGTCTCTGGATGGCTTTTCCTGCAGCCTCTGCTCCATTTTTGTCAGGAGCAAATCTTGGATAAAAATTTGGAAATGGATGGGTGGCCCCATCCCTCCACTAGGGACCATATCTATCTACTAGAGGTGATCTCATTAGGTTCTATCTCTTGCTGTTGGGCATTTCAGATAATGGCATCCCAATTGGGTCCTGGGAGCATCTCTCATCCTGGCTTCTGGGACTTTCTAGTGGTTCACCAAGTTTCCCACCCTCCACTGCTACTTATTTCTATTCATTCATTCTCCTAGGCCTCTGGATTTCTCTCCTGTCTCTTCCAATACCTGGTCCTGCCCCCTTTTTGGCTCCCTCCCCCTTCTACCTCCCCAGGTCCCTCCCTCCCTTTGCCTCCCATAATTGTTTTGTTCCTCCTTCTAATTGAGTTTGAAACATCCATAGTTCAGCCTTCTTTGTTGTTAAGCTTCATATGGTCTGTGAGTATCAGGTGTATTCTAAGCTTTTGGGCTAATATACACTTATCAGTGAGTATATATCATGCATGTCATTTTGTGTCTGGGTTACCTCACATAGGATGATATTTTCTAGTTCCATCCATTTGCGTACAAAGTTCTCGAAGTCTTCATTTTTACTAGCTAACTAGTACTCCAATTGTGTAAATGGAACACATTGTCTGTATCCATTCTTCCCTTGATGGACATCTGGTCTGTTTCCAGCTTCTGGCTATTATAAATAAGGCTGCTATGAACATAGTGGAGCACATGTCTTTGTGATATGGTGGAACATCATTTGGGTGTATGTCCAGGAGTAGTAGTGCTGGGTCTTCAGGTAGAAATATTTCTAATTTTCTGAGGAACCTCCAGAGCTATTTCCAACATGGTTTTACCATCTTGGAATCTCACCAGCAATGCAGGCATATTCCTCTTGCTGCACACCCTTGCCAGCATCTACTGTCTCCTGGGTTTTTAAACTTAGCCATTTTGATGGTTGTAAGGTGGAATTTCAGGGTTGTTTTGATATACATTTCCCTGATTACTAAGGATGATGAACATTTCTTTAAGTGCTTCTCAACCATTCAAGATTTCTCAGTTGGAAATTCTTTGTTTAGCTCTGGAATTCATTTTTTAATTGGATTATTTCAGTTTCTGGAGTCTAACTTCTTGAGTTCTTTGTATATTAGATATTAGCCCTCTATCAGATGTAGGGTTGGTAAAGATCTTTTCTCAATCTGTTGGTTGCCATTTTGTCCTATTGACCATTTCCTTTGCCTTACAGAAGCTTTTCGGTTTCATGAGATTCCATTTGTCAGTTTGTGATCTTAGACCCTGAGCCATTGGTTTTCAGTTCTATACAGGAAATTTTCCCTGTACAGATGTGTTCAAGGCTCTTTCTCACTTTCGTTTCTACTAGATTTAGGGAATCTAATTTTATTTGGAGTTCCTTGATCCACTTGGACTTGAACTTTATACAAGTAGATAAAAGTAGATCAATTTACATTCTTCTACATGTAGATGGCCAGTTAGACCCACACCTTTTATTGAAAATGCTGTCCTTTTTTCCATTGTATGGCTTTGGCTTCTTTGTCAAATATCAAGTGACCATAGGTTTATGAGTTTATTTCTTTATCTTCAGTTCTATTCCATTGATCTACCTGTCTGTCCCTGTACCAATACCTATGCGTTATTTATTTATTTATTTATTTATTTATTTATTTATTTATTTATTTATTTAATTGAAACTCCAGATTTTATTCCCCTCCCAGTCCACCCTCCTACTGTTCCACATCCCATACTTCTTCCCCACCTCCTTGTCTCCACGAGGGTGTTCCCACTCCCCACCCCCACCCCACCAGACCTAAACTCCCTGGGGCCTCCAGTCTCTTGAGAGTTAGGTGCAACCTCTCTGACTAAACCCAGACCTAGAAGTACCCTGCTGTATATGTGTTGGGGGTCTTATATCAGCTGGTGTATGCTGCCTGGTTGGTGATTCAGTGTCTGAGAGATCTTGGGGGTTCAGGTTAATTGAGACTGCTGGTCCCCCTACAGAGTCACCATCCTCCTCAGTTTCTTCAAGCTTTTCCCTAATCCAGCCACAGGGGGCAGCAGTTTCTGTCCATTGGTTGGGTGCAGAAAATATGGTTCATTTACACAATGGAATACTATTCAACTATTAAGAATGAGGATATCCTGAGTTTTGCAGGCAAATGGATGGAAATAGAAAATATAATATTGAGTGAAGTAACTATGAAGTTTTTGTTTGTTTGTTTGTTTTGTTTTGTTTTGTTATAACTATTCCTGTGTAGTACAGCTTGAGGGCAGGGATGGTGAGTCCACCAGCATTTCTTTTATTGTTCAAGATTGTTTTCACTATCTTGCATTTTTTGTTATTCCATATTGCTCTATCTCTGTGAAGAATTTTTCTCTGACCAAGTTATCATTGAGTAGATAGTTACTCAGTTTTCATGTGGACTTTCTGTTGCTTTTGTTGTTACTGAAGACCAGCCTTTGTCTGTGCTGATCTAATAGAATTCATGGGATAAATTCAATATTCTTTTATCTACTGAGGGTTGTTTTCTGTGTGATTATATGGTCAGTTCTGGAGAATGTAGAATGAGGTACTAAAAAGAAGGTAGATTGTTTTGTTAGGGTGAAATGCTTTTTAGATATATGTTTAGATATATGTTAAATCCAGTTGGTTCATAATTTCTGTTAGCTTCTCTGTATAGTTGTTTAGTTTCTGTGCCCTTGATCTCTCCATTGGTGAGAGTGGGGTGATAAAGTTTCCCACTATTATTGTGTGAGGATCAATGTGTGTTTTGAGATTTAGTAATGTTTCTTTTACAAATATGGGCATTTCTGTTCCATTTGAGGCATAGATGTTCAGAGTTGAGATTTCATCTTGTTATATTTTTCCTTTGATGTGTATGAAGTGAACTTCCACATTGCTTTTAATAACTTTTGTTCAGTCTATTTTATTGGATATAGAATGGGTACTTCAGTTTGTTTCTTGGGACAATTTGTTTGGAAACTTTTTCTAGCCTATTATTCTAAGATAAGGTCTGTCTTTTTAACTTATACCTGTTTTCTGTATGCAAAAAAATTCTGGGTCCTTTTTATTTATCCATTCTGTTAGCTTATATATTTTTATTGGAGAATTGAGTCTATTGATATCAAGAAATATTAAAGACCAGTGATTGTTGGTTCCTGTTGTTTTTATTTATAGTAGTTGTACTATGTTTGTGTGGTTCTCTTCTTGTTGGTTTGTTGTGAGATGGCTAATTTCTTGGTTTTTCTTGGATGTAGTTTCTCTCTTTGTGTTGGAATTTTCCTTCTAGTATACTCTGTATGGCTGGAATAGTAGAAAGACATTATTTAAATTTGTTTTTTTCATGGATTATCTTGGTTTCTCCATCTATGATGATTGAGAGTATATACCCTGGGCGGGCATTTTTGTTCTCTTAGGGTATGCATAACATTTGTTCAATATCTTCTGGGTTTTAGAGTCTCTGATGAGAATTCTGGTGCAATTCTGATAGGTCTGTTTTTACATGTTTTCCCTTACCACTTTTAATATTCTTTCTTTTTAAATGTGCATTTATTGTTTTGATTATTATGTGATGGGATGACATTCTTTTTTATTTGAATCAGTTTGGTGTTCTGTAGGCTTCTTGTATGTTTATGACCATCTCTTTCTCTAGGGTAGAGAAGCTTTCTTCTATGATTTTGTTGAAGATGTTTCCTGGCACTCTGAATTGGGAGTCTTTCTCTCTTCTATTTCTATTATGCTTAGGTTTTGCCCTTACATTGTGTCCTGACGTTCCTGTATATTTTGGGTTAGGAGTGTTTGCGCTTTCTATTTTCTTTAACTGTTGTGTCAATATCTTCTATGCCTGAGATTCTCTCTTCTATCCCTTTTATTCTATTGGTGTTGCTTTCATCTGTAACTACTTATCTATTTCTTAGGGTTTTATCTCCAGGGTTGCTCTCCCCTTTATGATTTCTTTATTGTTTCACCTTCCATTTTTAGATCCTGTACAGTTTTGTTCAATTCCTTCATCTGTTTGATTGTGTTTTCCTGTATTTCTTTAAGAGATTAATGTGTTTTCCCTTTAAATGCTTCTATCTGTTTTGCTGTATTCTCCTGTATTTCTTTAAGGGAGATATTTATGTTTTCCTTAATGTCCTCTATCGTCTTCATGATATGGGATTTTTAGGTAAGAGCCTTGCTTCCCTGGAGTGTTATGGTATCCAGGGCCTGCTGTGGTGGGAGAACTGATTTCTGTTGGTGCCAAGTAGTATTGGTTTCTTTTGCTTATATTCTTGCACTTGCTTCTTGCCCTCTGGTTATCTCCATTGTTACTAGCCTTGCTGTCTCTGACTGGATCTTGTCTCTCCTGTGAACCTGTGAGCTTGGCATGATGGGCCTTCTGGGGTTCAAGCTGTCTCTCAGTATGGGAGGGTTCTGGAGTATTGGTTCTGCCCTGGGCTGAGTTGTGGGTTGAAATAAATTTTATAGATGAAAATCATCCATGCTCATGGATCAGTAAGGTTAACATAGTAAAAATTCCCACCCTACTAAGATCAATCTATAGGTTCAATGAAATCCATATCAAAATTCCAACAAAATTCTTTCTTTCTTCCTCTCTCTCTCTCTCTCTCTCTCTCTCTCTCTCTCTCTTTCTTTCTTTCTTTTCAGAAACACCACTAGGGTGTCCTGGGTGCACTCCTGCTTAGTGTCTACTAATAGGATTCTTTTCATCTCAGGCTAGCTCCCTATCCAGTCCCTCTGGTACCAGACTGGTGATGGTCTTAGGGCCACTTTTTTTTTCAGGGAATGTTAGGCCGGTAATCATTCAGATGTCCACAAGTCAGAACACTGAACTCTGACATAGCCTCTTTCCACTCTGCCACCTACTGATACACATGTATTACAGCAATCAAAACTGCAGCACCTCTAGAGCCCAGATAATAAAATAATTATTAACTTAAATAACAATTTAGAGTTTTCCAGAGCTATTCTTTATATTTAAACTATCTATTATGTAACATCTATAAACTCATGTGTTCTAGATTACATTGAATTTATTTTAATTGAATTTGTATTGTGTACATTTTAAATTTAGGTAATATAGCATGCTTTACTTCATATTTTCCCCTCAAAATAAATATAAATTTTTTCAATAAAAACAAAAAAGTTTAAACTTCCAATTATGATCTTGATTATTATGTTAGATTATGCAATAATTCAACAATTGTCTATGAAAATATACTAAGAAGTATATAAAATTTGTTCATAACTATTATGAAATTCTGACAATTTGGATGACAACTTAGTGATTTATTTAAATAGCCTATGTTTAATATCTTAAATCATACTTTCTTCCTTCTTCCTGAAATTGGCAAAGGAATTAGGCTGAATAAAATTAAAAAATGTCACCAAAATACAGAAAATTATAGAAATAAGATGAGTATGCTAATAGATTGAAAATCATAATAGTCATAGTGCAATTGTGCTTGGCAGTTGTGTCACGTTGGTCATTTTGTGTATTATGTCTAGTTGGTAATTTAGAAGCAGAAAGACAGTAAAACTTAAGGAAAATCGATTTATTTATTATTCACAAGTTTGGCTGAGTTCATTATTTATATATTCATGCTATCATTCAGGTTTTGTAGTTTAGGAGATACATGTGTGTCTCCTTTCACTCTTTCCTCTCTCTCTCTCTCTCTCTCTCTCTCTCTCTCTCTCTCTCTCTCTGTATGTGTGTATGTGTGTGTGTGTGTGTGTGTGTATGTGTGTGTTTGAATGAGTGTGTTTCCATGTTTGTAGAAGAAGGAAACTTCCACAAGTTTCAGATATTTAATGGCTCTCTATTTTTCAATGAGCCAGTGCTCTGGTCCCTCCTTTTTATGTAATATCTGAAACTATCTATGTATATTACTTCACCTGATTTGCTACTTTTCTTGTCATTGTGTTTCTAGGAATCAATATTATTCTGATTATCCTGCACACACTATAAATAATCATCAAAGAACAGTGCATCTGACATGGTGTCAATGCACACAAGACCATTGTTGACTAAGAAGGAAAAATTGATGCCTGATATGTAGATTGTCCACTCCACCATGTACTGCTGTAGTCATGTATAATCAGTCTCACAAAATTATGAGACACATGTGTTGGACCATTCTTTAGGAAGATTATAGAGTTTTGCAAAGAGTTGATAGATATAAATGGATAGTTTTCTTGGATAAGAGTTTGACTGCATCTTCTGCTCTTGTATATATTTCTTCTCTGACAGTTGTTACAGAGGCATCTTAGTTTTGTGGCATTTGCTCTTTCTTAAGTGGTTAAGAATGTAATAAATGAGCAAGATGTTAGTTCTTTGAATTCTTACTATAATTAATCAATGAGCTTCTAGTTACTTTTATTAGCATATTTTAATTACATAAAATAATGTATTTCATTGTGAATACCCACACACACACTGTTATATACATACTTTGATTATATTTAATTTCAGAACATAAAAATGATGTTTTTATCACTTAATTTTGATAATATGAGGGAATAACATGAAATGCAAAGATCAGAACATCAACAGGATTATAATTATATTTGAGTAAATAACAATTTACCATGATTCCAATTGTCACTTAATGACATCCAAGCATAAATTTGAAAGAACAGATAAGGTCCATAGTACTACCATATATGTAAGTAAACTACCTAAATAAAGCTAACATTCAACTTGGACACCAACTTGGAGCACTTACGAAGCTCTTAAGCTTAACACAAGGTTATCTAGCAGACATGGAAGAAAAGAAAAGAGCCAAATGCCACCTAGAAAGGATATACCTCTAATTCATCTACTTATAATTTTAGCAAAGATAAACTGTCTATTTTATTCTCTCTGAGGTCCCTAAACCAAGACAAGCAGGATGGCATGGCTGTGGTACCCAGAAATTCAGTAAAAGTGAACACCACTTTGTCTTTTTATGTGACTAGTTTTCTGTTGGGGATAATAGCACAGCCATTAATGCCCACAGAACTAACACTACACAACATAGCATCATAGCCAAACAGAGGCTTGGAATTGTGGTAGATAGTAAGGTGAGCATTATAACCAAATAGAGCTTTGGGGTTGTGATAAAGTTCACACAGCCATTAACTGTGAGTCAAAGCACCTTAGTCTCATTATGTGAAGTCATAAGTAACAAACTTGAGGGTGAAGAAGTTCCTTTGGCTTCTTTCAATTTCTAATTTTATCATTTATTAAAGCAGATGTAAAGATGAAGTAGCAGCTAGCTACTTGAAGGGTATGCTGAATAAATCAGGTAGAGAAAAGACTGACAAAAGGTTGGGAGGGGGCTGGATGTTATCTAGGCTGATCAGCTGTTCATCTAAATAGCAGTGATAACAGAGTATCATGCAATGTAGATGTACATATTTGATTTCCACGATGAAAGAATTTATAAATATCAATGTTTGAAAATAATCTGTCTTGTTCTGAAAATGCGACTTTTTGTACCAAAGAGAACTTGTTACAAACATTGCCAGTATCATAGCCTAAAGAGACTTCTTCACTTTCAGCAGCTGAAAGTAATGGCTGGTAAAAATAAACCATACTGAATAAGACAGGACAAGAAGAGTAATGTTGTCCCTGTGTATTTTTAACCGCAGGTTGCAATCAGTCTAGACAGGATAGTAGCAGGCAAGCTTTACAATTTTCTGGAAAACCCCATATTCCCTCTCTCTCTCTCTCTCTCTCTCTCTCTCTCTCTCTCTCTCTCTCTCTCTCTCTCTCTCTCGGTATATTGTATGGTGTCCATGCGTAGGTGCATACATTATCAAATTTGTATGGGTGCACCTCTACATGCAGATTCTTTTGTATGCATGCTTGTACTTGTATAATTCTGAAGTTGATTTCAGATATTCCTCAATCACTGTACACCTTGTTACTTGTTGGTAGGCTTTCATTAAGCTCAGATCTGTTTGATACAACCAAGAAATTTCCTGTCACTTTCATTGTGCTGACGTTGTAGATAGGTAATAATCCTCACCAGAAATTAACATAGGTTCTGGAGATGAGAACATAAAGCTTCAATCCTACTCAACAAATAATTTATTTAAAAAGTAATCTCCTATGGACTACTTTTTCTTTGTATAAATTGGTTTTCCTTAATTCCATCCATAAACATTATATGAAATCATATCTGATATATTCAAATGCATGTCAGGCTTTAGAATTTCATTGCCTAAGTTTTAACTGGTTTAGGAAAATGCTGAGTAACTTAATGAATAAGCAATACTTCTATCAGTTTTGGGTGTTTGAAGTCTAAGACTAGGGCAGGACAACTGCATAGCTAGAGAGGATGTACTTCTGCTTCAGAGATGGCAGTTTGCCCCTGGACCTACGCTAACCTTGTCATGTGCATGTCTGTGTAAGACCTACAGGAAACTTAAACAGCTCCCAGGGATTACTTCTTAATACTATTTCATTAGTTCAGTCACATAACTGGGAAAGAGGGCAGACATGTAGTGAATAAAACATGTCAAAGTTATTATAACTCTTTTCACCTCGATTAAGATATTATCATTGGAAACAGAAAACAAATATACAGGAAATTCCAACAATGAAAAAATAAAATAAGAATCAAATAACAACCTGAAGAGGCAAGACTTACAGAAATGAAATAATTTTATTTTTAATGCCTTTGGCAAAATTTTACAATAATTTTAGGGAAAAGCCTTGTATAATATTTGAGGAAATCTTGTTAGTTTATTGATATGTTTAGGAAGAACTCCCTTAGTAATGTATAATGCAGCTTCAAACAGTATCAGTTTTAGTTAAGTAGTTGATAATCACAGAAGCAAATATTTATTGTGGTTGAGAGTCAGTTGCTCAAAGAAGATATGAGAAAATATGGAAATGAATGAAACCCCTTTCCAATAATTGTCTGTAGATATATTCCATAGAATCAAGAGGACACCACTGACCACACAAATGACCACATGGCCCTCATGACTGCAGCTTTTACACTTCTAAGTTCAAGTACAGAGTAACCAAAACAGCTAGAGTTGGCATGGGAAAACTACACTATTCAAATAAATAATGTTTAGAAGGAAAAGATCATTTTGATCATTATATACTCTAGGGATTTAAATAAAATGAATGTCCTTGTCATCTACAACTTATAGCTAGAGTCAGTAAAGCATACAATTATATTTTCTCCAATTTTATGACTATAAGCAGCATAAAAGAATGGTCTAGTCAGCCACTTTGTATCATGGAGATTCACAGTATCAGCCTTTTTAGTGTTGTCTTTTATGTGATTAAATGTGCACCTGCAACATTCTAGGATTTTGTGACTTGTATTTCTCTTTTGACATACATGTATTAAATTTAAAATAATATTTTAAAACAGTTGGATCTAGAATATATGATGACATATACTGTAGCTTAAGTGATATATTATTCATTCTAAATAATACTTAACACATATTTAAAAGTATCTATAGACTATGTCTATGTGTATGTACATAAATAAATATGCATACATACATGTCTGCATCAACAATGGAGTCAAGATAAGATGTTTAGGTCATATGTATACATGTATGTATGTATATAAAGTCTACTATAAGTTATTGTGCTTTTATTTATTTTTTGATGTTTTACAAGTTGTGAAGAAAAGAAATGTATCATTTAGCTGTTAAACAATAATAATAGCTTGAAGAGAACTTGTTAAATATCATGGCACAAATGTTTAAAGTGTCTTCCTCTTGCAAGTGAATCAATACCCTCACCTAGAACCTAGTATTAGCAGTAATTCCCAGTGTCAGAGAAGCTTTCATTTTTACAGTCTTGAGTAGAATCTTTCTTCCTACTAAAAACATCCTCAGGCACTCTGAAAAATCTATGAGGAGGCATGATATCATTTGTTTTACGGAACTAACCGTGTCAGTTAGAACAATAATTAATATATACTTTGTTTCTGTCTTTTTCTTGTAATGGAAACACTGACAGTGTTAATGAACTTGTCATTGAAGTTACTTTATTTTATAAAAACAATCTTAGATGTTCTTTTGGTTATGTTCAAAGAAGATAACCACAACATATATATTCATATATTCTTCTAAGTATAAAAATGTGTTTATAAATAAAATACAGCCAGTTTTTATAGTTATTTTATTTTTAAAAGATTTAAAATGAAAATCTAGTAGAATCCCACAGCTTAGTCAGCCAACTGTAGGATTATTCAGCCTTATCACACTCCCTCCTTCATTTTCCCAGTGCACCCAACAGTCAGAGCAGCTCTCAATTTCAGAAATGTACTTTTCCTGTGGGATCCCTTGTCTTAGCAAGTATGTCCACTCTGTCAGCAGCTTGAAACTGTTGATATTAAAATCGGTATCCCCCTGTTCACTGATACTTCTTCAAGCATCCTTCATGTGTGACCTTGCCTTGACATGTGTTGAGTCACAAATAGTAGACTCTGCAAAAAGAATTTTGAAGTGTTGGAAATTCTATGAGAAAAAAAAAAAGTCAGTTTGTCATTATTCCCCCCAATGCTGCATCTCACCTTCCACTGAAAAATTACTTTCTCACACAATATTTTTCCACAAGAAAATTCCAATTTCAGTAAGTATATTGTCATAAAATGCTGAGTACATTTCAAAGTTTTTCAGATCATTGACAATAAAAAGATTCATTATTCACAAAGGTAGGACAGGATGCACCTGCTTCCTTGTGTCTTTACAGTCAAATAAGACACTTGCATTCCTTGAGTCCCTATAGTCAAATAAGACAGAAAAATAGCTTCATGCTTATTTTGAATAGATGCATAATTCTCTAGTGCTTCATCCTTTCATGAAAGAAAATCTTAATTCATGCATGAAGATATTGCAGGAAACAGCTATAAACAGATCACTTACACTAATTATGAACTAGGCAGGTGAAAGTCAGGAAACAACAGAACAAGCTTAACATTACTTAGATTCAATCACCGATAATAGAAATAAAAACATTTTCTTTTTGGTATCCAAGGAAAGTATATATTTTGAAAATTTGGTTATAGATATAGAAAGGTTACAAATAGATCTCAGAAACTATAAGTGAAGCTATTTTTCAATGACTATTTTTAAATTCTATCATAATTTTACTTTTAAATAATGAGAAAATACAAGCCTATAACATGAATACCATTAAGCTGGATAAAAAAAATTATCTTTATGAAATTTTAGTCTCAGCTTTTAAACTCAAAAAAGCAAGTGAATTTTCGACAGTGTTTTTCTTCTAGGAAATGCAAATGGCTAACACTTGCTATCTAATGATTTAGGCAATGTCTAATTCAAATTTTTATACTAATATTCAAGGGTCAAATAAAACAAACAAAATTGATATAATTTTATAACTTGTATATATCAATTGTATTATTAGTATTCAATATATTTGTAATGTGATGTAATTACCATTGCTCTCCAGGTTTTATACCCTTATAAAATTTTAATAAGTATGTTACTTATTATTTCATACATGAGCACTGCATCTATGTCATTCCTACCAACTTATTCTTCCTTCAATTGCTCTCCTTTCCAGATTCATTATATGTTAGTGATTTTTCATGTATAAATGTAGATATATGTAACATACTGAATCAATTCAGCTTTGCTTATATGTACAAGTGCCTAGGACTACCCAGTGGGTTTTGGCAAACTTACATGGGATTTTTTTCCTGGAGAAAACTGATTCTCCCTCTCAGTCATCATTGACCTCTTGTTCTTTATTTGTGGTGATACCGTGTGGAATTTCATGTATTTTAATGCCATATTAACTGATCTTCTTCAGAAAATCATATTCATAAGAGTTTACAGATGATTTTTTGCCTTGTATATAGAGGATCTATTTTATCATCAGCTATCTCGAATCTCACATTTACAAACTTTCCAACCCCTCTTCAATGGTTTCCTAGAGCCTTTGATTTAATGGCTATGTTATGATGTATTAGTAGGTGTTGGACACTCCATAGTCAATTATTTTCTGCATTTTGACAAGTTGTAGCTCACTGAAAGATCCTTCATCTGTTGCATAGATTTTCATTGGTGATACACAGGAACTACACCTACCTGTGAGTATAAGGTTAGAAATTTAGAAAACAGAAAGCATACTATAGGAGATTGGTAATAGCAAGCTATCTAAGTCTATGATCTCTACAGTCACAAAGAGTTGGCTAAGTTTTACAGTCCCAGGCATGATGTCTCTCCTTTTTAGAGGACTTATGCCCAATTAGATTGATGTTGGTTATTATCAAACTAAAATTTGCCATGATTGCTCCAATGCGGATATTTTGCCAGTCCAAGTATTGCTGTGTTTTATAGATTTTACTGCTGCATAAGACTTGATTACTTTTCTTTCTTGGCAGCTTGCATAGCAAGTCCTGATACAATGAAAGCCAATATTTAGGGCAGTGATCCTCAGATCATTTCTAGCTGAATTTCTACAGGTACATTGTCTAACATTCATGATGTCTTCATCACTAGGGCCTGTCCTTTTAATTTTTACTAGTATCCACTAATTAGTGAGTACAAACCATGCATGTCCTTTTGGGTCTTAGTTACCTCACTCAGAATGATATTTTCTAGTTCCATCTGTTTGCCTGAAAAACTAAGGATATCATCATTCTTAATACATGAGTAGTATTCCATTTTGTAAATCAACCACATTATCTGTATCCTTTCTTCTGTTATGGGACATCTGGGTTGTTTCTGTCTATCACAAACAAGGCCAGTATGAACATAGTGGAACATGTGCCCCTGTGGCATGGTGGGGTATCTTTTGGGTATATTTCCAAGAATGGTATTGCTGGGTCTTCATGTAGATCTATTTCCAGTTTCTTGCGGAATCTTCATATTGATTTCCAGAGTGGTTGTATCATTTTGCAGTCCCACCATCAATGGAGGAGTGATGCTCTTTCTCCACATCCTCTCCAACATGTGCTGTTGCCTGATGTTTTGATCTTAGCCATTCTGATTGGTGTAAGGTGGAATCTCAGGGTCGTTTTGATTTGCATTTCTCTGATCTCCAAGAACTTTGAACATTTCTTTAAGTGTTTCTCAGCCATTCGAAATTCCTCTGTTGTGAATTGTTTTTTTGATTGGGTTGTTTGTTTGTTTTTGGTTGTTAGCCTCTTGAGATCTTTATATATTTAAGATATTAACCCTCTATCTGATGTGGGGTTAGTGAAGATTTTTTCCCAATCTGTAAGAAGAGAAATCAGCAACTTACAGATTGGGAAAAAATCTTCACTAACCCCACATCAGATAGAGGGCTAATATCCTAAATATATAAAGATCTCAAGAGGCTAACCACCAAAAAACCAAGCAACCCAATCAAAAAAACAACGTTGAACATTTCTTTAGGTGCTTCTAAGCCATTTGATATTCCTCAGTTGAGAATTGTTTTTTTTTTTTTTAATCTTTGTACTCCATTTTTAATAGGGTTAATTGGTTCTCTGGAGTCTAACTCCTTGAGTTCTTGGTATATATTTTAAACTAGCCCTCTATTGAGTGTAGGATTGGTAAAGATCTTTTCCCAATCTGTTGGTTGCTGTTTTTCCTTTTGAGAGTGTCCTTTGCCTTACAAAAGCTTTTCAATGATATGAGATCCCATTTGTCAATTGTTAATCTTACAGCACAAGCCATTGGTCGTCTGTTCTGGAAATTTTCTGCTGTGCCCATATGTTTGAGGCTCTTTCCCATTTCTTTTTCTGTTGGATTCAATGTAACTAGTTTTATGTGGAGGGCCTTAATCCACTTGGACGTGGGCTTTGGGCAAGGAGATTAGAATGGATTGATTTGCATTCTTCTACAACTGACTGCTAGTTGAACCAGCCCAATTTGTACAAACTTTGATGGGGTGTAAATTGAATCTATAGATTGCTTTTAGCAAGATGTCCATTTTTACCATATTAATCCTGCCAATCCATGACCATGGGAGATCTTTCCATCTTCTGAGGTATTCTTCAGTTTCTTTCTTCAGAGATTTGAAGTTCTTCTCATACATATCTTTTACTTGCTTGGTTAGAGTCATACCAACATATTTTATATTATTTGTGTCTACTGAGATGGGTGTCGTTTCCCTAATTTCTTGATGAACCTGTTTATCCTTTGAGTAGAGAAAGGCTACTGATTTGTTTGAGTTAATTTTATATCCACCCACTTTGTTGAAGTTGTTTATCAGGTTTAGGAGTTCTCTGGTGGAATTTTTGTGGTCACTTAAGTATACTATCATATCATCTGCAAAAAGTGATATTTTGACATTTCCAATTTGTATTTCTTTGGTCTCCTTTTTGTTGTCTAATTGCTCTGGCTAGATCTTTGAGTACTATATTTATTAGGTACAAGAAGTGTAGGCAACCTTGTCTATTCTCTGATTTTAGTGGGACAGCTTCAAGTTTTTCTTAATTTAGTTTGATATTGACTACTGGTTTGGTGTAAATTACTTTTACTATGTTTAGGTATGGGCCTTGTGTTCCTGATATTCCCAAGACTTTTAATATGATGGGGTGTTGAATTTGTCAAATGCTTTTTCAGCATCTAATGAGATGATAATGTGTTTTTTTCCCTTTGAGTTTCTTTATATAGTGAATTACATTGTTAGGTTTCCATATATTAAATCATCCCTGCATCCAGGGGATGAAGCTTACTTGATCATGTTGAATGATCTTTTTGATGTGTTCTTGGATTCAGTTTGCAAGAATTTTATTATTTTTGCATCAATATTCATAAGGGAAATTGGACTGAAATTCTCTTTCTTTGTTGGATGTTTGTGTGGTTTAAGTAAAAGAGTGGCTGTGACTTCATAGAATGAATTAGGTAGTGTTCCGTCTGTTTCTATTTTGTGGCATAGTTTGAAGAGTATTGGTGTTAGGTCTTATTTGAAGGTCTGATAGAATTCTGCAACATAGCTATGTAGTCTTGGACTTTTTTTGGTTGAGAAACTTTTAATGACTGCTTCTCTTTCTTTAGGGTTTATGGAACTGGTTAGATAGTATATCTAATCCTGTTTTGTTTGTTTGTTTTTGTTTTTTGTTTGTTTGTTTGTTTTTTTTTTTTTTTTTTTTTTTTTTTTTTTTTTTTTTTTTTTTTTTTTTTTTTTTTTTTTTTTTTTTTTTTTTTTTTTTTTTTTTTTTTTTTTTTTTTTTTTTTTGAGACAGCGTTTCTCTGTGTAGCCCTGGCTGTCCTGGAACTCACTCTGTAGACCAGGCTGGCCTCAAACTCAGAAATCCACCTTCATCTGTCTCCCAAGTGCTGGGATTAAAGGCTTGTGCCACCACTGCCCAGCATATCTAATCCTGTTTTAACTTTTGTACTTTGTATCTGTCATTTCATTCAGATTTTCCAGTTTTGTTGAGTATAAGCTTTTGTAGTAGGATCTGATGACTTTTTGAATTTTCTCAGTTTCTGTTGTTATACCTCCCTTTTTATTTCTGGTTTTGTTAATTAGGATACTACTGTCTATGTGCCCTCTGGTTAGTCTGGCTAAGGGCTTATCTATCTTGTTTTGTTTTGTTTTGTTTTTTCAAAGTACTAGCTCCAGGTTTTTGTTTGTTTGTTTGCTTTGTTTTGTTTTTTGTTTTAATTATTCTTTGTACAGTTCTTTTTGTTTCTACTTTTTTCATTTCCAGCCTGAGTTTCATTATCTCTTGCCATCTACTCCTCTTGGGTGTATTTGCTTCTTTTTGCTCTAGAGCTTTCAGATATGCTGTTAAGCTGCTAGTGTTTGTTCTCTCCAATTACTTTTTGTACATACTCAGAGCTATGAGTTTTTCTCTTAGGACTGCTTTCATTGTGTCCCATAAGTCTAGGTATGTTGTACCTTCATTTTAACTAAATTCTAAAGTCTTCAATTTATTTCTTTCCTGACCAATTTATCATTGAGTATATAGTTTTTCAGCTTTCATGTGTATGTGGGCTTTCTATTGTTATTGTTGTTATTTAAATCAGCCTTAGGCCATGGTGATCTGATAGGACCCATGGGATTATTTCAATATTCTTTTATCTGTTGAGTCTTGTTTATTATTTATTTATTTATTTATTTATTTATTTATTTATTTATTTATTTATTTTACATTCCTGATTTTATTACCCTTCTGGTCCACCCTCCAACTGTTCCACATCCCATACCTCCTCTACATCCCCCTGTCTCTATGAGAATGTTGCCACCAACCACCTTCCACCCCAACAGACCTCTAAAGTACCTGGGGCCTCTAGTCTCTTGAGGGTTAGGTGCATCTTTTTTGACTAAACCCAGACCTGACAATCCTGTTTGTGATATATACTATTGTACTGTATGGGCAATTAGTGTCATTTCATTTAGCATTGATGAGCAATTTAGTTCTTTCTAGCCTGTCTATATGGTTGTTTCAGTGAGAAATATCACTCAGGATTTGAACACTCTGTCCCCCATGATTATTGCTGTTGTGAATTTAACACTTGTCATGGTTAGGTTGTTAAGGGGAGGCTGTGGACTTGTTGGAGGAAGTATAACACACAAGATGCATTTTCAGAAATTAGACAATGGTGTCACTTCTGTTTCTCTCTTTCTTTTTGTTTTATACTTGCAGGTAGAATATGACCCTAGAGATTCTTTCAAATTTGCTCTCTTTAGTGGATTATATTTTATACCTTTTGGATTTTATGCACATACATACAAACACATACATACACACATACCTGTGTATATAAATGTATGTATGTATGTATACACACACATACACAGAAAAGTAACATACACACACACACGGGTATCATTTATCAATAACCTACACTATCATTATCTGTTATATATTTTCAAGCTCTTTGAACATGTTTTTACCATGAATATATTCTGTCTGATAGTATAGGTTTAATTCCACAGGAACATGGAATCTTTCCTTCTGTGAGAAAAACATCAGATGAACTGAAACTGACAGTCATTCTATACAATGTCTGATAAGTGCTTAAAGCTATCAAAATGACTCAAAGTAAATAAAATATGAGAAGCTGTCACAGTTCAGAGGAACCTAAGAAGACATGACAACTTCATCCACTGTATTATCTAGGTGGGATCTGGATGGTAGACAAGAGACAAAAAGAGAATGGAACTTAGAGATGAGTATAGTAGCTTGTGATTGTTGCTTCATATATTTAAGAAACTGAGAAAGATCTAATTACATTTAAGAAAGAATTGAGCAACATAAAAGAAAATTTCCACAGATATTGCTCAGCTAAATATATATCAATATTAATGCACTAATCAGAAAAATGTGTTATATTAATAGTACAACACAATACAAACAGGGAATCATTGGAAAAACGCGTGGCTACAGAGTTGTGTGTGGTTTCTGAAAATCACTTTAAACCTCAAATAAAACATATACATAAAGGAATATATTTAAAGTTGTATTTGTCCTATAGCCTTTAAATCATATATGTTCATGAATATTTAACAATATACATACATGCACATGTACATATTTATTATCCAAACCTAAGTGGCACACACTTTAGCAGCATGTATCTAATAATATTAAGGTATCGCAATACAAAAAAGACATAATATGAATGAACATCAATATATTTTTCTTATTATTAAATATATTGCAAAACATGTAATACTGATATCTTTCTAGAAGAATGGCCAATATGACTGACTCTACTTTGGTTTATAATGTTAGAATGATTAATTCCTTTATTAGTCTTTAATTAAAATGTTTACTTAAAACTTATTTTTTTCATACAATATTCTGATCCTGGTTTCCTATCCTCTATCTACTCCTAGATCCTACCTAGCTTCTTACCCACCCAAATGCACATACTTTCTTTCTCTCTTTAGCAAACAAATTGGTATATAAAATAATATAAGTACAAACAAGAATAAGAGTAAACACACAAACAATACATAGTAGCAACAGAGAAACACACACAGAGCCGGGCAGTGGTGGTGCATGCCTTTAATTCTAGCACTTGGGAGGCAGAGGCAGGTGGATTTCTGAGTTCGAGGCCAGCCTCGTCTACAGTGCGAGTTCCAGGACAGCCAGGGCTACACAGAGAAATCCTGTCTCAAAAAACCAAAAACCAAAACAAAAAGGAGAAACACACACAGATGGAGAGACACACAGAAATCCCATAAAAACACAAAATTAGAAACAATAATATCCAAACAAAAGACACGGAAGGGAAAAAATAATATGAACACACAAAAGCATTTCCAGCCAAAATCCTTGAAAACTACTACTAGGTTTGTTTGTGTTGGTCATCTACTGCTAGCCATAGGGGACTGCCCTTGTGTGTTGTCGTTATACCTATTGAGACTCTGCTGGAGAAAACTAATTTTTCTTTTTGAGCAATTATCAATTGGAGAGTCATTCTGTGTTAGAGGAAGTGTTCATATATGTTTAAGTACGTTATATCAGAAAGCCCTTGTTTCCTTGTGTCTTACATTTCCATTGCCTCTTAAATTTTTTTCTGTCTCCTCTTTTTTTTTTTTTTTTTTTTTTTGATACTTTATTTACATTTCCAATATTTCCCTGTTTCTAGGTCTCCTCTTTGGAAACCACCTATCCCCTCCCCCGTCCCCCACCCATATAAGGGTATACCACCTTCCACCCACCCACCCACCCACTCCCATATTCCCACCTTGACATTCCCCTTTACTGGGGCTTCTAACACCCTCAGGCCCAAGGGCCTCTCCTCCCCCTGATGGCCAATAAGGTCCTCCTCTGCCACATATGTGGTCCAAACCATGGGACCATAGATGTGTATTCTTTGGTTGGTGATCCAGCC
>CM052709.1:43738541-43759110 GCA_028551405.1 Uromys caudimaculatus | reverse complement strand
TAATAGCCAGAAGCTGGAAACAACCCAGATGTCCCTCATCAGAGGAATGGATACAGAAAATGTGGTACATTTACACAATCGAGTACTACTCAGCTATTAAAAACAATGATTTAAGGAAATTTGCAGGCAAATGGATGGAACTTGAAAATATCATCCTGAGCGAGGTAACTCAGTCACAATAGAATGAACATGGTATGTACTCACTGATAAGTGGATATTAGCCGAAACGTTTGGAATACTCAAGTTTCACTTTACAGTAACAGCTGGACTGAGAGTGAGGTCCCAGATGGAGGAGTTGGAGAAGGTACTGAAGGAGATGAGGGAGTCTGCAGCCCTATGGAGGGAGCAACAGTGTCAACTGGCCTGACCCCCCTCCGGTCTTCCTGGAGACTGGACCACCAACCAAAGAATACACATGGAGAGACCCATGGTTCGGACCACATATGTGGCAGAGGAGGGCCTTGTTGGCCATTAGGGGGAGGAGAGTCCCCAGTAAAGGGTAATGTCAAGGTGGGAATATGGGAGTGGGCGGGCAGGTGGATGGGAGGTGGAATTCCCTCATAGAGATGGGGGAGGGGGAGGTAATAGGTGTTCTCCAAAGAGGAGACATAGAAGTGGGGAAACATTGGAAATGTAAATAAAGTATCCAAAAATAAAAAATTAAAAAAATAAAAAATAAATAAAATATAAAATAATATATTATTAGTAAATATCATAGATATTTAAGAGAATTTGAAGATATGCTGAAAATGATATATATTATATACACATATAAATTTATCATATATATTATGTATAATATAAATGATTATATACATGTTATACGATTTCTATACCGTATACATTTGAAAATATTTATACCCATATATTTATATAGACACAATTGATATTGAAATTTGGTACATAATAAGTTTACCATTATCAAAAATTAAAGTCAGCAGCAATCTGAAACAACTTAGATTTTATTTTAACCATATTGACAGAATTACTTAACACATTTTTCTTGAAATTAAAATAGCAAGAGTCACGACCACACATAAGCACTTAAATTTCCCTACCTGTATTTACTCTAGGTAGAGATTTATAGCTTCTGTCATTCCCCTTACAGTACCTATTGCACTCAGCCTTTGAAAACTTAATTGATAATGATGAAAATTATCTCTATGTGTGAGACATATGTTGAACATCTGTTTCCAGCTATAATTTTGAATTTATGCCTTCCATTTAAAGTTGAAGCTTTGAGAAAATAGGTTTTCATTTTCTATTGTTTTAATAAATGGGTTCACCAAGTAGATAAACTGTTGTAGATATTTTCACTTTGTAATTGCATATCAAAAGAATATAAAGTAATCAAGAGAGTGGCATATTCAATTACCAGAACAAAAGCTTTTCATTATTATATATGTCTGTTTATAAACATGCATCTGAATAGCAATGCAAATTATGTATTTCTAATTTATAAACATTTACACATCTATTTAGCATTTATATTTAGATAAAATATTAAACTGAAATCCATATACTAGTTTTTGCCTCATAAACATGAAAATTAAGAAAGTGAACTTCGCAAAATTGTTTAAAAACTGTTTGCTTTGACCAAAATTAATATCCTTCATGTCTCTACTTCCAATTAGAGCTATATTGAGGTTTTCTTGTTTGGTTGTTTCTTTATTATATTTCTTTCTTCTACACAGTAGCTCTTTTTTCTTCCTCTTGCACAATAACTCTGTATTTCTCATGGGGAATCTTGACTGTTCATTTTATATGTTGGGAAGTTCTGTTTGTTATTACTTATTCTGTCCTACCTCCCACATCCTGTGCCGGGCTGTGTGTGATTTATTCATTGCCTGCAGACATCAGCTTATGATAGCTAGAATACTTTATGTCATTCAGTGAGGCTAATGTCACTAACTCAAACTCTCCATACAAGGGCTATGTGCTTAATGTTTTAGAATTTGTGTTCTCCTCAAACACATAATTCCCTTTACCTATTTTATCTCTCTTCTATAAATATTTAATTAAAAAATAAATTGTTCTACATTTATTTCTGTCCCTGGACACTATTAAATTCAAAATACAAAACAAACAAACAGCAACAACCCCAACAAAATATTTTAACTACTTAATTTTCTTTGAAAATAAAATAAATTGGCTCATGTTGATTTTCAGTGCCTCAAAAATGAAGGCTCACAAGCAGATATTTTTCTTTTTCCCTTTTCTCTACTTAAAAATATTAAAACCTTTTGAATTTCTTAAAATATAAATCATCTTGATGTATTTCAATTTTCTATATGAAATAATTTTAGTCACTTAAGTGTTTTACTGTTTTATAAGATTTCAATGCTAGTAACTGATTGTTATTAAAAGTCCAATTCATTGTAATTTTATTTTAGTAGAAACTGAATTTTATTGTCTCTGTTATCATGCTGTTTTCAGTCCTTAGTAACTAATCCCATAAACTTGTAATCTCATTTATGCAAATAAAATTTCAATGCAAGATTGCAAGATAAAAAAGTGTTTGTGCCTTTGGTTGTCTTTGAGGAAGTTGTTTCATGCCCATAGCTCCTGCCTATACCTTTACCTGGGAGTGGGTGCTTATTTGACAGAACATTAAACTCAACGACTTTAGATGGAATGGTTTAACAGCCCATTGTAGCCATTTCAAACATCTTGTAAAGTCTTCACTGCTACTACTTACTCCTCTCTTTGTCCCAACACATTCCCCTTCTATATGCTAGTATAATTTTTGTATGTGTATGAGATTGACAGAGACAAATGAGGATTACTACATGAGTATAGGTTGGTGGTTATTTATGGAAGTATAAACTACTATCCAGTGACTACCCCACTGTAGAAAATAATTTCACCTTATGTATTCGCCAATAGCTGCTAATGGCTCCCTAGAAGATGGATGTGGCCTTCCAGTACCCTCTCTATTCACAATTGAATATTGGAAGAGGCAGTTTTACTTAGATCTTGTGTAGATGATCACAGATATTGTGATTTTGTGAGTACAGTGTCAAAGTATATTGGGTATTACTACTTAGTTCTAAGGACGAGCAAGATCAATTGCAATAATTATATTGTTTTGGGGGGCTATGAGTACTCACTCACCTACAACTCAGAAGAAGTTATCCCACGTCTGGCACTGAGCTTTTCATCTAGTATCCTCTGGTTTCTACCATCAGCATTATTCCTTCGTGAAAGTATATCTCTGTTTATACTCTTTATGTTAGATTGTTTTTAATATTTAGGTAATAAACTTAAATTTTATAAATCTATTAGTTTTCATTATATTCATGTTTTCCCAATTTGTCATTGAGTATAATCATAAAATGTATTTAAGTGTTTACAATTAATCCACCTTCTCAGTCACCTTTTTATATTCATTTGGTTAGCTTTTTTAAGACATGGTTTTGCTTGAATTTCGTGATGGCTTTGAACTTGCTGTGGCTTATGATGCTTATGAAATTATAATGATGTTCCTATCTCAACTTCCAAGTAGATTCTTTGTATTTAATATATTGTCTTGATTACAGGGCATCTATATTACTTCTTTGTACACATGCTGGTACTTAGCTCCATTTAAGACAGTATGGCTTTTATATACTGATTACTTGATTTGGTCTATTCTTAAATGTATGGTAGGTACTGTTTTGTAATGAGGCTTACTTGCAAATCACTTTTATTCACTTCAACTTTATTTTAAATGTACTGAGACACAAAGGTAAAATAATTTAAATATAGAGAGTCTTTAAATCAACTTTGCAAATGCCCAGATCTCAGGAAGACTCTACCCCCTTTTCTTTTCTTTTCTTTCCTTTTTTTCTTTCTTTCTTTCTTTCTTTCTTTCTTTCTTTCTTTCTTTCTTTCTTTCTTTATTTATTTATTTATTTATTTATTTTTTCTTTTACACTGACATACTTTACTGTGAATTCAGAGAACCTTAGCAATTTCTAGTTAATGCGGTTGAAAATAAAATCAGCCCACTACTTTCCAGCACTTCTTCAGCATGCACTTATATCTAAGGAAGCAATGTTCTTTCAGGGAAAAAAGGGGGGGTTGGGGCGTGTTAAGACATTTACTCTTATCTTTGTCCATTAAAGAAATAGTCACTGTATAGAATATAGAATAATAATTTTGAAAAACTTGGTGTTTCAAATTACTATTTTGGATTAAGAACATGGCCATTGACTTGGGTTGAAAAACTATTTAACAAAATGTAGTAGTTCATTTTTAGCTGCCTTCCATTGCCTCTGTTTTTGCTGGAGGCTGATGTGATATTGGCTGAGAATGCCTGAAATCTAATGCGTCTTTGAGTTCTCACTATATCCACTCTTATTAATAGATGCACATCTCTATACTGTTGGCTTTGTGAAATATTCATTTTCTTTTATGGTAGAGGGTGTTTCTTATTCCTAGAGATTCCCTGTCTTAGTTAGGGTGTCTATTTCTGTGATAGAACACCATGCCTGTCGAAGCCTAGTCCCCATGTTGAGACTGCTCCCTAGCTTAAAATCACCTCTATCTTCGCTATAATCCGTTTGTTCCATGCCTGCCAGCCATTTCATATTGCTAATATAAAAACAATTTGGCTGCTGACAGAGAAGATTAGCTTGACTCAGAGCAGGATCATGCTGACCACATACCCTGTAACATTCTGCCGGTTTTGAGGTTTGTTATTCTTAATAAATTCCACAACCATAAGTTCCACATACGACCAATCAGAATAAAGGTCAGTTACAACTGTTCTTTCTGGTTAGCCAAATAGCTTGAGTCAGGGCCAACCGCCATGCCGTACTTCCTGTAGTTGCACATGGTCTTATTGTGTTTTTTTCTGTTTTACCCTTTATAAGTTGACCCTGTAAAACTTAGCTCCCAAATCTAGGCTGCAACCTTGATCATTCTTGGGGGTATACATTTAATAAACTATTCTTACTTAACTAGGACTACAATTTAAGTGATTTGCGTGGGAATTCCTGATTCCCAAGAATGATCAGAACAACTCTCTCTCTCTCTCTCTCTTTTTTTTTTTGTAATTTTTATTTGTTATTTAATTTATTTAATTTTCAAATGTTCTCCCCCCTCTTGGTTTCCCCTCTGCAAACCCGCTATCCCACTCCTTTCTCCTCCCTCTATGAGGGTGCTCCCCATCCACCCATCTACTCCCACATCACCACCTACCATTTCCTATGCTGGGGCATCAAGCCTTCCCAGGACCAGTGGCCTTCCCTCTCATTGATGCCTGACAAAGCTAGCCTCTGCTATATATGCAGCTGGAGCCACGGGTCCCTCCACGTGTATTCTTTGGCTGGTGGTCTAGTCCCTCGGAGCTCTGGGGGGTCTGATTGTTTGATATTGTTGTTCTTCCTGTGAGGTTGCAAACTCCTTCAGCTCCTTCAATCCTTTCTCTAACTTCTCCATTGAGGTCCCTGTGCTTCATCCCGGGATTGGCTACATGCATCCACATCTGTATTGATAAGGCTCTGGCAGAGCCTCTCAGGAGACAGCTGTATCAGGCTCCTGTCAGCAAGCACTCCTTGGCATCAGCAATAGAAACTAGGTTTGATGGCTGCATATGGGATGAATCCCCAGGTGGTGCAGTCTCTGGATGGCCTTTTTCTTCAGTCTCTGCTCAACTCTTTGTCCCTGCATTTCCTTTAAACAGAAGCAATTCCGGTTTAACTTTTTTTGAGATGGATTGGTGGCCCAATCCCTCAACTGGGCGCTGTGCCTAACCTCTCCATGTGGTCTCTACAGGTTCTCTCTCCTCTTTGTTGGGTATTTCAGCTAATGTCGTTCCTTTGGGGCCAGGGAACCTCTTGCTTTCCTGGCATCTGGCTACCCCTCTTCCCTATCCCCCATTGCTACACACCTCTCTTCAATTTCCTGACATCTCCCCCATCTTCCCTGTCTCCTTCCACACCTGATCCTGTCCCCCTTTTTGTCTCTCCTCCTCCTCGATGCCTCCCAAGTCCCTCCTACTCTTTACTTCCCATGATTATTTTGTTCTGCTTTCTAAGTAGGACTGAAGCATCCACACTTTGGTCTTCCTTCTTCTTGAGCTTCATATGGTCTGTATGTTGTATTGTGGGTATTCTGAGCTTTGTTCCTAATATCCACTTATCTGAGTACATACCATGTGTATTCTTTTGTGACTGGGTTATCTCACTCAGGTTGATATTTTTCTAGTTCCATCCATTTGCCATTTCATTAAGTCATTGTTTTTAATAGCTGAGTGGTACTCCATTGTGTAATTGTACCATATTTTTCTGTACCCATTTCTCTGTTGAGAGACATATGGGTTGTTTCTAGCTTCTGGCAATTATAGATAAGGCTGCTATGAACATAGTGGAGCATGTATCCTTGTTATATGTTGGAGCATCTTTTGAGTATATGCCCAGAAGTGGCATAGCTAGGTCCTGAGGTTATAAATCATTTTATTTTGGCTGACTTAGAGTTCATATGTCTAGTTCATTATTGTCAGTGTGGGAAGCCTAGTGGCACACAGGCAGTCATGGTGCTGGAGAGACTGCTGAAAGTTCTACATCTCAGTACACAGGCAGCAGGAAGACAGAGATATTCACGAGGCCTGGCTTAAGCTTAGGAGACCTCAAAGACCTCTCCTGTGACATATTTTCTCTAACAAGGCCACACCCACTTCAGTATAGCTACATCTTCTAATAGCAGTGCTCCCTTTCAGCATAGGGTACCATATTTATTCAGATCACAATGCTTCCATCTGAGACAGGCTATGAAGCTAAAATGAATGCTAATATCCTGAAAATAGTCCAGATATTGTGACATTGGTGTTGTTTCCACTGTCACAGGTCACATACTTTATTTCATAAATTATGCTTAATACATTTTATTCTGTTGGTTAAGAAGCTCTTTGTTTTCTGTTGTGTCCCTATAGAAAATAAATGTATGTACTATATTTTTATTAAAATGTATCTATATGTATTTTATGTGCTATTTTTATCCATGTATGTATAAATCATGCATGGATGGTATCTACAGAAGCCCAGAAAGGGTGTTGGTTCTCCTACAAAAGGAATTTCAGATCATTGTGAGTGACCACATGGGTACTTGAAACAGAATTCAGATCCTCTGTAAGAACTGTGTTTGATCTTAAGTACTGAAGAAGCTGTACAGCTATATCTAACTCCTCTGTAAGTGTTATCTTAATTTCTGTTTTTAAAAGGCAGTACTACTGCCATTTCTCATTGTTAGGGGTATTCTCTTCTTTTCTTGTTGCTAAAATTTGTTGTATGGATGTTTTTCATTAGAGCCATATTTTTTTTATTTATTTACTATTAGGAAACTCAGTTCTTATATAGCCTGGTAACCTTCAATTCATATATTTTAATATCATTTACCTAAGAGGGGAAATGTTTCATGTACTTGTGGGGGATCCTCTTGGCTTTGCACTTCAGTTAAACTGATGACTTATCATCTTTTCTTCATTGTCTTTTCCAGTTGGGTTCATTAGCAGCCATACCAGGCCTTATCATTCTTATAAGGATTATTTTTCCAATTCTTCTCAAAAGCATGATATATTTTGTCCACTAGTGACCTAACCTACACTGTTATTTCTCTTTAGTTTACCAATTAATTACCTATGACAATTAGAAATGACCATACGAGTGTATATTAGTCAGTCTCAATGTCCCTGTCTCTAGGCTTCCAGTGAGTGCCTCCAGGAGTCTTCATACTACCAATGCAAGAAGAGAGCCCAACTGAAATCTTTACTTTCTTTTAAGGAATTTATGTTGATAAGTACCTTTATGTTTGCATTCCTAGGAAACAGTGTGAGATATATGCATAGGACACTTTATTGGAAATGGTTCTAAATAATCAGCTCAAGAAAAATTTAAGAAATTCTAATGCCTTCACAAAAGTAGTTCAGCTCAGTCTCATAAGACTGAGTTGGGGTTGTAATGAGAATTTGGTCCCATAAGCTCAGATACTTAAATATATGGTGTCCACTTAATGCTGTTTATTTTACTCTATTAGGTTGTGTGGCATTAATAGGCTATGTCACTAGGGGTGTTTCTTGAGGCTTTGAAAGCCTCATACCATTTGGAATATATTTCTGCTTCATGCTTGAGTATCAAGACGTGAACATCCAGCTTCTGCTTTAGTCTCTATACCTGCCTGCTGCCACTTGACATTGATGGGTTTTTATCAGTATGGAACTAAACCCTCAAATTATCCCTTCCCCTAATAAGTTCTTTTGATCATGATTTTCTGTTTTATCATAGTAAAAAATATTAATATACTTGGGAAATTAAATTGTCCTGCATCAATATACTTAGTGGACAAAATGGTAAATGACTGGACTTATTTCAATAGTCAGATGAAATCTTGGTATAGGAGCTTACTTGTGAGTTAGATAGTCACATAGGATAGAAAAGCTCAGCATTTCCAAACTGGTGAATTGGTACATTGACCCATGAAGATGAATCAATATGACTCCTTCAAAATAAGCTGAGATTACTGCAGTTATCTAAATAATAAACAAAAATAGATTGTCCTGGTGCCCATAAAACAGAATGAATGCGTGCTATTATTTATCATTTTTACCCCTATTACAAAATCTGGAATTTGTAAAAATTCATGAAATTTTTCTGGAGAAAAAATATTTAAATTAAGATAAAATATAATTGTACAGGAAATAAAAAAAATCATATGTTACAGTAAACTGTTCAGAAACTCCTTTACTCTGAGGACCAATTCATAAAATTATTGACGGAGATTTCCAATGCTTCAAATAATATATCGTTAATTTACACTTTACCTTGTGTCACACAATTTCTGACTCAAAAGAGAAGTTATTTACCCTTCCTTAAAATTAATATTTTGTAGATTTTGTATCTACATATTTTCTCCGGTTTTGCATAAGGTAGTACATATTTACCCCTACTCATCTTCCTCCTGTTCTTTCTCCTTCTTTCATTCTTAAAGACATTCAGTGGTAAAAAGAAAATTCTTTGTACTTCTTATTCTTATCAGGCAACCCTATATCATTTCCCACCAGCAATACTTATTTACTATGAGAAACATTGACATGTAACATCTATTACTTGAATATATTGAATCTACATTTTGTGTCTCTCTGTGTATATACTTCACCAACCCTGAGCCTCTAATCCAATGCATCACTAGCTTATCTTTATGGATGCTGAAAAATGTATTTATTCTGAAAACACCTCCTGATCCTTCAGCAGTACTTGTTAAGTTATAATAGTTCTACCTTAGCACCACGTAAATTATGAGATTCAGACACCATCATTCAAAGTTTTTCTTAACTCACAAGTTTCATTAGATATTAACTATATTGCAAAGATATATCTCAACTATAGCCTTCATGACACTAAGTATAAATATATGTGAGTTTCAGTTAGTAAAAAAGGGAGTATTTTATTGGCAAAACAGTGTTTAAATTTTTACTCATGATTTCTAAAGTGCTTTCAGTTTAAACTGGGTTTTCCTTTACAAATGAACAAATGCTACATTTGAAGTTATGCATAACAGGTTTCTGAATCATCATTTGAAATATATTAACATATGTAGCCAACCTATGTGAATAGCAGATTTTTTTTAATACAATTTTTATCTCTATTACATACACACATTTGCTTGATGAATAAATTTCACATGGCTAGAAACATTGAAGATATTTTCAAGGAATCCAGTAGTTTAAAGCACTTTTAAAATGATAGAATATTTGATTTTCCATTGATATGGAATGTAATAGGAAATTAGCAGCCTTTAAGTAGTCTGTTTAAACGGCATTTAAACATTTGAATAACCTGTATGTAATCCAGAGCTGGAGGGACTGGATAGAAGAGGATCACTTGAGTGTTGATGCTGCAAAGTGAGATCTAGGTTCAGAAAGACCCTTTCCAAAGGAGTAAGGCTAAGTGTGATAGAGAAGGATTTCTGATATCCTTCTCTTGCCTTTACAAATGCTGAGGGGCACACACACACACACACACACACACACACACACACACACACACACAAGGACAGAGATTTAGAAAAAGACTCACACTAAATATTTATTTTAGAAGACACAATTTTGAAATGTTTGTATCTTACAAAAACTTAATAGAATCAAATTAATTTTCTGAATAGCCTAATTTCTATTCCAATATTTTCTATATTAGATTAGTATCACTTCATTTTAATTATATGTTCACCAACTAAAATTGTCTGTAGGCTATAAATGCAGTGCTTGAAATTTCTTTGGCACATTTTAAGTCTTGAAATCAGCCAGGGATTAGAATGTAATTTATATGCAAGGTCAAGACCAGTTGGCTTTCTTTACTTTGAAATTTCCCCTCCACTGGCTGGTTGATAAGATTTCTCTGAGCTATGTTTTGAAAAGATGAATTCTGTTCATACATCTGGTGAAATTATTCAATTAATACTCAGAAGAACTTCACCATATAGGAAACTTGTCAAATTCTTCCCTCAATATTAGGTAAAAGCTATTTGTTCTCTGTCCATTGTTAGTAAAGTAACTTCAGCTATCAGGTTATTTATATCGCTTTCTTTCTTTCTTTCTTTCTTTCCTTCTTTCTTTCTTTCTTTCTTTTAAACTGATACTCATTTCTGAGTGAATTTTAGTATTTGACACATGGAGATTAATGGAAAACAATAGTCTGAATGCTGTTATTCTGGAATAGAATTAAAAGTCATGCTTCAAGATTAGTGGTTTAAGTTAGAATATACAAGTAATATATTTTAGTCATATAGCTGATATTTATTAATTCTAAGTATCAAATTGAGAAAAATTGGTAAAGGAAAATAATCCTACTCTGTTTTGACTGCTATATAAACAGGAAAATAACCTCAGCTTCAAAGAAATAAAGTTAAAACACCTTACATTACAAAAGAACACTCTTCCCTAACACTAGGTATAAAGCATATTTAGCAGTGCATACTTGCTATATTCTTTGATGATTTTAAATCTGGAAAGTATTTTTAAAATTATTGTTAAAAATTGTGTATTTAGATAGGATACCAAATACATTTTTATAAACAAAAGAGTGGAAATTAGCATTGTTTACCAAGTTTTCCTGTAGTAGGGTGCAGAGATTTTTAGTACATGCTTAGAGGGTAGGAACTAGTCATGTGACAATCATATTTTTAACTTTTAGAGAAAGCATAGTGGCTATATAAATTTACATTACAGTCATCAGTGGATAAGTATTTAAGTTTCTGCCATTCTCATCAGTACCTTCTCTCTATCTTTGTCAGCTAGAGTTTAAAGTTTAATATACCAAGTAAATTTGAATTATACATCTACAATACATAAATAGTACAAGAAATAGAAATATAACAATTTATCCAAAAATAGTTACCAAATTGAAATACATTTCTTTGTCTTTATTCATTCTGTCTCCAAGTATTAATTCTAAATCCATATGATGAAAACAATTTGCCATGTTGAACTCATTACACTGATAATTACAAGTACTTCTTTTATCAACTAATGCTTTATCAAATTGATTGGCTTTCTTATGGAGAATGCTGCAATGACAATTGTATTTGGTATGATTTACATAATATGTGTAATATTCCATTGCTCACACTCTTGTTTATCAATCCTCATTAAATGTAACATATAATTTAATGTGTTGCAATCATCCTAAATAAAAAGTCTGAGTAATAATGATAACTGTGTAATTATTAATTATTTTTTAAACTATAAAATAGTTTATGTTGTAATAGAATAATGCATAATATGATTGAGTGTCTCTGATTATGGCATAAAAATTTTTGATGTGAAAATTATTCTGAGCCTTCAATATGAATAAAAGTTAAGATGTAAAAATAATGCTGACTATCTCTTGCATTTAAAAAGTGAACAGTTTATTTTCTTGTATATTTTGTATATCAGTTTTCTAGGCATACTTAATATTCTGTCAAGCATAGGCTATTATTAATGCTTCTTATAATTCTTGGGTTTTTGTTGTCTTCTGTCTTCAACAATTTTTTTTGGGTGGACAGCATCTGATTGAATACTGACATTATATCCACAGGCTGAAAACATCAAAATGATCACCTCAAATCTAATTGTTTGGTCTCCATTGATAAAATATGACATTGGAAGATATCATAACAGACTGTAAGGTGCACAGTTTATGGTTTTAAAAATTCATTGTACATGCAACATACATAAAATAATAACAAATTACAGAGATGATGAATAATAGCAATTGTCTACGAATAAAATAGTGTAGCAAAGATACAGTCATTATGGTGATCATAATGTGTCAAAATATAGTTTTCTAAACATTGCATTAACAATACTAAGTTCAAAAATTTGTCAACAGTTGAGTAATTTCACTGGAAGTATCTTTTTATAAATTCATCATATTAATATCAGTTATTCATAGAGTTAGAAGACTGTAAATCAGCAAGTTTTCATGAATGTTTTGTGTCCAATCTAATGCAAGTGATTACTAAAAATGTACTTGTTTAGCAAGACTATTTTGTACTTAAAAATCTGTTACAAAATGTGAATTAGAATAAACAAAATGTCTTATTCTAGAAACATATTTCAGGGGTAAAAAAATCACAATGCTAACATTCAACAACAAATCAATTCAATTCCTAGGTAATCAATTCTCAGAACTCAGTATGTGGAAAATTCTGACCATAAGGATTTCCACACCCAACCTCATAGGAGTTAGTCGTTCATTTTGACATTTTGGCTTTTCCATTGTCAATAACAAAGGAAGGGTTCAATGATGAATTCCTTGCACATCATTAATTAACTCTTTTATATTGAAAACTTATATGTAAAGCTATGGTAAGCAACAAAGTCTTCTTTTATGCATCTCATAATTGTTAATTTAAAAGAATTTCACTACTATACATATGGTAGTTAAATAAGTTTTAATAAATGCATTGATTCATAAGAAACATAAAATAATGTTTTGATTAGGAATTTTCAGTATGCCAATTATTACACATTATCCAAATTTCCTCCACATCACATGTTCAAGAAATGAAACTGCATAGAATTTGTACACCTGCTCTATTATGTACCTTGTGAGTATGTATAATATCAATTAAACATTAGGAAAATGACAATTATTACATAAAGTAAAGAACTCTAGTTGGATATTTTGAGTGTACTCTCTGTGTTTATACTTAATTATTATTGACTTAATTAATTAAACATATTTCTCAGTTATTTCTGAATCTTTGAATAAATTTTACATTTTTGCCATTGTTTATAAGTATTCTTACAAATAGAGCTATTAAAATACTTCTTTTATGTTAAAAACACTATGCTTTTTATAGTAGGAGTTAAGAATTTGTTTTGACAGGGAAAGGAAATGAACAAAACCATCCAGGATCTAAAACTGGAAATAGAAACAATAAAGAAATCACAAAAAGAGACAACCCTGGAGATAGAAACACTAGGAAAGAGATCAGGAGTCATAGATGCAAGCATCACCAACAGAATACAAGAGATTGAAGAGAGAATCTCAGGTGCAGAAAATACCATAGAACACATTGACATAGCAGTCAAAGAAAATGCAAAATGCAAAACGCTCCTAACCCAAAACATCCAAGAAATCCAGGACACAATGAGAAGACCAAACCTAAGGATAATAGGTATAGAAGAGAGTGAAGATTCCCAACTTAAAGGGCCAGTAAATATCTTCAACAAAATCATAGAAGAAAACTTCCCTAACCTAAAGAAAGAGATGAACATAAACACTCAAGAAGCCTATAGAACTCGAAATAGATTGGACCAGAAAAGAAATTACTCCCATCACAGAATAGTCAAAACACCAAATGCACAAAACAAGGAAAGAATATTAAAAGTAGTAAGGGAAAAAAGTCAAGTAACCTATAAAGGCAGACCTATCAGAATTACACCAGACTTCTCACCAGAGACTATGAAACCTAGAAGATCCTGGGTAGATCTCACACAGACCCTAAGAGAACACAAGTGCCAGCCCAGGCTGCTATACCCAGCAAAACTCTCAATTACCATGGATGGTGAAACCAAGCTATTCCATGACAAAAACAAATTTACACAATATCTTTCCGCAAGCCCAGAGCTACAAAGGATAATAGATGGAAAACGCCAACAGAAGGAGGGAAACTATATTCTAGAAAAAGCAGAAAAATAATCTTTCAACAAACCCAAAAGAAGATAGCCACACAAACATAAAAATAACATTGAAAATAACAGGAAGCAACAATCATTATTCCTTAATATCTATTAACATCAATGGACTCAATTATGCAACAAAAAATACATAGACTAACAGACTGGATACATAAACAGGACCCAGCATTTTGCTGCATACACAAAATGTACCTCAGGGTTAAAGACACACACTCTTTCAGAGTAAAGGGCTGGAAAACAATTTTCCAGGCAAATGGTCCCAAGAAACAAGCAGGAGTAGCCATTCTAATATCGGATAAAATCAACTTTCAACCAGAAGTCATCAAAAAGATAAAGAAGGACACTTCATCCTCATCACAGGAAAAATCTACCAAAAATAAACTCTCAGTTCTGAACATCTATGCTCCAAATGCAAGGGCACCCACATTCATAAAAGAAACTTTACTAATTCTCAAAGCACATATTGCACCTCATACAATAATAGTGGGAGAGTTCAACACCCCAATCTCATCAATGGACAGATCTTGGAAACACAAACAAAACAGAAATACAGTGAAACTAACAGAAGTTATGGACCAAATGGATTTAACAGATATCTATAGAACATTTCATCCTAAATCAAAAGAATATACCTTCTTCTCAGCACCTCATGGTACTTTCTCCAAAACTGACCATATAATTAGCCCCAAAACAAATCTCAACAGATATAAGAAGACTGAAATAATCCCATGCCTACTATCAGATCACTATGGATTAAGAGTGGTCTTCAATGGCAACAAAAACAACAGAAAGCCCACATACACATGAAAACTGAACAATGCTCTACTCAATGATAATTTGGTCAAGGAAGAAATAAAGAAAGAAATTAAAGTCTCCTAGAATTTAATGAAAATGAAAGGCCGATATACCCAAACTTATGAATGCATATGGAGGGGCCCATAGTGCTGTCCACAAATGTGTCTAAGGAGGGCTTTGTTGACCATCAGTGGGAGGAGAGGCCCTTAGGCGTAAGGGTGTTAGATGCCCCAGTATAGGGGAATGGCAGGGAGGGAAGATGGGAGTGGGTGGGTGGGTGGGGTAATACCCTCATAGAGGCAGGGGGAGGGGGTATGGGATAGGGGATTTCCAAAGGGGAGACCTGGAAAGGGGAAAACATTTGAAATGTAAATAAAGTGTCAAATAAGAAAAGAAATAACACAGAATAAAAGGAATTTGTTTTGATAGTGTACACAAGTAAATTTCTTACAAAAATAGAAAAATATGTAAAAATGAGAGTATAAATTTTTTGATACTTTATTCCACTATACTGGGGCATCTAACCCACTCAGACCCAAGGGCCTCTCCTCCCACTGATGGCCAACAAGGCCCTCCTATGCCACATATGTGGCCAGCACCAAGGGTCCCTCCATGCATATTCTTTGGTTGGTGGTTCAGTCTCCAGGAGCACCTGGAGGTCAGGCCAGTTGACACTGTTGCTCCCTCCATAGGGCTTCAAACTCCCTCAACTCCTTCGGTACCTTCTCCAACTCCTGCTCAGTCCAATGGTTGCTGTGAATTAAATATTCAGTAATATTGAATTTTGGGGCTAATATCCTCTTATTAGTAAGTACATACCGTGTTCATACTTTGGTGACTGAGTTATCTCACTCAGGATATTTTTAAGTTCCATCCATTTGCCTGGGAATTTCATGAAGTAATTGTTTTTAAGAGCTGAGCAGTTTTCCATTGTGTAAATATGCCACATTTTCTATATTCATTCCTCTGTTGAGAAACATCTGGGTTGTTTCCAGCTCCTGGCTATTAGCTATGGCTGATATGAACATAGAGGAGCCTGTGTCCTTATTACATGTTGGAGTATCTTCTGGCTACATGCCCAGAAGAATTATAGCTGGTTCCTCAGGTAGTATTATGTCCATTTTTCTGAGGGTTTACCAAACTGATTTCCAGATTGGTTGTACCAGCTTGCAAACCCAACAGCAATAGAGGAGTGTTCCTCTTTCTCTACATCCTCACCAGAATCTGTTGTCACCTGAGTTTTTGAACTTAGACATTCTGACTGGTATGAGGTGGAATCTCATGGTTGTTTTGATTTGCAGTTGCTTGATACTAAGGATGTTGAACATTTCTTTAGGTGCTTCTCAGCCCTTCAAGTTTCCTCAGTTGAGAATTCTCGGTTTAGCTCTGTTCCGCATTATTTGCTAGTGTTATTTGGTTTTCTGGAGTCTAACTTCTTGAGTTATTTGTATATATTGGATATTAGCCCTCTATCAGATATAGGATTGTTAAAGATCTTTTCGCAATCTGATAGTTGCCATTTTGTCCTATTGATTGTGTCCTTTGCCTTACAGAAGATTTGCAATTTCATGAGGTCCCATTTGTCCATTCTGGATCTTAGAGCATAAGCCACTGGTATTCTGTTCAGGAACTTTTCCCCTGTGCCCATGTGTTCAAGACTTCCCCCACTTTGTCTTCTATTATATTCAGTGTATCTGGTTTTATGTGGAGGTCCTTGATCCCCTTAGATTTGAGCTTTGTACAGGGAGATAGGAATGGATCAATTTGCATTCTTCTACATGTTGACCACCAGTTGAACCAGCACCATTTGTTGAAAATGCTGTCTTTTGGCCATTGGATTGTTTTAGCTCCTTTGTCAAAGATCAAGTGACCATAAGTGTGTGGGTTCATTTCTGGGTCTTCAATTCTATTTCATTGATCTACCTGCCTGTCACTGTACCAATACCATGCAGTTTTTATCACTTCTGATCTGTAGTACAGCTAGAGGTCAGGGATATTGATTCCCCCAGAAGTTCTTTTATTGTTGAGCATAGTTTTTGCTATCCTGGGTTTTTTGTTATTCCAAATGAATTTGAGAATTTCTCTTTCTAAGTCTATGAAGAATTGAGTTGGAATTTGATGGGGATTGCATTGAATCTATAGATTGCTTTTGGCAGGTTGGCAATTTTTACTGTATTAATCCTTGTAATCCATGAGCATGGGAGATCTTTCCATCTTCTGAAGTCTTGCTCAATTTCTTTCTTCAGAGACTTGAAGTTCTTGTCGTACAGATCTTTCACTTGTTGGTTAGAGTCACACCAATGCAATTTATGTTGTTTGTGACTATTGTGAAGGGTGTCATTTCCCTAATTTCTTTCTCAGCCTGTTTATCCTTCGAGTATATGAAGGCTACTGATTTGTTTGAGTTAATTTTATATCTGGCCACTTTGCTGAAGTTGTTTATCAGCTGTAGCAGTTCTCTTGTGGAGTTTTTCAGGTTACTTAAGTATATGATCATATCACCTGCAAATAGTGATAGTTTGATTTCTTCCTTTCCAATTTGTATCCCTTTGAGCTCCTTTAGTTGTCTAATTGCTCTAGCTAGAATTTCAAGTACTATATTGAATAGATAGGGAGAGAGTGGATAGCCTTGAAGTCCCTGATTTAAGTGGGATTGCTTCAAGTATCTCTCCATATATTTTGATGCTGGCTACTGGTTTGCTGTATTTTGATTTTACTATGTTTAGGTATGGGCATTGAATTCCTGATATTTCCAAGAATTTTATCATGAAGGGATATCGAATTTTGCCAAATGCTTTTTAAGCATCTAACAAAATGATCATGTGGGTTTTTTTTCTTTGAGTTTGTTTATGTAGTGAATTACATTGATGGATTTCTGGGTATTGAACCATCCCTGCATCCCTGGGATGAAGCCTACTTGATCTTGGTGAATGATCATTTTGATGTGTTCTTGGATTCAGTTTGTGAGAATTTTATTGAGTATTTTTACAGCAATATTCATAAGGAAAATTGGTCTGAAGTTTTCTTTCTTTGTTGGATCTTTGTGAGGTCTTGGCATCCATGTAACTGTGGCCTCATAGAATGAACTGGGTAGTGTTCCTTCTGTTCCTATTTTGTGGAATAGTTTAAAGAGTATCGGTATTAGGTCTTCTTGGAAGGTTTGATAGAATTCTGCACTAAACCCATCTGGTACTGGGCTTTTTTTGGTTGGGAGACTTTTAATGACTGCTTCAATTTCTTTAGGAGTTATGGAACTGATTAGATGGTTTATCTGATCCTGACTTAAATTTGGTATTTGGCATCTGTCTAAAAAATTGTCTATTTCATCCAGATTTTCCAATTTTTTGAGTTTTTGTAGTAGGATATGATGATTTTTTAAATTTCCTCAGATTCTGTAGTTATATCTCTCTTTTCATTTCTGATTTTGTTAATTTGGATTCTGTCTCTGTGCCCTCTGGTTAGTCTGGCTAAGGGTTTATCTACCTTGTTTATTTTCTCAAAGAACAAACTCCTGGTTTTCTTGATTCTTTGTATAGTTCTTTTTGTTTCTACTTGGTTGATTTCAGCCCTGAGTTTCATTATTTCCTGCCTTCTACTCCTCTTTGGTCTATTAGCTTCTTTTTGTTCTAAAACTCAGGTGTACTGTTAAGCTGCTAGTGTATGCTTTCTCCAGTTTCTTTTTGGAGACACTCAAAGCTATGAGTTTTCCTCTTAACACTGTTTTCATTGTGTCCTATAAGTTTGGGTGTATTGTACTTTCATTTTCATTAAATTCTAGGAAGTCTTTAATTTCTTTCTTTATTTTTTTCTTGATCAAATTATCATTGAGTAGAACATTGTTCAGCTTCCATGTGTATTTGGGCTTTCCATTTTTGTTCTTGTCATTGAAGACCAGCCTGAATCCGAAGTAATCTGATAGGAGGCATGGGATTATTTCAGTCTTCTTATATCTGTTGAGGTTTATTTTATGACCGATTATATGGTCAATTTTGGAGAAGGTATCATGAGGTGATAAGAAGAAAGTATATTCTTTTGATTTAGGATGAAAAGTTCTATAGATATTTGTTAAATCATTTGGTCCATAACATCTGTTAGTTTCCCAGTGCCTCTGTTTAGTTTATGTTTCCAATATTTGTCAATTCATGAGATTAGTGTGTTGAAGTCTCCCACTACTATTGTCTGAGGTACAATGTGTGCTTTGAGTTTTAGTAAATTTTCTTTTATAAATGTGAGTGTCCTTGCATTTGGAGCATAGATGTTCAGAATTGAGAGTTCTTCTTGGTAGATTTTTTTTCTTTGATTAGTATGAAGTGTCTTTCCATAACTTTTTTGATGACTTCTGGTTGAAAGTTGATTTTATCTGATATTACAATGGATACTCCAGCCTGTTTCTTGGGACCATTTGCCTGGAAAATTGTTTGCCAGCCCTTTACTTTGAGGTAGTGTTTTTCTTTATCCCTGAGGTGCGTTTCCTGCCTGCAGCAAAATGCTAGATTCTGTTTGTGTGTCCAGTCTGTTAGACTAAGTCTTTTTATTGGGGAATTGAGTCTATCAATGTTAAGAGGTATTAAGGAATAGTGATTGTTGCTTCCTGTTATTTTCAATGTTATTTTTTTGTTTGTGTGGCTATCTTCTTTGAGTTTGTTGAAAGATTTCTTTCTTGCTTTTTCTAGGGTGTATTTTCCCTCCTTGTGTTGGCATTTTCTATCTATTATCTTTTGTAGCTCTGGGTTTGCGGAAAAATATTGTGTAAATTTGTTTTTGTCATGGAATAGCTTAGTTTCACCATCTATGGTAATTGAGAGTTTTGCTGGGTATAGCAGCCTGGGCTGGCACTTGTGTTTTCTTAGGGTCTGTATGAGATCTGCTCAGGATCTTCTAGGTTTCATAGTCTCTGGTGAGAAGTCTGGTATAATTCTGATAGGTCTGCCTTTATGTATTACTTGACCTTTTTCCCTTACTGCTTTTAATATTCTTTTCTTGTTTTGTGTATTTGGTGTTTTCACTATAATGTGACGGGATGAATTTCTTTTCTGGTCCAATCTATTTGGAGTTTTGTAGGCTTCTTGAATGTTTAAGTTCATCTCTTTCTATAGTTTAGGGAAGTTTTCTTTTATAATTTTGTTGAGGATATTTACTGGTCCTTTAAGTTGGAAATATTTACTCTTTTCTATACCTATTATCCTTAGGTTTTGTCTTCTCATCATGTCCTGGATTTCCTGGATGTTTGGGATTTGGAGCTTTTTATATTTTGTGTTTTCTTTGATTGTTTTGTCAATATCTTCTATGATACCTTCTGCACCTGAGATTCTCTCTTCTATCTACTGTTTCCTACTGGTGATGTTTGCATCTATGACTCCTAAACTCTTTCCTAGCTTTTCTATCTCCAGGGTTGTCTCCCTTTGTGATTTCTTTATTGTTTCTATTTCCATTTTTAGATCCTGGATGGTTTTCTTCATTTCCTTAGCCTGTTTGATTGTGTTTTCCTGTAATTTTGCCTGTTTGATTGTGTTTTCCTGTAATTCTTTTTTTTTTTTTCCTCCTTTTTTATTTTTGATACTTTATATACATTTCCAATGTTTCCCCTTTTCTGAGTCTCCTCTTTGTATA
>CM052709.1:43710883-43738041 GCA_028551405.1 Uromys caudimaculatus | reverse complement strand
CCCCTCTCTACGGCGCTCGTTGGCTACCGACTCCTGGTGTCACAGGCAGAGGTTTCCCCCTGCAAGTGAGATCGGGAAGTTTCGGAGTCTTTCTGTTCCCGGGTTCTCAGGCCCGGGATCCCGGCAGATCCGGGCGGGTCTGGGCGAGAGGTGCTGCTCCCCTCAACCCCACTCACGGGCCTTCCAAGTTCCTGTGAGCTTCCTGTAATTCTTTAAGGGGTTTTTGTGTTTTCTCTTTAATGGCTTCTAGCTGTTTACCTCTGTTCTGTATTTCTTTAAGGGAGTTATTTATTTCCTTCTTAAACTCTTCTATCATCATCAAGAGATGTGATTTTAAATCTGAGTTTTGCTTTTCTGATTCGTTGGAGGTATCCAGGGCTCCCTATGGTGGGAGAACTGGGTTCTGATGATGCCAAGTTCCTTATATTTTTGCCCTTGTCTTTCACCATCTGGTTACCTCTGGTGTTAGCTGGTCTTGCTCTCTCCGACTATGACTTGTCCCTCCTGCAAGCCTCTGCATCAGTACTCCTTGTTGACCACCTCTCTCTGAGAGGAATTTGGGTTTGGAGAGCTGTGGTACAGGGTCAACTCTGGGGTGCAGAAAGAAACCAGAAGGATCCTGTCCCCAGCTGTCCCTTGGTTCCTGTGTCTTGATGGCTCTGCAAGGGTCCCTCTTGATCCAGGAATTTGAACAGACGTAGTTATCTTGACTGTGCTCAAAGGTATGTAGACACTCCTGGGAGACCAGCTCTCTCCTGGCACTATTTGACTATGAAGCCCTGTATCACAGGATCAGCTCCCTGGCCGCAGAAGGAAACCGGAAGACCACTCCTCAGTCCTTGGATCCTGAGGGTTCAGGTCGGGTCCTTCTGAGCAGAGGTGCTGACCTTACCCTGTTCACAGGCTTGTCCACACTCCTGGGAGTCTAGTTTTTTCCCTGTGCTATTTGGGTATGGAACTGTGTGGCACAGGCCACAGGCATAAACTGGAAGGCTCCTGTCCCTGGCTGTTCTTCGGTCCCTGTGTCCTGAGGGTTTTGGACAGGTCCCACTGAGCAGTGGTGCTTCTCTTACCTCCACTCACAGACTTGTCCACACTCCTGGGAGGCTAGCTTTCTCATGGTGCTACTTGGCTATGAAGCCCTATGACCCAGGCTGAAGTCACCAGCCACAGATAAAAACTGGAAAGCTCCTGTCCCTGGCTGCTCCTTGATCCCTGGGTCCTGGGGTTTCTGGTCAGGTCCTCCTAAGCAGAGTTGCTTGCCTTACCCCGCTCACAGGCTTGTCCACACTCCTGGGAGGCTAGCTTTTTCCCTGTGCTGTTTGGATATGGAGGCGTGTGGCATAGGCCACAGACATAAACCAGAAGGCTCCTGTCCCCCCGTAATTTTTTTATTTAAACTTACATTTATTTTTGTATGTGTTTTTCTGAAAACCAATATTTACTGTGTGTTTTAGTTTTGTGTAACACAATGATCATACTCTAGTACCATAATTATTACTAGAGAAGCCATAAGTAAAAGTAATGTAAAATAATCACACATTTGTGAAATTATTACTGCTACTATATTTTGCATCTATTTTGCTTATATTTTTCATGTAAGATAATAACAATAAAAGTGTCCACCACTGTGAAAAGATGGTGAAGATATATTCCTTTTTAAATTTAATTTAATTTATATTTTTAATCATTCACTTTCATCCTCCTCATTGTCCCCCTCCTGGTCACCTGTCCCACAGTCCTTCCCTCCTCCCTACCTCTGTTTTTACTGTGAGAAGGTGGGGGCCTCTCTGATTATCTGCCCACCCTGGCATATCAAGTTTCTGTGAGACTAGGTATATCCTCTCGCACTGAGATCAGAGAAGGCAGCCCAGCTAGAAGAACATATCCCATGTACAGTCAATAGCTTTTGAGATAGTCCCAACTCCAGTTGTCCAGGACCCACATTATATATATGTAGGGAGGTCTCAGTCCAACTGGTGTATGTTCTTTGGTTTGTGGTTCAGTCTCTGAGAGCTGCAAAGGTTCAGATTAGTTGATTCTGTTGGTCTTTCTGTGGAGTTCCTATCCCCTCTGGGGCCTTCCTCCTATTCTTCCTTAAGTGTCTTCAAGTTTCATCAACTGTTTGGCTGTGAGTGTCTGCATGTGTCTGACAAGCCTCTCAGAGGACAGTCATTCTAGACTCCTGTCTTCAAGTATAACGGAGGATCATTAATATTAGTGTCAGGGACTGGGGCTTGCTCATGGCATGAGTCTCAAGTTGGGCCAGTAGTTGGTTGTCCATTTTCTCAATCTCTGCTCTATCCCCCAATCCTGCATTTCTTGTAGACAGGATAAATTTTGGGTTGACATTTTCATAGGTGGGGTGGTGTCACTACACTGGGCATCCTGCCTGGATATAGGAGGTGGACCCTTCAGGTTCCATATCCCCAATGCTGTGAGTCACAGGTAAAAACACCTCCACTGATTCTTGGATGTTTCTCTTATCATCAATTTCTGTCTCATTTTGGAGAAGCCCCCAAAACCCGCACTTCTGTCAGTTGCAGATTTCCATTCATTCTCATGGCCATCTGGACATTCCTGCTGTCCCTCCTCACATCTGATCCTGAACTCCTCATTCCCCTCTCCATCTTTTCTCTCACCCTTGTTTTCCCCCTCCATCTTATTGTGAAAATATTATTAATCATTAAACTTAATGAATAATAATCATAAATCTTCTTAAATAGTTTTTTTCTATTATCTTCAAAAGTATATTTTTGTGGTATATGTTACACCGAGATTTATTATTTATTATTTATTACACCTATTGTTTGCATTAATACAAGCCTTTTGTTATATAATATATTTAACATGTTCTTTAGCTATTGAACATAAATTATTTTTAAGATATTATATTTTATAGCTAGGCATTTGTTAATAAATATTAACCATTTTAGAATAAGTCCTGAGTCATTCTTACAAGATATCATAGATAGACATAGCACATTTCATCAAAATCAAAGGTAACATATCCTTAATAATATTTGCAAAACCTTTCATACAGGTCTATCACTTGTTTGGTTGTATTTGTTTGAATGTGAATTGAATGTGTTTGCTTTATTTGTTCTATTGCTCTCAGATGTGCTCTTAAGTTGCTAGCATTAGAGCTCCCTAATTTCTTTAAGAAAGCCCTTAATGCTTTACTTTAATCTTAGCATCATTGTGTCCCATAAATTTGAGTATGTTATGCATTAATTTTCCTTCAACTATGGGAAGTCTTTAATTTCATTCTCTATTTCTGCATTGATCCAGTTATCATTCAATAGAGTTTTGTTCAGTTTCCATGAATCTGTAGGCTTTCTGTTGTTTCTGTTGTTGAAATCCAGCTTTAATCCATAATGCTCTGATAAGATACAGGTAGCTATTTCAATTTTATTGTATTTGTTGAAACTTGCTTTGTGGCTGAGTAGGTGGTCAATTTTGGAGAAAGTTCAGTGAGGTTCTGAGAAGAAAGTATACTCTTTTGTGTTTGGTTAAAATGTTCTGTATACATTCATTATGTTCATTTGATTAAGAAAGAAATTCAAGAAAATATCAGAAAATGGAAAGATGTGTGGTCATGTATTGCTAGGATTAACATAGTAAATAGAGTCATCTTATCAAAAGCAATCTACAGATTCAACATAATCCTCTTAAATTTTCAACACATTTTTTTATAGATTTTGAAAGACCAATACTCAACTTCATATAGGAAAACAGAAACTCATAATAGCTAAAGTAACCCAAGTTCTAGAAGATTATCCTCCCTGATTTCAAAGCTATACTAATAAAAGCCCCATGGTGTTGGCATAAAAACAGGCAGGTTTATCAATGGATCTATCCATTTCAGAAATGCAATGGAAACCTAATGAAATGATAACTTTTCAGAATCTATGAAAATGCCCCTTGCTAAGACCTCTAGTAATCGGAGATTAAAGACCCTGAACTGGCTATCGCTAATAACCAGTAAGACTTCAGTAGATGTATTGGGACTCCAATTCAACCTCAAAACCTTGGACTTTAAATTTGACCTGCCTACAAGATATGCTGTTTTAAAGGTGGATCAGAAATTGTGGGAGTGGACAACCAATGATTTCTCTAGCTTGAGACTCATGCAAGGAGTGGGAGGCACCCCTGACACTCCCTGAATAGACAATACCCAGAGACTACATAGTCCAAAAACCTTGGATAAAACAAAATACAACTGAACTGAGAGAAAGACAGATAGACAGAAAGAATGAAATATAGTAATATTTTCTTCTGTTCTTAGATTAGTTCCTAGACCAATTGTCATCAGAGAGGCTTCATATAACAGCTGATGGGAACAGATGCAGAAACACACAGCCAAACAATAGCAGAGCTCAGGGAATCCTATGGAGGAGGGGAGGAAGAATCGTTGGAGCCAGAGGGATCAAGAGCAGCACAAGAAAACCTATAGAATCAACAAACCTGGGATCATAGTGGCTCTCAAAGTCTGAAACAACATAATAGAGCCTGCATGTGTCTGAACTCCTTCTTCTGCATCCATGTTAAGGTGTGTTGTTTGGTGTTCTTGTGGGATATCTACCAGTGAGTGAGTGCCTGTCTCTGAGTCTTTTACCTGTTTTGGGACACCAGTATGAGAATAAGCCAGTTAGGAATTATATTGGTCTACTAAAATGACAATAGTAATGTCTCCTTGATACACAATGTCTCTAACTCTAAGTGATTTGGCTATATTTCTGGTACCAGCCATGACTTTATTCTGTTGATTGAACCTTAAGTCCAGTTAGACAGCTGTTGTGCACCACCACGAGATGAGTGCATCTATTGTACCTTTAGTCAGATTTCTCTGTGATGGCCACTGCAAAGGTTGATGGGTGTCTTGGGTAGATAGGACTGTTGGTCACTTATCTCCCTTGGTAGCTTGCCAAGTACCTTCAGGGTGCTAGTAGGAAGGAGACTTTCAGGTTTGAGCTGCATCAAATCGTTCAAGCACTGTGTCCAAATTGCATGGTGTACTTAGCATTCGGGACTTACCTACAACCTCTGAGAGGTAACCAAGGGAACAGAAATAGCCGTTATTGCTTGGTTCCTTGTATTCCCCTGACAAACAACTCAAACAGAGGTTTATTGTACTCTTTTACATTTCGTATATTAAGTTTAATCCAGATAGTTTTAATTTGACCAGCATTTCTACAGAACCAGTAGGACTTAGAGAGAGGATACAGGCTTGATCATGTATTATTTATTTATTTATTTATTTATTTATTTATTTATTTATTTATTTATTTTTAGGTATTTGTACATTTAATATAATTTAGAGTAGTTAAGATCAGTATTTGCCATTTACTTTTTTTATTTTTTTAATTGAATATTTTATTTATTTACATTTCAAATGTCATCTGCTTTCCTGGTTTCCCCTCTGTGAACTCCCTATCCCATGCTCCCTTACCCTGTTTCTATGAGGGTGCCCTTCCACCACCCACATACACCTCACCACACTAAAGCTTGATCATTTATACTGTTGGTATTTTTGTGATGGTATATATGAAAACATCTTTTGTTAGTTCTGAGTCTAATGTGGTCAGAGTAGGTCTAGCAGAAAAGAGGGTATACAGCTTTGTTTGAACTAAAAGTTGGAAACGGCTTGAGTAGAACAAAATTAACAGGACAGAGGGGACTATTCAGAAGTACCAGACATGCTTCTAGTCTAAGCCAGAAGAGGTAGATCTGGCTAGCTATTGGGTAATAAACAGATCTACCCCCACACAGAACTAGAAAGGTTCTGTGTATTGGTAGATGGGTAGACAGTGTCCTGATAAAAGTCTAGAGATAGTTTATGGGGTTATTTATCATTTATCCTCTGCATGGAATGCCAGATTAAGCTAAGGTATGTGTGTGATACCTGGCTAGATCTGTCATAGAGGTGTACCTAGATCTGGTCTAGGGTATGTATGTGATACCTGAGAAGGCCTGGAAGTGCAGTTAAGATAGACTTGCTCTGATAGACATTGGAGGTGGAAGTCCAATGTTTATCTGACTGGGGTTGTTAAAAGAGGCTTAGAAGGGTCTTATAAGGCAGACCCTGGACTGCCTTATACATTCCTCTAAAATTACTTGCTTTCTATTTAAACTAAAAAAATCTCTAAATTAAGTTTCATTTCTGGATCTGCAGAGACACATTTATTTTCCCTTCTAGTACTATATAGTTAAAATAAATTTTACAAAAAATAAACCATCTCATGACTATTAGTAACAGTAAATATAGGCACTTATTTTTTATTAAGAGAACATCATCTCCCTAGAAGTATTTATGCTCCTTTTCATTCTTTAACACTTCCAAAGTCATTCCACAAATTTTCACTGTAGTACCATATGCTCTCATCTATATCTCATGAACAGTGAAATATGGTTTTAAACTCCTAATTCTTTATAATATAAAAATATTATATAACTAAATAATTTTAATTTTTCTTACATTCTTAGTAACTTAATAAAATATTAAATATTTGTATCAAATATTTTTGACCTGAAAATGATTTCTATTCCCAGCATTTCTTAACAAGATTTCCAGCCTTCAGTGAACATTTTTTAATTCTAACAAAAACATGATAATGGTGTGTGCTTGTGCATTAACTTCATTTATGCTTATCCAGTTCTATGCATAAGGATTTACGAGTCAGAATCCATATCTGTAAAGAAGGCTATGACCAATCATTTGCATCTTTATCTCTACCATTTAGTGAAACATGTGAAGTTAATTTAGTTTGGCAATTTTAATTTCAGTAACCGTGAAACAAGAATGTTTTGAAAATAGAGAGAGAATAGTAAAAGCTGAGCCAGGGAAAATAAATTAGAAGTGTCTACCATATAGCAAGGAAAAAATAATTAATTAGATCTGCACAACTGTGTAAACAAGTATTAAGTTCTTGTCATAATTTATATATATATATATATATATCATAATATTAGGTGAGTTAAGTGAGTTAAAGATCTAAAGTATTTACATGTCCCAAAACAAAAATAAAAGTGATAGTGATATAATTTATAACACTCTAAGTGAAAAAAAAACAAATTTGAATTTTAAACCTGTAAACACCTGCCATCTATTGCAAACATTGATATACATATCTTTTTTTTTTTTTTTTTTCAGTTTACTCTTCAAATGCTTTAAAGCTAAAATTCCAGTGTGAGATCTAAGGATAATTTAGTTGCTATATCAGGAGAACAGTTTTGGGGTACATAAACCTTACAGAAGGAAATGTCCTTCTGTTCCACTCCTGATACTATTTTAGATGCAGACCTGGACTGTGTCATCAAAATACTATGTACAAGAAAATGGGTATTGGAGGACAACCTTATACCATGGCTTTATTAAAAGAGCAGTTACAACCTTTGAACTTATACATACAGATAACTCTAGTCTTTGTCACTTTTCAAGGAGACTTATTATTCTAAGCAATAGAAAGCACTACAGAAAGTCACAACTGGTCAAACTACAGAGTTGTGGGGCAATGGCTCGTGAAACCAAGTACTTCCATGCCTGAGGCTCAGTAAATGCATCAATAGAGCTTGTGGAATGAATGTCAGAACAAGAGAATGAGAGAATGTCCATGAGATTGTGTCTCTGGTAATTTTAGAAGCTAAGCCACAAAGTTTCAGCAGTAAGACTGCACACACACAAGCTGAGCAAGAATATTATCAATAGACCTAGCAAAGTTGTCTGGGAAAATACCTATAAGGCTTAACCATGCTGAAAGAATTTCTAAGGACTGCTGAGAGTATGAGAAATGATCTCTTCTAAGGAAGATCACACCACCTGATTAGGCAATATCAAACTCTCAACCTTGAAAACTTTTATGTGAGCAATATTGATTATACAGACCAAGCAGGCTATATTTAATAGCATACCATCATATAAGTTTATGTAAAAAGAGGCCATAAATTTGAAGTGGAATTAAAAGGCTTTTTGAGCAGGTTTGTAGGGAAGAAATGGAGAAATGTTACAATTATAATCTCAAATTTAGGCTACTGTCTGAAAGCACATCATAGTGTCAGCAATAGTATCAGGTCTTGGAGCCTCCCCTTCATCTGGATTCCAAATGGGCCTGTCATTGTGCCTCCTTTTCCTCAGTCTCTTCTCCATTTTGTCCCTGCAGTTCTTTTAGAGAAGAACAATTCTGGGTCAGAGTTTTTGATTGTGGGATAACAACCCCATCCCTCCACTTGATGCCATGTCTTTCTACTAGAGATGGACTCTAGCTACATTTTCCATCCCTCCACTGTAGGACAAAGGTCCCTCCCTTTGAGTCCTAAGCATCTCTCCCCTCCCAGATTTCTGGTACATCCTAGATGGTCCCAGACCTGCCTCCCGAGCTTGCCTATTTCCATTCTTTCTGTTGGCCCTCAGGGCTTTATTCCTGCTCCCCTCCAAAACCTGATCATGTTCCCTTTTTAGCCTCTGTGTACCTCTCCCACCAAGATCCCTCCCTCCCTCTGCTCCCCCAACCCTGTGTTTGTATTCTTCTCCCTCCCAAGTGGGTTTGAGGCATCTTCACTTGGGCCCTTCAGGTTTGTTAACCTTTTTGAGTTCTATGGATTGTATCCTGGGTATTCTGTACTTTTTCTGCTAATATACACTTTTTAGTGAGTATGTACCATTGCCTCCAAGAGGCCCAACAAGCAGCTGAGTCAGATGCAAATACTTACACTCAACCAATGGACTGAAGTTGAGGACTCCTGTGCTTGAATTAGGGAAAGGCTAGAAGAAGTTGAGGAGTGCAACCCCATAGAAAGACCAGCAGTCTCAACCAACTAGACTCTCCAATATCTCCTAGACACTGAAACAGCAACTAGATAGCATACACTACCTGATATGAGACCCTGATACATATATAGCAAAGGACTGCCTGGTCTGGCCTCAGTGACAGAAGTGGTACCTAAACCTCAAAGACTTGAAGCCTAGGGGGTGGAGAGTTCTGGTTGGGTGGGGATGGGGTGTGGGACATCCTCTTGGAGATGAGGAGGAGAAGAAACAAAAAAAGTTTAAATAAATAAAGTAATCTCAAATTTATAAAAAAGAGAAATATAAAAAAAACTTCCTTTAAATTTTGAAATACATTGTAATTAAGTTTTATACACATAATAAGGAATAGATAGATAGATAGATAGATAGATAGATAGATAGATAGATAGATAGATTTCTGTTTTAAAAATCAAAATTTAAAACTATTTGTGGATACTTTGTTTAAAACAATGAGTAGAAAAGTAACTTTGTGTATAATGCTGGTTCAATAAGTTGTGCATAGCTTATGAAAAGGAGGAAGAAAGCAAATGAACAGATAGCTACAATTATATGTGGTGGTGCATGTTTCTTTGTGATAAAAAAAATGCTATAAAATTTATACCTTTTGTCACTTTAATTTAAACTGTTGATTAGATAATTTTTTCCAAAGCAATGATCAAAAACTACAAAATTAGAAAGATACAACTTTTAATAAAAATGAAAATTAAGATACTTTTAATTTCATTTTATGTTTACTTGTAATAAAATTTTGTTTTGGAAATATTTTGTCTCTCCTGTGTTCAATAGCATTTTAGAAAGAGAATTAAGAACAAATGATATCAATAGCTTGCTTTATTATCATGATAAAATACAATTTTGTTATTTCAAAAACCCTTTAAATTTAACTATATTGTTATTTGTTGTGAGAATTATTTTAAAAGGACTGGCAAGTTACTGCACTACTGCTGACAACTCTCTTGAACCCAGGAGAGCTGCTGCATGAAGGAAAACACAATACAAACTTAGTTCAGAAACAATAGTAACTCAATTTCTGGGTATAACAACTAAAAATTAATCTTTTAAGCCTTACTAAATGTAAATCCTCCAGAGTTGAATCCTGACAGATCCACCATTGAAACTGGGAGACACTAGTAGCTGCATCTTGTCCTCAAGCTGTCCCTGTCCAAATGGCCCTCTCTCTCCTCCTCCTCCTCCTCTCCTCACCTATCCAACCTGGAAGTCCCTCCTACTCACCCAGTGATTGGCTCCTTTATTCATTAGGGGATTATTTCACAGTAAGTCACCTGAATATGTGACTCACTCCTTGTTCCCAATCCCTCACAAGAGAGAGGAATTAGCATCAAAATACAAACAGCACCAGGCCCATCTACAACAGTCATCATATTCTTCTCCTTCCCCAAGTTCTTTCAGATCCTCTCCCTGCCTACTCACTCCACTTTAAGTTATCAAAAACCAAAGGCAACATCAGTAGAACAATAAACCTTCAAAAACTTAGAAAACAAAATTAAACCATAAGCTAAAACTAATAGAAAATTTTAGAAAGGAAATACTAAACTGTAACCAAATATAAAAGCACACAAAAATATGTGAAGTCAAGTTTATGTTGGTCAACTAACTACCCCTGAACATGAGGGCTGCCCTAGAAAGACTGGTATAATCAATATCAGTCTAATGAAGAAAACTGATTTCCACTTTCTAACAGGAATAAGTGACACTTCAGTTGTTATCCGTTACCCTAGTGGTGAGGATTTCATTCTTTCATTCACTAAAAATAATAACAAGATAAAATGTAAGAAAAATTATCACATCAAGGTTTCACAAGAGAAACTAACAGAAGAAAGAAAGCCCAGAGAAGCTACAAGAATCAGAGAGCCAGTCATTTATAGTCAGGAATTCTACAGAATATGAAACTGGAAGCCTTGATATGTAAACAGAAGACTTTGTGTAGACCTGTGAGGACCTATGCATGCTGGTTCAGTCTCTGTGACTCCATATGAATTTTGATCATATTGATATAGAAGGTCTTGTTTATTTGGTGTCCTCTGGCTTCTCTGGCTCTTACACTATGCCTACCTGTTCTTCAGTGGGGCCTTAATGCTTTAAGCTTTTAGGATCAAGACATCTCATGTAAGACTAAGTGCTCCAAAATCTTTCACTTTCTGCCTAATATCCGGATGTGTTTGGTTTTTTCTGGTGTTGTTGTTTTGTTGTTGTTGTTGTTTTGTTTTATTTTATTTTTGCATTTAAATTTGCTTTCATCTACTGTGGGAAGAAGGTTCTCTGATGACAATTGAACAAAGCAATGATCGATGAGTATAGCAGAATAGGTTTAGGAATTTGTTGTGACCTTTTTGAAAACCAGTATTATGTGTTTACCCTAAGTCCCTGGGCTCTCATCCCAGGATCTTGATCACAAATGTACTATCTGATATGAGTTTCATCTTGTGGAATACTCCTTAAGTCAAATCAAATAATGGTTAGTTACTCCCAAAAGTTCTGTTCCACCATTGTCCTAACATGTTTCAGGCAGTATACTATTTGTACACATGGATTTGGCTAACTTGGTATTTATTTATTTATTAAGAGTGTGTAGAATACTGGAAACATACAAGTGAATGCTCTGTCTTTGGAATGGCTCAACATCTCTATCATCAATGAGTTGTATTGGTGTTATATTCCACATTAAGATCTTGGTGTCAGTTTCTGGAGAAAAACCTATACCTATATACTGTTCAATGGCATGGGTTGTTAGGGAAATCTCATAGCACCCCTTTAGCCACAATTGTATTAGATGTAACCCAAACTCACTACCAGAAACTTTGGTGACAAACCATGTTCAGTGGGCACACTGTCCTCCCCCAAATTTGGTGATTTCATTTAGATGACAAACATATGTATATATATGTATATATACATATATATGTATATATCTATACATTTTTATTGTAGTAAGCTTATATACCACCAATTAAAGTCCCCTTAATTTTAGGTGTTTATCCTTTAATTTTCTTCAATAACACTATTGACCCTCCCCTTCCATATGACAACCCCCCACTCCCCAACCTTCAATTTTTTTGTATTTTATTCTGCTTTCTTAATAAAATCCCACTGTTCTTTCTAATCCCTTTATATCTACCCTTTGTTCTACGGATTTTCACATGATTTTAATTAATTTCACAGCTAATATCCCTATATTAGTGAGTAAGTGAATACATTATATTGTAAAGTAACTTTTATTCAATAGATGTAATTGTCACCTTGCAGGCTTACTGCTGAAGAAGCTCACCCTTGCTATTTTTTGTGAATTCTGGCTAGCTGGTTCAACTCGGCTATTCTGGTTCATTCCTCCTCTCTAAGCTGACTGATTCAAACTGGCTTCTCTTTGCTTCTTACTTAATTACTCAACCTGGAAATACTGCCTCTAAATTTCATGACCTGAACTGTACTGACTGAATTAACTGAACAGAACTGAATGGAAGTGTAAAAACTCAACTTGACGCAACTGTATTCAACTGAACTGTCATCTCCTCATGACAAACTCTGCACTGCTCATAACCTCTCCTGTATGTTCTTTTGAGAGTTCGAAGTATTCTATCTCTGACTCTTTCTGTCAAATCTTTACCTGATTTATCACTTCCTCTCTGTCTCAAGTGGAAGTTATTTTTAAACATGACTACTTTCTTCTATAAACTAATCTTACTTTCATTGTTTGGGATTAAAGGTGTGCACTAAGGACATGTCTATATTCCAGATAGATCCTATTATAGTAATCTACGGTCTGACTGAATTCTTATTGGATCATATAGACCTAGAAGTCTTTTAGATGTGATCCCTTGATAGTTCAGCATGTTGCTGGATCAAAATTCCTCTACATCTTCTCCCTTTCTGTTTAAATTGAAATTTTGTACACAGTTTAACCTTTAAACAGAAACAATTATCAACCACACAAACTTTACAGATCCTTCATAACTGTAGTCCTGATCATTTGTCCTTCAGAAAATGTCCATTTCATCATCAAATTTTTCCAGTCTGCCAATCTGATAAATAATCTGTTCATTTTCAGCCAGTTTGTTGAGCTGTCCCTATGTGGGTCTGTGAGTGTCTGTGTTGGGGTGTGGGGAAGAGTTTTTGTGTCATTCTCATTGCTGTGTTTCTGCATCTTTTCCTTCAAGTTCTGCCTTTCATGTGGAAACTTCTCTTATACATATGGGATATTTATAAATTTTGATGGACCCCAAAGTCTTTCCTTACCTGTGGAAATATAAACAAAACCTCCTCTCCAATATAGCACATTCTCTGACTTTCCTTGGAGTGACCAGATCTAGGCTTTAGGCTCCATCTTAGAGAACTTGACCTAAAGTTGAAATCAAGTTAACTAATAAGCCACCATCTAGCACCAGTTTCCAGGTTACTACCTAACAAACTGGAGCCTGTTACTAGTTTCCAAGTTACAAGCCTGCCCCTGGCACTCTACTTCGTAACAACAACCCACCAGGAGGAAAGCAGAAGTTAAGTTTATGTTTTGAATCCCTGCACCAGCCAATTGTGTTAAAGGGTAACAAAAATCCACAAAGGCACCACAGTCTGATATGTGCCAAGCTAAAAACCCTGTCACTTGCTTACCAGGTCCTATAAAACTTTGTCCCTCTGAGAACTCAAGGCTCTACCCTCTGTTTCTGCTACATCAGAGATGGTTGTGTGGCCCAAGCTTGAGTTTGAAAGGAAGTGATCCTAGTGCATTTGCATTGGATTTGAGTCTTTTGTTGTCATTTGGGGTTTGCAGACAAGGCACACAACATTCTGATGTTGAAACATCTTTAAAGTATATAGGTTGATATAATTCAACAGCTTTTTCTACAATCCAGTGTCTTTTAGTCAATTGTATTCCCCTTTTGTTTATCAAGGTAAGATTAGGTCTTTATGAATGTAGCTATAAACTAGCCACTTAGGCACTTGTATCCCACGCACAGTTCTCCTCCACAAAGTTGGTCTTCTCAACCATTTAAACAATGAAATAATCAAGCTGTATTAAATAAGATGTCAATATGCAGTGTCTCCAGTACCTAGTTTAGTTTTTGCTATTTGTTCTGTGAATTGGTGACAGAAAATTCTTGCTTGTTTCTGGGTACATGCTAACCCACTTAGGTAGTTTCTAATAAGTAAGAAATTATCTTGAATATCTCTTGTTGATTTACATTCATTAGTCCAATGCTTACCTTACCCCACAAATCCCAGAAGGTTAAGATATTCTAAAGAAGTATATAGAAATGCCTTTTCTGCATTCACTTTTCAAATGACTCTATCTCCTGTAGTAATAATAAAATGGACTTTTAATATCTAGGATTATTGGTCATTGCTTGTCAAGTTACATGGTCATTTATGGCTATTACTTTTCCAATTACATAATCATTAAAGTCCATATCAACAGTAGTTCTAATCCATTCATCCATGGGTGCTGATCAAGCTTTTAAAGGCCTAAGAACAGGTTTTTTTAATCCTCTACAATTGCATTATTGAAAGCTAGAGTTTCAATTAGCACATTTATTGCATCTAGATTTGATATTGCTTTGTTTATAGTAGATGTTAATCTATATAAGAATTCAGTAAAAATCTCTCTGGGTCTTTACCTAATCTTTGGGAAGGACACACTTTTTCCTTGTTCCTCCACCTTATTCCAGGCTTTTAAGACTAATAAATTACATTGTATAATAATAAAGTCATTAAATCACATCTGCTGTCTTAAATCGAGAAATTGACATTCACTTAACAATTGGTCTTTCATGACATTAACACCTTTAGACATAACAATTTTCCATAATTGTAGCTTCTTCTTGCTACCATGTCAGCCACTGTAATTGAAAACCAGTTTCTAGTACAGTTGCTGCTAAATCTTTCCAGTCCTGGAGGATAAGTCTGTTTTTGGTAGCCCAGGTATTTAATTTGTCTCACAAATGTGAGTACATTCCTTAAGTTACCATTGATTCTTTAAAATGTTTAAGATACTGCATTTTAACAGGATTCCCATCTAGTTGTTCATTTTGCCAATTTTCACCATTTTCTGTCATTTTTTCCTAGGTAACTTGGAAAGTCATTGGGGGTTGGTGCCTTTCCTCAACTTCATTTAGAAGTGGCACCATAGATTCAATGGGTTGTCTATCTTGTTCTATAATTTCATTAGCTACCATAGATTCACAATTATGTATTTCCTGGTCTCCTATTTCCTCTGTCTCTTGTTTCTTAAGCCTTTGTACTATCATAGCTAATTTTTCTTATTATATTGCTATTTTTTCTGTCTTTTTGAGAGGGAATATATAAAAATTGCAAATGAAAGTAGGGAGGGGTTTATTCCCATGATTACAATTACAATGACTGCTGCAATTTTTTTCCAAGTAACACTTATATCCTGTGAACTTCTACACTTGGTTTTAAGTCTTTGGAAATATAGTTTCCCATTTTTTTGATTCAAGAAAAATGTGGTTTGGCTCTCACAGACTCTTTGTGTTTTAATGCTTTGGCCACATTGAGTGACACTATTAGGAGATGTGCCCTTTTTGGAATGTTTGTGAACTTCTTAGAGGAAGTGTGTCACTGTGGGGGTAGACTGTGATCTGTGTTCAGGTTTCACTCAATACAGAACAAAAACTTTCCCTGTATGGCTCTGGATCAAAATGTAGAACTCTCAGTTCAATCAACAGCACTAACTGACTGAATATTGCCAGCCCCAATTAAATTGCTGCCTTTTATAAGAATTATCTTGGTCATGGTGTCTCTTCACTGCAATGGAAACCATGACTAAGACAAAAAGTCCATCTGTATAATTAAAATTGTCTTTTGGGGTGCCTTATTGTGATTTGCCATCTCAGAGACATACTCCTGAGTTATTTCATGCTCTGGGTCTGAGCATCTTGCTGCATAAAAGTTATCCTTGTCTCTCTGGGCACCCAGTCAAACTTGAAGAACTGATGCTTCCTCAGGAGATAATCCCAGGTGAATTTCTCCTCTCTAGCTTTCTTTCAGATGTCCTCAACTTTCTGAAATGGTTCTGAGCTTTCTTCTTCTCCAATCATGTTGGGCAACAGATGTAAAAATAATGTTTATGCATCAGATGTATTTGTCTTGGAGGCTTACTGCTGAATAAACTCATCCTTTCTAGCTTTTCTGAACTCTAACTGGCTCATGCAATTCAGCTAAAAACTCCTCTCCAAGCTTACAGATACAAACTGGCTTCTCTTTGCTTCTTCCTTGAAAAATCTTCCTCTAAGTTCCATGAACAGAACTACACTGACTGCACTGAGAATGTAAAGTGAATGGGACTGCATGAATGCAACTGAACTCAACTGCATTCACCTGAACTACACTCAACTGAGCTCAACTGAACTCCACTGCATTGACTGAACTCATCTAAACAGCATTCGCTGAACTCCCTCTCCTCCTGTGCTCAGTCTTTCCTACTCTTCCACGGTCGTTCTTTTCTGTCTGTTATCATTGTAGTTGGGAAAACCATATCTCAGATTCATTCTGTCAAGTCTTTATTGATGTGTCACTTTGTCTGCCTCTCAATTAGAAGTCACTTTCAAACATGATTGCTTCCTCCAATAAACTAATCTTAATTTCATTGTTTGGGATTAGAGGTGTATACTAAGGAGATGTCTCTATTCCACCCAAATTATACTGTAATATAGGGAATGTCTTCATTCTGGCCAGATCATGTAAACCTACAAGGAATTTGGATGTGATGCCTTGACAGACCAGCCATGCTACCAGATTAAAATTCCCTGACAATACCATAGTCATCTTTCTAAATTAGAGATAAATCACTCAGATAATATTTTTTAGATATGTCTATTTGGCTGCAAATTTCACGATGCCATTTTTTTTTTTTTTTTTTTTTTTTTGAGACAGGGTTTCTCTGTGTAGCCCTGGCTGTCCTGGAACTCACTCTGTAGACCAGGCTGGCCTGGAACTCAGAAATCCGATAATGCCATTTTTTGATGTTTGATTATTCCATGGTTTAAATGTACCACTTTATTTTTTTTAAGAAAAAAATCTATTCTTCTGTTGAGGGATATTTAGGTGGTTTCAAATTTCTGGCTATTATGAATGAAGGAGCAATTAACAAGGTAGGGTAAGTGTCCTTGTGTAGGTTGAACCATCCTTTGGGCCTATGCCCAGGAGTGGTGTTGCTGGATCTTGAGGTAGATTGATTCCCATATTCCAAATAACTGCCTAACTGCTTCCCACAGTGGCTGTGTGGGGTTGAACTCTCATCAGAAATCTATGAGTATTCCTCTTACCTCACTTTCTCAGCTGTCACTTACTTTGTTGTTCTTTATAATTCTGACCTATAAGATGGACACAATCTCAAATCAGATCATTGATCAGTCATTAAGCATATTGATGGGACACCAAAAATGGTCTTCTTCCTTCCTTTCTACCTTTCTTCTTGACTTTCCTTTCCATTTCTTCCTTCCATTCTTCCTTTAAATTGAACAAGACCTTTAGAAAATGTGTTGTTTTAATCTTTTAATCATTCTTTAGCAACTTTACACATGCATACAAAATTTCTTAATTATATCTACTCCAGAATTGGTCTGCCAGTATCCATGAAATTTTGCCCTCTTACTGTCATAGCCCCATCTCATCATACCCTGTGTTAAATTATGTTACATTATTGCTGCCTTTTGACTGCAAATGTCAATGAAAAACTATGCTTTTCTCCTGCGAGGCTCTGCCATAGCCTGTCAAACATAGATGCTTGCAGCCAAGCATTGGACTGAGCAGTGGTTCACTGATGGAGGAGTTGGAGAAGGGACTGAAGGAGCTGAGGGGGTTTGCAGCCCCATGGAGGGAGCAACAGTGTCAACTGGCCAGACCCCCTGGAGCTCCCGGGGACAGGACCACCAACTAAAGATACACATGGAGGGACTCATGGCTCTGGCCGTGTTTGTGGCAGAGGATGGCCTTGTTGGACATCAGTAGAGGAGAGACCCTTGGGCCTGAGTGTGTTCGATGCCCCAGTGCAGGGGAATGCCAGGGCAGGGAGGCTGGAGTGGGTGGGTGGGTGGGGGAGCACCCTCATAGAGGCAAGGGAAGGGGAATGGGATTGGGATATTCTGAAAGGGAGACCTGTAAAGGGAAAAATATTTAAAACATAAAGAAAATATCCAATAAAAAAATAACCAATAAAAAAAAGAAAAACTATGCTTTCTGTGTTCAGAAGAGAGCATTTCACAGCTCACTTCCATCCTCAGTCTTTTTTATTCTGCTTGTAGACTTTCCACATTAATTAAGTCACTTTCCTAGAATTGTAGTGAGTTGCTCATATGTTCTGAAGAGATGTGTTTGATGTCCTGATCATCACTCAGCCACTGCTTCCCTAATGCTCACCCCTTCAAATCACATTTGATATTTTCAGTTACTATTCTTTCACTATTTCTAATATGTCTTCTCTCACCTGATGTTCATGAAGATGATTCTTTTATAACTTTTAGGGTCTTTGAATTTCCAGTTTCCCCATTTTCCTAGTCTTTTACTGAACTCTAGGATGATCAGATAGCTCAGTCTTCCTATGAAATCAGTTTTCAAGTATATTGCATCTATTATTTTAGTGTGATACTGAGAAAAATAGTAATTTGGGTGGATTATTCTTCTATTTTTCTGTCATTGAAAATAGATTTTTTTGTACCAAATATATTCTGATTACTGTTTCCTCCTCCAAAGCTCCTACATAATCCTCTTTACCCATTTGTATCAAAACCCTTTCTGTTTCTGCCTAGAAATAAAAGATGCATTGAAAATATAACAATAAAATGAAATAAGCTAAAATTAAAGCCAACAAACACATAAAGACTCAGAGACACACATATTCATAGACATTTGAATCCTATGAAAACACAAAACCTAAAGCCACAAAATTGATACAAAGAATCTGTACAAAAAAAAAAAAAACTTGTATCCTACGTGAGACTTTGTTGAAGAAAACTGATTTTTCATTTTCAAGTAGTAATAAATTAAATTTAGTAATTTCTTTTTGTGCTTTTTTTAAATTTCTTGATTATAATATTTCTAGCTAACATAAAATGTAGATACTGAATCACTGGTAATTTTATTTTTATGATTTTGATGCTTTAGATAATGTTTTTAGAAATATTACATTACAATTTTAAATTTATTCTAATTTTACTTGTGTATTAACAGATATTTTGAGGATTATAGAAAAAATTTAAATACCTGGATTTTACACAGGATCATATTTACCTTGATCTTCTTCATGTTTGTTTTTATAAAATTTTTATATAAAAATTGCAATCACATTACACGGTTTTAAACATTGAGGTAAATGCAGACACATTGATGCACTCATGTAGAAAATAAAGTTTGCTGATAACAAGAGTAGTAGAAATACTCATCCTAACAATGCTGCTGCCATAGTTTATCACAGCAAAGAGGATAGTTTAAATTTTTGGGAATGTGGTAACATGGGTGTCATACGTATAGAAAGTAAAAATAATTCAAGAGTAAGTTAACACTGAGGTACGGTGGAGAGTCTTTTGTATATAGGCCCAGTAGGATAAGCATCTCTCTCTCTTCTTTTATTGGATGTTTTATTTATTTACATATAACGTGTTATCTCCTTTCCGAGTTTCCCCTCCGTAAACTCCCTATCCCATCCCCCTACTCCTTCTTCTTTGAGGGTGCTGCCCCAAACACCCATCCATTCCCAACTCCCCACCATAGCGTTCTCCTACACTGGGGCATTGAGCCTTCACAGGACCAAGGGCCTCTTCTCCAATTGATGCCCAACAAGGCCAGCTTCTGCTACATATGCAGCTGGAGCCATGGGTCCCTCCATGTGTACTCTTTGGTTTGTGGTTTAGTCCCTGGGAGCTCTGGGGAGTCTGGTTGGCTGATATTGTTGTTCTTCCTGTGGGCTTGGGATCCCCTTCAGCTCCCTCAGTCCTTTCGTAAATGCTTCATTGGTGTCCCTGTGCTTAGTCCAGTGGTTGGCTGGGAGTATCCGCATCTGTATTTATTAGGCTTCAGCAGAGCCTGTCAGGAGACAGCTATATTACGCTCCTGTAAGCAAGAACTTCTTGGCATCTTTAATAGTGTCTAGGTTTGGGGTCTGTATATGTGATGGATCCCCAGGTGGGACAGCCTCTGAATGGCCTTTCTTTCAGTCTCTGTGCCACACTTTGCCCCTGTATTTCCTTTAGACAGGAGCAATTTTGGGTTAAAAATTTGGAGATGAGTGGGTGGCCCCATAGCCCAACCGGGGACTTGCCTAACCTCTGGATATGGTCTCTAAAGGTTCTACTTCCCCTTTGTTGGGATTTCAGCTAATGCCATACCTTTCCTATCCTGGGAACATCTTGTTTTCCTGGCGTCTGGCACTTTCTGTTGGCTACTCCGAGTTTCCCATCCCCCATTGCTACACACCTCTGTTCAATTACGTGACCATCTGTATATCATTCCCTTCTCCTCCCATACCTAATCCTGCCCCCCTTTTCTCCTCACCCTTCTCAAGTCTTCCCAAGGCCCCCCCACACTCTACCTCCTGTATTTTGTTCCCACTTCTAATAAGGACTAAAGTATCCACACTTTGGTCTTCCTTCTTATTGAGCTTCATATGGTCTTTGAGTTATGTGGTGGGAATTGAGCTTTTTGCCTAATATTCACTTCTCAGTGAGTACATACCATATGTTTCCTTTTGTGACTGGATTATCTCACTCAGTATGATATTTTCTAGTTCCATCTATTTGCCTAAGAGTTTCATGAAGCCATTGTTTTTAATAGTTGAGTAGTACTCCATTGTGTAAATGTACCATATTTTCTATATCCATTCCTCTGTTGAGGGAAATCTGCATTGTTTTAAGCTTCTGGCTATTATAAATAAGGCTGCTATGAATATAGTGGAGCATGTGTCTTTATTGTATGTTGGAGTATCTTTTGGGAATATGACCATGAGTGGTATAGCTGGGTCCACAGGTAGTACTATGTCCAATTATCTGAGGAACCATCAGACTGATTTACAGAGTGCTTGTACGAGCTTGCAATTCCACCAACAATGGAGGACTGTTGTCTTTCTCTACATCCCTGACAGCATCTGCTGTCACCTAAGTTTTTGATCTTAGCCATTCTGACCAGTATGAGGTGGAATCTCAGGGATGTTTTAATTTGCATTTCCTTGATGACTACAAATGTTGTACATTTTTTTAGGTGCTTCTGGTCCATTTGATATTCCTCAGTTGAGAAATCTTTATCTCTGTACCCTACTTTTAAATAGAGATATTTGTTTCTCTGTAGTCTAACTTCTTGAGTTCTTTGTGTATATTGGATATTAGCCCTCTATTGGATGTAGTATTGGTAAAGATCTTTTCCCAACCTGTTGGTTGCCATTTTGTCCTACTGACAGTGTCCTTTGCCTTACAGAAGATTTTCAATTTTATGAGGTCCATTTGTTGATTGCTGATCTTAGAGCATAACCCATTGGTGTTCTCTACAGGAAATTTTCACCTGTGAGCATGTATTCAAGGATTTCCCCACTTTCTCTTGTATTAGATTCAGTGTATCTGGTTTTACGTAGGATCCTTGATCTACTTAGACTTGAGCATTGTACAAGGAGATAGGAATGGATTGATTTGAATTTTTCTACATGATGACAACAAGCTGAACTAGCACCATTTGTTGAAAATGCTGTCGTTTTTCTCCTGGATTGTTTTACCTTCTTTCTCAAAGATCAAGAGACCGTAGATGTATAGGTTCATTTCTGGGTTTTCAATTCTATTCCCTTGATCCACCTGCCTGCCTCTGCACCAATACCATGCAGTTTTATCACAATTGCTCTGTAATACAGCTTGAGGTCAGGGATCGTGATTCCTCTAGAAGATTTTTATTGTTGAGAATAGTATTTGCTGTCCTGAGTTTTTGTTACTCCAAATGATTTTGAAAATTGCTCTTTCTAACTCTAGGAAGAGTTGAGTTGGAATTTTGATGGGGAGTGCATCGAATCTGTAGATTATTTTTGGCAAGATGGCCGTTTTTACTATATTAACACTGCCAATACATGAGCATGGGAGATCTTTCCATCTTCTGAGGCCTTCTTCAATTTCTTTCTTCAGAGACTTGAAGTTTCTTGACATACATATCTTTCATTTACTTGATTAGTGTCACCCAAGATACTTTGTTATTTGTGACTATTGTGAAAGGTGTCATTTCCCTAATTTCTTTCTCAACCCTATTTATCCATTGAATAGAGGAAAGCTACTGATTTGTTTGAGTTAATTTAATATCCAGCCACTTTGCTGAAGTTGTTTATCATCTGTAGTTCTCAGGTGGCATTTTTGGGGTCACTTAAGTATACTATTATATCCTTTACAAATAAGGATATTTTGACTTCTTTCTTTCGAATTTGCATACTTTGACCTCCTTTTGTTGTATAATTGCCCTGGCTAGGACTTCTAGTACTATATTAAATCGATAGTGAGATAATGGGAAGCTTTGTTTAGTTGATGATTTTAGCAGGATTGTTTCAATTTTCTCTTCATTTAGTTTGATGTTAGCTACTGGTTTGCTGTATAGTGCATTTACTATGTTTAGGTATGGGCTTTGAGTTCCTGATCTTTCCAAGATTTTTACCATGAAAGGATGTGGAATTTTGTCAAATGTTTTTTCAGCTTCTAATAAGAAGATCATGCGTTTTTTTTTCCTTTGAGGTTGTTTATTTAGTGGATTACATTGTTGGATTTCCTTGTATTGAACCATCCCTGCATCCCTGGGATAAAGCCTACTTGATGGTGGTGAATGTTCTTTTCTATGTGTTCTTATATTTGGTTTGTGAGAATTTTACTGAGTATTCTTGCATTGATAGTCATAAGGGAAATGTATCTGAAGTTCTCCTGCTTTGATGGGTCTTTGTGTGGTTTAGGTATAATCTTATTTATAGGTTCATAGAATGAATTAAATAGAGTTCCTTCTGTTTCTATTTTGTGGAATAGTTTGAAGAATATTGGTATTAAGTTTTCTTTGAAGGTTTGATAGAATCTAACACTAAAATCATCTGGAACTGGGCTTTTTTTTTTTTTTTCTTTTTCTTTTTTTGGTCAGGAGGCTTTTAATGACTTCTTCTATTTCAGTAGGTTTTCTGAGACTGTTTAGATGGTTTATCTGATCCTGATTTAACTTTGGTACCTGGTATCTGTCTATTTAATTGTCCATTTTATCCAGATTTTCCTCTTTTTTGTTTTTGTTTTATTTGTTGTTGTTGCTGTTTTTTGAGTATAGTCGTTCGTAGTAGAATATGATGATTTTTTAATTTTCCTTGGTTTCTATTGTTATGCCGCCCTTTTCATTTCTGATTTTGCTAATTTGAATATTTTCTCTGTGCACTCTGGTTAGTCTGGCTAAGGGTTTATCTATCTTGTTGATTTTCTCAAAGAACCAGGTCCTGTTTGTGGGTTGGTTTGTTTGTTAGTTTTTGTTTTGTTATTGTTGTTGTTGTTGTTTTGATTCTTTGTATAGTTCTCTTTGTTTCTACTTGGATGATTTCAGCCCTAAGTTTGATTATTTCCTGTCATCTACTCCTCTTGGCTGTATTTACTTTTTTCGGTTTGAAAATTTTCCAATGTACTGTTAAGCTGCTAGTGTATGCTCTCAACAATTTCTTTGGAGGTACTTCGAGCTATGAGCTTTACTTTTAGAATTGCTTTTATTGTGTCCAATAAATTTGGAAATGTTGTGCCTTCATTATCATTAAATTCTAAAAAGTCTAATTTCTTTATTTCTTTCCTGACCAAGTTGTCATTGGGTAAAGAGTTGTTCAGCTTCCATGTTTATGTGGGCTTTCTGGTATTTTCTGTTGTTATTGAACACCAGTCTTAGTTTATGGTGATCAGATAGGATACATGGGGTTATTTCAATCCTCTTGTACCTGTTGAGGACTGTTTTGTGGCCAATTATTTAGTCAGTATTAGAGAAGGTACCATGAAGTACGGAGAAGAAGGTATATTATTTTGTTTTAAGATGAAATGTTCTGCAGATATCTGTTAAATCCATTTGGTCCATAATTTTTGTAATTTTCACTGTGCCTCTGTTTCTGTTTCCATGATCTGTCCACTGATGTGAGTGAGGTGTTGAAGTCTCCCACTATTATTGTGTGAGGTGCAATGTGTGCTTTGAGCTTTAGTAAAGTTTCCTTTATGAATGTGGGTGCCCTTACATTTGGAGCACAGATGTTCAGAATTGAGAGTTCTTCTTAGTAGATTTTTCCTTTGATGAGTACAAAGTGTCCTTTCTTATCTTTTTTGATAACTTTTGGTTGAAAGTCGATTTTATTCAATATTAAGATGGCTACCCCAGCTTGTTTTTGTTTTGTTTTTTTGGTTTCTTTTTTTTTTCTTAGAAAATTGTTTTCATTGGCTTGAAAAAAATTGCAACTTTTTACTCTGTGGTAGTGTCTGTTTTTGTCACTGAGATGTATTTCCTGTATGCAGCAAAATGTTGGGTCCTGTGTATGTATCCAGTCTGTTAGTCTATATCTTTTTATTGGGGAATTGAGTCCATTGATGTTAAGAGATATTAAGGTAACCAGTAAGTGTTGCTTCTTGTTATTTTTGTTGTTAGAGGTAGAATTATGTTTGTGTGGCTATCGTCTTTTGGGTTTGTTGAAAGAAGATTACTTTCTTGATTTTTCTAGGCTGTCGTTTCCCTCCTTATGTTGGAGTTTTCCATCAATTATCCTTTTATGGCTGTATTCATGAAAACATATTGTGTAATTTTGGTTATGTCATGGAATATCTTGGTTTTTCCATCTATGGTAATTGAGAGATTGCTGGGCATAATAGTCATGGCTGCCATTTGTTTTCCCTTAGCGTCTTTTTGACATCTGCCCAGGATCTTCTGGCCTTTAGAGACTGTTGAAATGTCTGTTGTAATTCTGTTAGCTCTGCCTTTATATGTTACTTGACATTTTTCCCTTACTGCTTTAATATTCTTTCTTTGTTTTGTGCATTTGGTGTTTTTATTATTATGTGATGGGAGGAATTTCTTTTCTAGTCCAATATTTGGGTGTTCTGTACGCTTCTTGTTTGTTTGTGTTCATCTCTTCTCTATGTTATAGAAGTTTATTCTATAATTTTGTTGAAGATATTTACTGGCCTTTTGAATTGGGATCTTTGCTCTCTTCTATACCTATTATCATTGGGCTTGGTCTTCTTTTTGTGTCCTGGATTTCCTTGATGTTTTGGGTTAGGAGCTTTTTGCATTTTGCATTTTCTTTGACTGTTGTGTCAATGTTTTGTATGGTATTTTCTACATCTGAGATTCTCTTTTCTATCTCTTGTAATCTGTTTGTGATGCTTGCATCTATAACTCTTGATCTTTTTTCTATGTTTTTTATCTTCAGGGTTGTCTTCCCTTGTGATTTCTTTTTTGTTTCTACTGATTTTTAGATCCTGGGTGCTTTTGTTCAGTTCCTTCACCTGTCTGATTGTGTTTTCCTGTAGTTCTTAAATGAATGTGTGTGTTTCCTCTTTAACAGCTTCTACTCTTTACCTGTGTTCTCCTATATTTCTTTAAGGGAGTTAATTATGTCCTACTTAAAGTCCTATATCATCACCATGAGATGTGACTTTAAATTGGAATGTTGCTTTTCTGGTGTGTTGGGATAACCATGGCTGGCATTCTGCCTGGCATTCTGATAACGCCAAGTAGCCTTGGCTTCTGTTGCTTAGGTTATTTTGTTTGCCTCTCACAATCTGGTTATATTTGTTGTTAGCTAGTCTTTCTGTCTCTGACTGGAGCTTGTTCCTCTTGTGAGCCTATGAACCTGTGATTCTAGGTGTGTCAGCAGTCCTGAGAATCAAACTCTATTCAGGCAGGATTTGGACACAGAAAGCTGAGATCTTAGGTGTGTCAGCTCTCCTACTTGACCAACTCTCTGGTCAGGATTTTGGTAAGGGGAGCTGTGGCACAGGGTTAACTCCAGGTGTAGATGAAAACTGGAAGGATCCTGTCCCAGGTTACTCTATGGTTCCTGTGCCCTGTGGACTCCTGGCTGTTCCCTCTTATACCAGGTATTGGAGCAATAGTGGTGGTCTCACCCATGAACTTATGTTTGTCAGCATTCCTGGGAGACAAGCTTTCTCAGGGCAGGATTTGGTTATAGAGACCTGTGGCACACGGTTAACTTCCAGGTCAGATGGAAACCAGAAACATAAGCATCTCTTATAAACAAATGATCTTATATAAATAATATCTTATATATTAGATATAAAATATTGAAATGCATATGTGTGTGCTTATATGCTTTTATTTCCTTGCATGACAAATAACAATCTTTATAAATGTAAGAATTTCAACAAATCAACCTTAAAATTCATTGGAGTTAATGGGTTGTATCTTAGTGTGTAGTGATAGTGGTATTTTTTTAATTTGGCGGGCTAATTCAAATAACAGTAAACAAAGAAATCTTGAGTAAATCACAAGTAGGAATTGCTTATAATTCCTTTTTTCAGGAAATATAGTAAATTACTATGAAAGATTTTTAATGTATATGTGTATTTTATTATAGTAAGGTAAAACCTTTAAGAATGCTTGAAATTCCATTTTCTATTTGAGAACTGAATAAAACTGAAGACTATATAATATACAATGAATACCCATGCACACAGAAATGCACATCAAAAATGTTAAGAAAGAGATTAAAATGTTGAACTGGTATTTTGACATATGTATGAAATGTTAAGTGATTACTGCTATAAAGTTAACTTATATCCATCTGTGTGAATAAGTATTATTTTGTGTTTCATGATCACAGGTAAAATTACTCTCTCCAAAAATTGTAATTGTAGAGAACACTATTATTCACTATATTCACTGGGATGAATGTTTGTTTTGCTTTTTGATGCTTAAGAACACAATGGAGTACTACTCAGCTATTAAAAACAATGACTTAATGAAATTTGCAGGCAAATGGATGGAACTCGAAAATATCATCCTGAGTGAGGTAACTCAGTCACAAAAGAAGGAACATGGTATGTACTCACTGATAAGCGGATATTAGCCCAAAAGTTCAGAATGCCCAAATTTCACTTAACAGTAACCGCTGGACTGAGAGTGAGGTCCCAGATGGAGGAGTTGGAGGAAGGTCTGAAGGAGCTGAGGGAATTTGCAGCCGATGGAGGGAGCAAGAGAGTCAATGGGCCTGACCCCCCCCCCCCCCCGGTCCTCCTGGAGTTTGGACCACCAACCAAAGAATCCACATTGATGGATTTATGGTTTGGACCACATATGTGGCAGAGGATGACCTCGATGGCCATCAGGGAGAGAGGAAAGGCCCTTGGGCCTGAGGATG
>CM052709.1:43699178-43710783 GCA_028551405.1 Uromys caudimaculatus | reverse complement strand
GGGGTGGGAGGTGGAATTCCCTCCTAGAGGCGGGTTGGGGAGGGGATGGGGGGTACCCAAAGAGGAGACTCAGAAAAGGGGAAACATTGGAAATGTACATAAAGTATCAAAAATAAAAAAGGAGAAAAAAAAGAATAATAATAAAGAAGTTAGAAAAATCTATTGAAATATTTGCTGTGCAAATAAGTCAAAATCAAAAAACTTTACTGCTGCCTGTGCCCTGGACTACTTGCCACCCAATCCTACCTGCCCTTGAGTGTTGGAGGTGAGATGGCAAGGAATAAATGACACAGACTCCAAGAGCATGTTAGAAATGCCACCACAAGCTCATCTGAATGCTGTTGCAAGCTCCTTTAATACCCTTGAACTGCACCCATTGTTCCCAAGAAAGCATGTCTTTTAAACAACTGTTCCAGATTGACTGATGTCTATGTCAGCGATCCTTGGTCTCTTAGGCAGTCTTCAGTTAGATCCTCCTGCAAGAGATGCTTTTGCTCCTGCTTGGCCCCTGGCATCTACATAGAAGTGGCCCAGCTGTTCCTGCTATACTTTACTTTGCATAGTCACATCACTTCCTCAGTTTCCTTCTCTCCATCCAACCTGTCTCATGTAACCCCCTTTCCTGCCTCTCAAATTCATTGCATTTTTATTTAACTGTTGTTTTACACACACACACACACACACACACACACACACACACACACACACACACACTCGCACATATACACACAAACACACAAAGTACAAAATTGGAAATGATAAATACAAGCAAAAGAATTATAAGACAAAAAAAATGCTCAAAACACATCAATATGAACAACAACAACAACAACAACAACAAAAAGTATCAAAATACAAGTGTTTGGTTTGTGGTCACCATCTATTGTTGTGCATAAAGCCTATCTCCCAGTGAGACTCTGCTAGATGAAGTTAATTTGTTCCCTTAAAATTTGGTGAAGAAAATGATTTATCTTAATTCCTTTAAACTTCCCTAATAATCAATAAATCAGAGTACTTAGTACAATTCCTGAGTGTTAGCGAGTTTATAACTTTCATAAAGGTTACACAATTATTCAAACTAACACTAAGAGTAATAATATATAAAATAATCAAGAAAACTGTGTACTTAATTCTTTCTTTAATATTTGTGTGATTTGAAAAAAATGTTTTAGTTTTGGCTTCAATCTCTTCTTCCATAAAATTAGAGTTAAATAGTGACAGTGGTGGTTAAATGAACTATAGTAGAGGAGAGCTTACAATGCCATTTTCTAGTATTATATTCATGACTGTCAGCAGGGTTTCCAGATTTACATTGCACATAATTTCCCTAATTTATCAAACAGTTGTATGAAAAAAATTTTCTCCTCTAAATTATTTTTATTTCTCCTGCATATTTGCCACTGCTTTATACAGTAAATGTTTGTACTTACAAATTTCTGAATATCTTCGTTTAGAATCAAGAAATATATAACATTTCAAAATTATAAAAAGTATTTTGTTAAACAAGTAAAACAAATTAAGGCTTAATAGTTTGACGTATAACTTAGAGAAAGCAGTGGGACTGCATGTTTCTATTTATATCCCCATGTGGCAGCATCTTCAGGCCCCTTAACCTGCACAGACATAGGAATTAATTGTCTATATGTCTCACCAGCTGAAAATAAGACTGAAACTCTGAATTTAGATATTATTTCAAAGAAGGAAAAAGCTAATTAATCCATAAGAAAATAATCATAGTTCATGGATTCACATTAGATATAGAAATAGACAAAAATACAAAAAAGTAAAATGCTAAAATTTAAAAGAAACCACTTGTCATCAATTTCATTTATTGTCAATAAAATTTGGAAGGTATTAGCCATACCTGCCAGAATAATACGCCTATTAAACAGGGTCTTCCTCAGTGTTGCAACAGAACACAAAGTACTGCCTTCCCTCCTCTGTCTATACCTCAGGTGAATCCCACAGACCTGACCTCGATTCCTTCACCCCCTTGTTACTCTGTTTCAGTACACAGCTCAGGCAGATATTTTCTGTTCAAACAAAGTCTGCCAGTGAACCTTCTCCATTCTTTGTTCTCTGAGAACCAATCCTCAAGGTTTTCCATAGCACTTCAACAGAGCAACACACAGAAAAAATCCTCTAAATATTTTTAGAAAGGAAACAGAAACCAAGGAACAAAATACCTACCCAACAAAGACAAACCCAGAAATCAGCACCTAGACACTTAGACATGTAATTACTCCAAACTCAGATGCCTAGATGCCAGCTTAAGAACATAATAACAACCAGAATAACAAGTCTTCTCTAGAGCCCAGCTATATTGCGATAGTAGGTCCTTAAAGAGAAAGGGTTGGAAAAAGATATTCCAAGCAAATGGGCTGAAGAAAGAAGCTGGTGTAGCCATTGTAATATCAAACAAAAATAAACTTCAAGACAAAATTAATCAAAGGAAAGGGGAGGACACTGCATAATCATAAAAAACTAATGAATATGACATTTAAATTCTTAATATCTATGCCCCAAAGACAAGGGCACTCACTTTTGTAAAGAAACACTACTATACAGCTTAAATCATATAGTGACCTTCACAAACTGATAGTGTGAAACTTTAATAACAATCTCTTACTAAAGGACATTTCATCGAGACAAAAACTAAACAGAGGAATATTGGAGCTAACAGATGTTTTAAACCAAATGGACCTGACAGATATTATAGAATATATCACACAAACACAAATACACACAAATATAATTTCTTCTCATCATCTCATTGAACTTTCTCCAAAATTGACTGCATACTTAAAGACAAATCAAGTCACATGAGATTAAATCAAATTGACATAATTCTCTACATTTTATCAGACACCACAGAATAAAGCTAGACATCAACAACAACAACAAAATATGTTAAAAATAAAAATACAGAATGTTTACAAATTCACAGAAACTGAACAACTATTGAATTTTTAAAATAGACAAAAACAGAAATAAAAATTGAAGACTTTCTAAAATTCAGTGAAATCGAATATACAACATACCCAAAATTATGAAACACAATTAGAGCTATGTTAAGAGAAAAGTTCATAGCAGTAAGTGCTTACATAAAAATAATAATAAAGAAAAGACCCCATAACGGCAACTTAACAGTACAACATTAAAAAGAAATAGGAGGCAGGAAATAATCATCTTGAGATGGAAAGCAATAAAATAGAAACACAGAGAAAAATAGGTAGAATCATTGTAACACAGATGCAAAAATAGTCAATAAAAGAATTGTAAACCAAATTCAATAACACATCAAAAAGATCATTCATCATGATCAAGTTGGCTTCATCGCAAATATGGAGGGATTGTTCAACCTATAAAATTCAGTAAGTATAATCTACCATAAAAATAAACTGAAAGAGAAAAATCCAAGGACCATCTCATTAGAAGAAGAAGAGGAGGAGAAGGAGGAGGAGGAGGAGGAGGAGGAGGAGGAAGAGGAAGAGGAAGAGGAAGAGAAGAAGAAGGAGAAGAAGAAGAAGAAGAAGAAGAAGAAGAAGAAGAAGAAGAAGAAGAAGAAGAAGAAGAAGAAGAAGAAGAAGAAGAAGAAGAAGAGGAAGAAGAAGAAGAAGAAGAAGGAGAAAACCTATGACACCATCAACATCACTTTCTGATAAATGTACTAAAGAAAGATTGGGGATATAAGGGACATACCTCTACATAAGATAGGCAATTTACAGCAAGCCTATAGCCAGTATCAAATTAAATAGGAAGAACTCAAAGCAATTCCTCTAAAATGAGAACCAAGAATAATTTGTCCATTCTCTCCATATCCATTCAATATGGTAGTTGAAGTTTTAGCTGGAGCAATAAGACAATGAAGTAGAACTAGTGGATATAAATTGGAATGGAAGAAGTCAAAGCATAATTATTTGTAAATAATTTGATAGCATATACTATATAAGCGACCATAAAATTTCCACCACGAATACCTACAGCAGATAAGCATTTTCAGTGACCTGGCTGGATACAAGACTAATTTAAAAACCAGAAACAAAAAACAAAATCAATAGACCTCTTAACATTAAGAGCAGGTCTCTCTCTCTCTCTCTCTCTCTCTCTCTCTCTCTCTCTCTCTCTCGGCCTAGTCTTGGGACTATTTTTTCTTCCTACTAAGTTTCTTTGTCAAAACTCCATGTGAGAGATTTTACCTTTTCTTTGTTACTTCTTTTGTCTTGGTTGTCCTTGTAGACATGCTCTTTTCTGAAGGAAAATGGAGGATAAGCATATCTCAGGGAGAGGGAACATGGGAGTAAGATGAGAGGCGTGAAGAGAGGGAAACTGTAGTTGGGATGTATTGTGTGGGAGAAGAATTCATTTGCCTTTTTCCTCTCTCTTCTTCGTATTACTTCACCTCTCACACAATACATCGGAATCACATCCTGACCTCCCTCTGCTCCTCCCAGTCATATCTATCACCTCCACCTGCCCCTCACCCCCACCAATTCAACCCTGGTGCACTTCTTCTTTGTCTCCCTAAAGGTTGGACTAGGTTACCCAGTAGGAGAAAAAGCTAAACAACTGTAGCATGTATGGGAGAGAACCTAACACAACCCATGCAAACTCTGTGGTTGTTACTTTAATCTCTGTGTAACCTTATGTGCTCTGCTTTGTTGATTCTGTGGGCTGTCTTCTTCTGGTGCCCTTGAGCTCTCTAGGTCCAATAATCCTCCCCCTAGTTTTCTGCAAGGGGTTCCCCAGCTCTACCTAATGTTTGTTTGTGGGTCTCTCCATCTGTACCCATCAGCTGATAGAGAAAGTCTCTCTGATGCTGATTGGACTAGGCCCTGATTTATGAATATAGCAGAATAGCTCTTTTCTGAAGGAAAAATGAAGGGGGAGTGGATCTAGGGGAGACAGTAAGTGAAGGAGAGTTAGGGGGGTAGGGAGAAAGGGAAACTGTGGATAGGAAGTATTTTCAATAAAAAATTTTCAAAAAAACTAGTTTTTCCTATCATATTAAAAAATCAGTTTCAACTGAAACTTAGTTTTACTATTCCTACTGATAACAAAATTCACAGATATTTAAACCTCTTAAATTGTCATAATATCTTCATGTAACTTGAACAAATTATCTACCAAACTATTACTGACATCTAGATTATTTCTACCAAATCACACTGCTCATTTCTTATATGTATCTTTACTGTCAAGGTTACAGGCTGATTTGTGATAAAACTTGTTCCTAATGCTCTCAACCAGTAGTTATTTAAATTTAAGATGGTGAAGACCTTGGATGAAGTGAACTGAAATTGCCTATGCAGCACACACAGATGTAGACAAAACACTTTAATCATGATCGACTCTGTGCACATTTTTATTTATAATAAAAGACATTTCTATTTTTCTCTCTAAAAGATGGCTGTTTTATATTCAAGACTTCAGAGAATTTCTTTTAAGTCACAAGCCAATAACTGCCCTAAATTAATAAAAATAGAAGATAATTGAAAATGTTTTTTATTTCCCTGCTTTTAATTTAGTTTTCACAATAAAATTTATGCATACTGTATACAATGTATTGTGGACATAACACCACTCTTATGCTACTTTAAATCTTATTACTTGGTTTTTAAACTAGTTACCTTTCTATGTTCATGTTCTCTGTGTGTGCATGAGTGCATGCGTGCGTGTGTGTGTGTTTACATTCACAGGCCTTCGACATATGTTCAAAGAACTCCAGACCCTACAACATTCATGTTCATTGCTGCTTAATCCAGAAAAGCTAAAAAATATAATGTATTTAAATGCATATCAACTGGTGACTATATAATAAAAATATTAGACAAATGCAAAAGGAAATTACACTAAACACTGCAGAAAACATAAAATTTGTAAGGAAATAAATGTGAAATGGAAAATATCTTAAATGAAGTCATATAAGTCAAGAAAGAAAGGTGGTCTTCAGAAATGGAAAGTAAAAAATGCCTGTTATGTAAATAGGGTGGTGAGAGTCTAGATATGGAAAGACTAAAGCAAGGATGGAAGAGATGTGAGGGAATGTGGCCAGGGGGTAGGTCTGCCAAAACAACTTTCAACATAAATAAAATCATACAGCAAACTGTTAAATTATTTTTAAAAACCATATTAGTTTTTGTTAATGTGTTAAAGCACAATGGCCAAAGTAATGTTAAAAAGAATGATATTTGTTTTAGTTTAGGCTTCAAAGTGGATAAAGGCAATCATGTTGGGAAAGCCCAATGTGTGAAAGATAATAGGCAAATGCCATTTTAGCCACGAGAGAAAGAGAGAGAGAGAGAGACAGAGAGAGAGAGACAGAGAGAGAGAGAGAGAGAGAGACAGAGAGAGAGAGAGCAGAGAGAGAGAGAGAGAGAAACAGAAACAGGCAGAGACAGAGAAGAGACCAAGAGATAGAGAGACAGAAACTAGCAAACAGAGTTATAAGTCAGAGACAGAGAGACAAAGAGACACAAAAAGAGATGGGACAGAGGCAGAGAATAACTAAGTTAGTTTGTTCATTAAGGGGAGTTTATAAGCTCAAATAATGCTCACCTAGTCCAGTGTTGTTCTTTCTTAGGAAAGGCTCTATTTCCTAATGGTTACATAATGTTCCCAAACAAAGCTACCAACAGGGGAACAATGCTCAGATACATGACCCTATGGGGACATTTAATATTCAAACCACCTCAGTAACTAAAGGGTTTAAATAAATGTTTCATGTGGTACAGCAGACATCATGGAAGAGGAGCTAAAATATTTTAATAACCAGAATTCCAAGAAGTCTTATTGAAACTACCTTTCTTATAAATGGCTTCTGTGAACAAGTTGTGAATTATGACACTATCAAGAAACATGATAAGCTGAACAGTGGTGGCATGCCTTTAATCCCAGTACTTGGGAGGCAGAGGCAGGTGGATTTCTGAGTTTGAGGCTAGCTTGGTCTACAGAATGAGTTCCAGGACATCCAGGGCTATACAGAGAAACCCTGTTTCAAAAAACAAACAAACAAACAAACAAACAAACAAAAACAAAAAAAGAAGAAAAGAAACATGATAACACAAATGGAAGAAAAAAATCTCAAAAGATTCTATCACTAGGCAGAGAACTAATGACTCTACAGAGAAAGATTTAATATTTCCCAGAAATACATTGCCTAATTAGTTATTTAATATGTTAGTCAGTCCTGAAACTATATTCACCCAACAAAACAATGGACTCAGCAGGTTATATCTCTGTGTGTGTGTGTGTGTGTGTGTGTGTGTGTGTGTGTGTGTGTGCGTGCACACGTGTGTGTGTGTGTGTAAAACAATATTGAGGTCAAAGGAGAGGTTAGAGGAAGGGATCCTTGAAGGAATTAAATGGCATAAAGTCAAAGGGCAGAGTTGTGTAATTATGTGCTAATTAAAGTTCATTAAAAATAAAACATTGAATTACTTTAAAATTTTGAAAGGAACCTTATAGAAAAATACAATGCTGTTTCTGAAAGCCATGGCATTTATACAAAAATCCCATTGCCTTGAGTCATGGATATCTGCCCATGAGTTGTTGGTCAGGAATATTCAGAGCTACTTAAAACAAAGGGAGCTATTGACATTGTTCTTGGTCACTCACTAGAACTAGATGATAAAACCCTAATACTGATGGAATCTCACAAATGGGATGCAGCAAATAGATAAATCAAGGATGGATCCAAAGTGGAAGTATATGTCTACTTTGTTCAGCTAAATGTTCATAAGGTCACAGCATGCTATGCCGGCTACTACTAGAGAAAATATATCAACAGTCTGACTCAGGTGTGGATCCTGAATACAGCAGGGACATTTATTTAATAATATAATTTCTAAGTCTTTAAAGGGTTTGATACTGTGAGTTCCTTACATATCCTTAGAGAATTATTACTACTATTTGATCATAATTACCATGTATATTAGCTTTCTTCATAAACAGAACTATTAAATTTTGATAAACTATTCATCAGGCAATTAATTTCTATATTGATAAACTCAAGTATTTTTATATTTTAACATTACACACTTTTGTATACTTAAACTTCAATGTTATTTCTTGGGCAAAATGGTAGTAATTAACATATACTCAGATCATTGCACTTAAATGAAGAATAATAATTCCTGCTATGTTTTTAAAAGATAAAATGTGAGTATATAATATATGTGGATCTTTTTCATTAGTAAACTTTATATTGTTTTTATTTTTATTGCTAATTGTAGGTGTATAATATTAAATATGTCAGCGATTAAAATGGACACTAAAGAAGAGAATCATTACAGCATTCTGAGACTAAAGTCTGAATATTTCTCTTAATCATATAACTGAAAATGAATGCAAACAAGTTTGTGTTAAAATGCACAGAACTGGAAAACAGGTTAGAAATATATGCAAATTATGACATTTAAAAATTTATTTTTATATGTCTATATCTGTCATAAACACATGTAACAGTAAATGGAAAGGGTAATTAACTGAACTTTTATGATTGCTAATTTGCTGCAGAATTTACAAGAAGAAAATATGTTTGTGCATTTTAAAGTCCCATGTTTCTTCTATCTCTTTTACTAAAGCACTTTTGTTATTTGTTATTCTTTACCATCCTCTATATTTTCCATACTGTACATGATTATGTCTTTCAAGCACCCCAAAACTTTTTATTTCTTATAACTTTGCCATTTTTAATTCTCTTTAAATACCTATGGAAATAAGAGAATTAACTAATACAATATTCCCTAGTATTATTCATATTGTCATTCACTATTTTGAACCCTACAATTCTTTACTGATTTAAAACATTTAAAAAGAACTGCTAATCAATCTGCTTAGAGAAAAGAAATAATGTTACCTCTGAAATTAGTGTACAGAGAATCTTCTTTCATATCTCAATAGTAAGGTCAAGTGAGAATATCTGCTTTCTACATCCATAAAATGAATTATTCATAAAATACTACATTTGCTGCTTAATACTGCTTAATTACACATTATACATTTAAGGACACCTCTGTTTTCAACATAGAAACCCATTACAAATTCTTAGAATAATAATAAAAAAAATTGTTAGATATATTTCAAAAAGTTTTTATCTATTAGTGCTATAGGTTTTAATATGAACCAAGTATATAAAGCAAGGAGAAATAGACTGTTAAAAGCCATTGTTTGTTGCTTATTAAATAACCAATCTAAACTTCAGTCTCATTTGATTATAAAGGAACTATCTGCTGAAACAAATATCAGATTTTACTAGCATTGAAGTGATTACGGAAGGAAAGGAAGGATATTCCAAAGAAGGTGTGATTTAAGACTAAGATATATATAATTATTTATTGATTTTTTTATACTCCAGATGTTATACCTTCCGTCCACCCTCTGACTGTTCCACATCCCATAATTCCTCCCCACACCCCTGTCTTCATGAGGATATCCGAACCCTAACTCCCCACCCCATCTAACCTCTAAACTCCCTGGGGCCTCCAGTTTCTTGAGGGTTAGGTGCATCATCTCTGATTGAACACAGACCTGGAAGTCCTCTGTTGTATGTGTGTTGGAACCTCATATCAGCTGGTGTATGCTGCCTGTTTGGTGGTCCAGTGTTTGAGAGAATTCAGGGGTCCAGATTAATTGAGACTGCTGGTCCTCATACAGGGTCGCCCTCCTCTTCAGCTTCTTTCAGTCTTTCCCTAATTTAACCACAAGGGTCAGCAGCTTCTGTGCATTGGTTGGGAACAAATATCTGCATCTGACTCAGCTGCTTCTTCGGTCTTCAGAGGGCAGTCATGCTAGATCCCTTTTTTGAGCATTCCATAACCTCAGTAATAGTGTCAGGTCTTGGAGCCTCCCCTTGAACTGGATCCCACTTTGGGCCTGTAGCTGCTGGACCGTCTTTTCCTCAGGTTCTTCTTCATTTCCATCCCTGTAGTTCTTTCAGACAAGAACAATTATGGGTCAGAGTTTTGAGAGGGAAAATTAGAACAACAAGATTAAGTGGAGACTCTAGGAGGAGAATAGAGTCACCAGGCTTATCAAACTATGAATTCTTGTGAGCTACAGTAGCAATGTGCCTACAATATATACCCTCTGTTTCAATAGTGGCATAAATGTTATGGGAGTAACCAACCATTTTTAAGGTCAATTAATAAGATCTGCCCTATAAGATAGAACTCACAAATGACAATGCTAATGAGACCAAGAATCCAAGAGTAGATAGGTCATAAGCCCCAGGTACCAGGCTACAAAATTAATATTGCTAAGTAAACAAAACAAAGACGCCTAATGGCATACCTAATGATCATTTTTTCATTTTTTTAAATGTAAACACTTTTATTTAGATTAGTTTACAGCCATAAAGTTCACCCATTTAATGTGTAAAACCTTTTGTAAAGTGCTATCCTTTAGATTAATACACAGCCATAATTATTAGGTTTTTAAAATTTTTGAGATTATAATACAATTATGCCATCCCCTTTCTTTTCTTCCATTCAAATTTTCCTATAAACCTCTTTCTTTTAAATCTATTTCCCCATTTTCATTGATTTTTACTGCATGCATATGCATATAAACATATGTATTCATAAATATAATCACTTATTCTATGTGTTACATGTATCTAAGTTTTCAGGGCTTACTATATGATTTTAAACCGTTGGTGTGTTCCTCCCTGAAGAAGTTTATTTCTCCTACTTTTGATCGTAGCTCCTTGTGCAGTGTTGAGGTTTCATGGATTTTCCTGATCTCTTTATCATCACCATTGCTGTCATCCTTGCTCTGCACACATTTGAGCAGTTATGTTTATGAGACATTTGTGGAACACTTTCTGATAATACTAAAACACACAATCTTTCAGAAAATTCCCTGATATTCTGGCTCTTACAGTCTTTCAACCCTCTTTTTTTTTTTTTTTTTTTTTTTTTTTTTGGTGCTATATTTACATTTCCAATGTTTCCCCTTTTCTGGGTCTCCTCTTTGGAAACACCCTGTCCCCTCCCCCTCCCGGTCTCTATGAGGGAGTTCCACCTCCCACGTACCCACCCACCCATCCCCATATTCCCACCGTGACATTCCCCTTTATTGGGGCCTCTAACATCCTCAGGCCCAAGGGCATCTCCTCTCTCCCTGATGGCCATCGAGGCCATCCTCTGCCACATATGTGGTCCGAACCATGGGTCCATACATGTGTATACTTTGGTTGGTGGTCCAAACTCCAGGATGACAGGGGAAGGGGGTCAGGCCCGTTGATGCTCTTGCTCCCTCCACGGGGCTGCAAATTCCCTCAGCTCCTTCAGACCTTTCTCCCACTCCTCCATCTGGGACCTCACTCTCAGTCCAGCTGTTACTGTTAAGTGAAACTTGGGTATTCTGAACTTTTGGGCTAATATCCACTTATCAGCGAGTACATACCATGTTCGTTCTTTTGTGACTGAGTTACCTTGCTCAGGATGATATTTTCAAGTTCCATCCATTTGCCTGCAAATTTCATTAAATCATTGTTTTTAATAGCTGAGCAGTACTCCGTTATGTAAATGTACCACATTTTCTGTATCCATTCCTCTGATGAGGGACATCTGGGTTGTTTCCAGCTTCTGGCTATTATAAA
>CM052709.1:43683335-43699078 GCA_028551405.1 Uromys caudimaculatus | reverse complement strand
TAATATCCAATATATACAAAAAACTCAAGAAGTTAGACTCCAAAAACCAAATAACCCCATCAAAAAAAGGGGAACAGAACTAAACCGAGAATTCTCAACTGAGAAAATTCACAGGGCTGAGAAGCACCTAAAGAAATGCTCAACATCCCTAGTCATAAGGGAAATGCAAATCAAAACAAGTCTGAGATTCCACCTCACACCAGTCAGAATGGCTACGATCAAAAACTCAGTGGACAACAGATGCTGGCAAGGATGTGGAGAAAGAGGAACACTCCTCCACTGTTGGTGGGACTGCAAGCTGGTACAACCACTCTGGAAATCAGTGTGGCAGACCCTCAGAAAAATGGACATAATACTACCTGAGGACCCAGCTATACCTCTCCTGGTCATATACCCAGAAGATGCTCCAACATGTAATAAAGACACATGCTCAACCCTCTTCTCCATAATATTCCATGAGCCTTAGGCACAGGAATGCAACACCATGCAAACTCACAAATGAGAAAGGTAGTCAACAGCCCCCCCCCCCCATCTATGATGCCTATGAAGTACAGCAATGATCAGTGTGACACAATAACATTAAGTATACAATAAGACAGGCACATATTGGCAGTAGCCAGAACATCTCTATTTGAATTTAAGGCATGTGTGACAGGAGAGAAACCATGTTTTGTACTAGAAACCTTACCAAAATACTAAATTCCAGAGTCTGATCATAATGGATACATCTACATAGAACATTTTTACCACCAGGCCTCAACAGAGAAAGACCTCCTTTCAGTAGATGATAAATAACAGATTTACCTAAAAAAGGATGTAAAATGGAATGTCTTCATTCCACTCCTTCCCTCAATGCTCAAAGTTTATGCAGAAGAGGCAGAAGCATTGTAAGAGCCAAAGTAGTTGGACAGGATTATCAGGACACCATGTTTTGTTCGGCTTTTGATTTTACTTTTGTTTTGTTTTGTTTTTAAAGATCTAGAAAGAACATGAAGTCAAATATATTGGGAAGCACTGGGGAAATGGATGTAACTGATAAAAATACTTCTGTCAGTGGGAATAGAATATGGCTGACTCCTTTGTCTATAGACCCTTTCATCCTACTGGTTTGCTTTGTCCAGCCTTCACATGAGCACCCGTAGCTATTCTTGTTGTATGTTGTTATGCCATGTTCAGTGGATGGCAGTCCTGCAGTTTTCAAAAGGAAATATGGAAGGAGTGGACGTGAGGGAGAAGAGGGTAGGGAATACTGGGAGACATAAGGGAGGGGAAATTGTGAATGGGATTTATTGAAAATACAAATAAATGTTAAAGCCAACATAGAAAGAAGAACCCTCATGAAACACCCTAAATTATAAACAAAAATTTACTCTCAGGTTATCCCCTAACAAGTTATATTATTAGTTACATGATTAAGCAGACCCAAATACAATCATCCTCTAGCCAGAACCAGAAAACTTCCAAATTCACTTTTTGTCTTATGATGTTTCTAGAAACAAAGACAATTGTAGCAGGTTGTTTCCAAAAATAATTTCAGATAAACATGTAATGTCAGAATATGTCATGAATTAAATTACATAGCTTGTTATGTTTGATAGCTTTAGGACATAAAACTGTATTACTTTTTCTATCTTTTGAATTCATAGCTTTAGTTCGTGATTATGTGGGCCCTTTAATTTTGGTGTGTGGTGAGGAATTACGACATTTTGTGAATCTATTGATGAGAAATTTATCAACTTCATGCCATTTAGAACATTAAAGAAAGAGAATCAGTGTTCCAATACCCACTAGAATGGCATTACCCCAAACATATAACTTCCTAGGCACAACTCTTAAGGATTCCTCTGTATCAAAGTTTGGGACAGGCAGAAGGCCTGTGGAATATATGACAATGTTGATTCTAGATTCATGTCCTGTTCCATATAATTTGATTGAATTGCGCTACTGATGCATAAACTATTAGCTACATTATAAATCTTTAGTCTCTGTAGAAGAAAATTACAAAGTCCCTGTTCCAACTGTATGTACATATCTAATGAGATTTCAAATGAATTTCATTGCCAATAATTTCTAGAGGAACAATGTTTTACAGTGTCACTTTGGAATAAGGCTCTTTCAGAAACTCTTTTTAATTACTATATCATCATAAACTCTATTTTATGCTAACATCAAGAATTAATTATGGTTGGACATAATATACTAATAGCAAGTATATACAAAAAGACTCTGGAGATTAGTGATTTGATGATTGATCACATAGATTTTATTATAGACTGGGGATCAAATGTTTTTTATACATATTTTAATATAACCTCAATCCTTTTATACACTAATTGTAGAACAGGAGAATAAGTATATTTCCAACAAGTTCTTAAGAATTATTAATATAACATTAAGTATTCAAATTACATCAGAGAAGTTATTTTTTATTCTAATATTTAATAAAATACTTTATTGTAAAACCAGTTTTGATATGCTTAATGTACTGTCTTGACTTGTTAATAGTCTAGAATTTGTCTAAGAAAGGCAATAAAGGTTTAATATACATCATAAAAATTATAATTCTTGGGAGAGTTGAAGGAAAAAAGTAGGAGACTCCTGCGATGATGTCCTTGGCAACAAATATAAAGGCAAAATATCCCTCACAAGCTACCAAGTTCCTATAATTAATATTATTTATTTATTGTATGTGTGCATGCATGCAGAATTGGTAAATGTATTTGGTGCATATTTGAAAATGTGCAAGTACCTTTATATATGGACATGTATTAGCGTATAAATACATAAAAGAGATCAATGTTGAGTAACTGCTGCTTTGCTAACTTTTGAGACACTGTCTCTCTCTTGCGCTTTGACCCTTGAGCTCATTGATTTGAACATATTGCTTAGCAAATCATCTTTAGGCATGCCCCACATCCTCCTTCCCAGAGGTGGTTATATAAATTGGTACCTTCTCCACGCCAAACTTTTAAATGGATGCTGGAGTTCTGTACTCAGAGCCTCATACTTGCACAGAAAGCAGTTTATCCTCTAAGCAATCTTATCAGCCCGTTATTTTGAAATAATTTTTATATTTACAGAAAAAGTCAGAAGACTTCTACAAATAAAACATGTTTGCTATGCTCACACTAGTGATGACATTTACACAAACATGATACAGTAATTAAAACAATAAAAATTGGAGTTGGGAAAATGGTTCAGATTTTGTTGAAACTTTAAAGGATTTCTCACAATGCCTACTTTATCACTAGAGTCAAATTTGACACTCTGTTATGTTAATTTTGTAAGGTCTTTTTACACAGAATTCTATCAATCTTAGTAAGAATAGAATTATAAGTATTATATTAAATTTATACTAGATCTTATTTCTCCATTCTACTAAATACAAAGAACTATACGTATTTGTGCTACTGATTACAAGTTTAGAGTCTAAACTAAAATGGATAGAAAATAATAGCAAATTGTTGGTCGAAATTTCTGCCTTCCAGCTGGTATGCTGGGCTCGTGGGATGCCAAGCCGCTGACATATTGCTAGGAGAGGCTAAACCCAGGGGCAGGGAAACAAGATGCATGTTTGCCTTGCAGCAGAAAGTCAAGTACTGATGTAACATCACTCGGGGAAGGCAGAACACAGTCTAAGAGAGGGGCTCCAGTCTGTGTTGTTCTGGGTGAGAAACAGGGAGATCTGGGATGGGTCCTGTGGTTCCCAAACTCCTGTATACCTAGATGCTGGTGGGACCCATGAGCAGTTGAGAACAGGGCAAAGTCGGTCTTGGCTCCTAGTGATTGTCAGAAGTATGGAGGGGCTGGAAGAGGGGCCTTCTATGAAAAATTAGGTGCAGCTCTTTACTGGTAAGGCCTCCCCGTCACCCCCAGCAGTCCTTGATGAAGGAGAGGGATTTTACTTCTCCAAACTGTTTTATTGATGGCAGATGAGAATGTGTACCTCTTACTCAGGGCAAAACATAGTTAAATACCTTTTGTAGGAAGCGATGCCCAGGAAGAGAAGCTCATTGGCTAAATAAGGGCCTATCTAGATAACCTCATTAGCATGGAGAACACAAGGTTTGTAAGCGATGACCAGTTGACATGGTCCTCTTAGTGGGATATCCTGGTCACGTGCTCCAGGACAGCAACCTGGTCTGGAGCTAGTTCTAACTCCTGCCATTCTCAATTATGAGATTTATCAGGCTTCTGAACTTTGCTACTAATTTACATGATTGTTAGCATGGTCCAATGCCCTACAGTGAATTATTAGGAGTCTATAGATGAAGTAAGTTTATTTTGGTTCCTCAATAAAATATATCTATAAAAGCATTTATTAATTTTAAAATAAAATCAATATACAGAGAGATTTTATATAATTGAGTTGTAATGATAACTCTTGATGGTTCATGTGACATATTTAGAATTAAAGAATTATCTATATTAGATGATCAGGACACACTTGTGAGATATTATTTGCCTTGAATTAATTGAATGAATGAGAGTCTTCATACTGCAGGGAGCACCTTCCACTGCAATTAAGCACTAGCATTTGAGAGGAGTTAGCCAGAGCCAGGCTGACTCTATGACAGACTACAAACTGGCAGTTTGGGAGACGAGGACTAAGTTTCTGTTTCCCAGAAAAGAGAACCTGGATCAAAGAACATATGATCAGCCAACGACAGCTACAGGTAGCCTATCCAAGCACACCTTGTCATCTGGCCTGAAGTAAGAATAGGTGCCTAGAATGAGTAAACAAAGTCTGGAAGCCTGCAGAGCCTAACCAATTGTAAAATCAGCCAGACCCCTAGAGATAGAGCTAACCAATCAAGGTAAAAGGCACAAACCCCTCCCTGGAATTTCCCCAACTGAAAATAAAAGCTGGGCCTACAGTCCACCTTAAGTATCAATTCCCAAATGGGAAGAACCCTGCATGCAGGAAATTCAGTTGAATAAATGCTCTTGGTTTTTGCATGCTAGTTGAGTCTGGGGTATCATTATTTACCAATGCTGGGACACTAACACATTCATGCTTTTGAAATGGGGTTTGCTTAATACCTCCTTGTCATGACTTCCTCACTCTAGGAAGAGGGATGTCCTGTGAACTCTGAGACAAAACAAACAATTTCTATGTCTAATAGCCTTTTTTTTCTGACTATTTTTATCACAGAAACAGGAAACACAACTAATATCTGAGTGCATATATGATGTGTTTCATGAAGATTAATTTGAGTTTTCAAAGCTTCCAGTAATTGATGGGATAAAATAACCACTAGGTTAGAAATAGAAAGAATAGAAATAGGAAAAAATTATAGAGAATAACAAAGAAAGTATAAGAATCTGAAAGTACAAGTTATTGATTAAATCACACTAACACTAAACACTAAAAACAATGTCCATATTCTTCAGGCCAGCTAATTATTCATTTTTCCAATTTGGAAGGTATCCACCCACTGAAATTCTGGTATTTAATCACTATCTTATTACTTATATAAGGACATTTGCCTATAACTCAGATAATAATATAATTTAAATGTCTGTTTTGCTAAATTGATAGATACAAAGTTATTACACAAATTAGAGAAAATATTATAACAAATAAATGTTTTACTTAATACCTAAAAGGTGAAATTAATTTTAAGTATGGATCAGTTGCCATCAGTAGGTGATAATTTTAACATATTTACTATTTTAGATTTCCTTGAGTTAACTTTATGTAATAGTAATAGTGAATATCAGCATATCATTTCATATTGTTTGAGAATTTTTTTAAGTAATCCACGCATTTTCTTGAATTGTACAATATTTTCTTAATAAAAGCTATTTAGCAATGACTGTATCCTTAGGTGACCAAGGGTTCATAAGTAGAATAAAAACATTCATAAATTAATAATAATAAATATCTTATTATGTTAATTATAAAATGATATTGCTACAGTTATTAAGTAAGCTTTTTATAAAATAAATATTTCACTGTTCCTACTCTCAGATTTTGTGTTAATTTCTGGAGCGCCACATTGTGATTAGTCTCATTTTGATTTTCTCATATTGAAATAGGTACCATGATGTGCTTTAGAATGCTATGACCCACTTATGTGTTTCTATGAATTGGCAGTTTATACTGGTTTTTATTATGAAAATCAATTAGTAGAACCTGATATTTAATAAATTAAAGTTATTAATTTGTCAATTCATTAAACTATTAGAATCTGGAGCAATGACTATGTATATTATTGTTTGTAAATATTGGAAACATTTTGCTTGTAAATTTCGCACCATAAAAGCAATGCTAACAGTGTTGGAATGATTTTGAAACTTTTAAGTATGCCACACTTCAGTTTCAAACATTATGAAAACATTTGGAGCCTAAATTGTGAAAGCAGTTTCACAATTAATTGTGGCTTAAGAATAAGATATTCTCTTACTTACTGAGCTACCTCACCAGCCCTTTCTGAAAGGTCTTTAGGTTAAAATCAACAACAAGTGTTTTGAAAATATCACATAACATTAGTCACGGAATATCACATTTATTTTTAGTTCATCTCGTATGCTGCACTACATTTTTCTTTCATATTGGATTGTTTTGGTGATATGTGCACAGCCAGTTCCTCATAAGTCGTAACCTATTCTAGAGTTTAGTCCTTTTTCTATTTATATATCCTTTAATCCTTTTCCTTTAACAAGAATTTTTACAAAAATTTAAATGTGTCCCTTCTAAAAATCAACTGTTTTAAAGGTAAACATATGAAGAGGTGTAGCTCTCTGAGTTGATTGGGCCATAAAGGAAGTGTGTGTGTGTGTGTGTGTGTGTGTGTGTGTGTGTGTGTGTGTGTGTGTGTGTGTTTGATTAAAATACCTAAGAACTAGATTCTAGAAGAATTTATGTATCTTTTTCTCTGAAATCTTCCATACATTAGAACAGTTTTTCTTTCACCAGGAGAAAATCCTCAAGAGCTAACAGCACAAGGGACATATTTGGTGATTGTTTTACTTTAAAGAGTCTGGTTGCTTGTGTGTGTGCATGTCTGTGTGTGTACAGGAGTTCAGGTGTCCATGAGTCCCAAAGAGAGTGCTGAATCTCATGGACATGTTATTATAGGTTGTTATAAGCTGCATGATCCTGGTACATGGAACGAGATTTGGTTCATCTGCAAGAGCCTATGAGTCATCTTTCCAGTCCCTCTAATAACATCTTCGTGTAGAACTTCTCAGACTCCTTAATTGTGGGAAAATGCTTTCTGCTCTTAATGAATCATCATGTCTCAGATATATTTTTATAAGAGCTCATAATGAATTAAGAAAGGATAATGGCCTACTCACATACCACTCAGCATCCCATTTATCAATATTTTTTTCCAAAATATTAAAAATAGAGGTTCATTTGATACTTTTATATGGACAAAATTCACTTTTATGGAGATGTATTGTTATACCATTTCTTTTAGAAGTCAGCTAGAAATGAGAAGTATGCTAAGACAGAGAATATCTACAATTAATCTAAATTCCTTTTCCCATGGGGGGGGGGAATGCTTTCCTCTACCTTCATTGAAAGACTCATTGTCTTTTGGTTTTTCCTTTTTTTATTGGTTATTTATTTACATTTCAAATGTTATCCCCCTTCCCTGTTTCCCTTCCACAAACCACCTGCCTCATCCCCCATACACCCTGCTTCAATGACAGTGCTCCCACACCCATTCACTCACTCCAGCCTCAGCACACTAGCATTCGCCTACCTTGGACTATCAAATGTTCACAGGACCAAGGGATTCCTCTCCCACTGATGCCAGATAAGGCAATCATTCTCAAAGACAAAATATACATTTAAATATTGACACTTTGAGCTTCCCTCTTCTTGAGCTTCATGTGGTCTATGAATTGTATCTTGGTTATTCTGAGCTTTGGGACTAATATCCATATATCAGTGAGTGCATACCATGTGTGTTCTTTTGTGACTGGGTTATGTCACTCAGAATGATATCTTCTAGTTCCATCTATTTGCCTAAGAGTTTTATGAAGAGTAGTTAAGTACTCAATTGTGTAAATGAACCATATTTGCTGTATCCATTCCTCTGTTGAAGGACATCTGTGTTCTTTCCAGCTTATGGTTATTATAAATAAGGCTGCTATGAACATAGTGGAGCATATGTCCTTGTTATATATTGGAGCATCTTTAGGGTACATGCCCAAGAGTGGTATAGCTTGGTCATCAGGTAGTATTATGTCCATTTTTCTGAGGGTCCACCAAACTGATTTCCAGAGTGGTTGTACCAGTTTGCAATCCCACCAGCAATGGAGGAGTGCTCTTCTTTCTCCACATCCTCACCAGCATCTGCTGTCACCTGTGTTTTTGATCTTAGCCATTCTGACTGGTGTGAGGTAGAATCTCAGCGGTGTTTTGATTTGCATTTCCCTAATGAGTAAGGATGTTGAACATTTCTTTAGGTGTTTCTCAGCCATTCAGTATTCCATTGTTGAGAATTATTTGTTATCTCTGTCCTCATTTCTTAATAGGATTATTTGTTTCTCTGGAATCTAACTTCTTAAATTCTTTGTGTATATTGGGTATTAGTCCTCTATCAGATGTAGGGTTTGTAAAGATCTTTTCCCAATCTGTTGGTGACTGTTTTGTTCTGTTTACAGTGTCCTTTGCCTCACAGAAGCTTTTCAATTTTATGAGGTCCTATTTATCAATTATTTCTCTTAGAGCACAAACCATTGGTGTTCTGTTCAGGAAATTTTACACTGTGTCCATGTGCTCGAGGCTCTTCCCCACTTTCTCTATTAGTTTTAGTGTATCTGGTTTTATATGGAGATTGTTGATCCACTTGGATTTGAGCTTTGTACAAAGAGATAAGAATGGATCGATTTGCATTCTGCTATATGCTGACTTCCAGTTGAATGAGCAGCATTTGTTGAAAATGCTGACTTATTTTCCACTGGATGGTTTTAGATCTTTTGTCAAAGATCAAGTGACTACACGTGTGTGGGTCCTTCTTAGAAGGGGGAACAAAATTCCCATGTGAGGAGATAGAGACAAAGTGTGGAGCAGAGACTGAAGGAAATGCCATCCAGAGACTGCCCCTCCTGGGGATCCATTCTATATACAGTTACCAAACCTAGACACTATTGTAGATGCCAAGAAGTGCGTACTGACAGGAGCCTGATATAGCTGTGCTAAAGATGACAAATAGAGATTTGGTTGCTTGCAGCCAACCATTAGACTGAGCATGAGGTTCCCAATGGATGAGTTAGAGAAAGGTCTGAAGGAGCTGAAGGGGTTTGCAGCCCCATAGGAGAGACAACAATATCAACCAACCAGAAACCTCTGAGCTCCCAGTGTCTAAAACACCAACGAAAGAGTACACATGGAGCAACCCATTGCTCCAGTCGCATATGGAGCACAGAATGGACTTGGACTTGTTGAAAATCAATGAGAGGAGTAGCCCTTGGTTCTGTGAAGGCTCGATGCCCCAGTGTAGGGAAATGCCAGGGTGGAGAAGCAGGAGTGAGTGGGCGGTTGGGGGAACAACCTCATAAAAGCAAGGTGAAGAGGGATGGGATAGGGGGTTTTCAGAGAAGAAACCAGGAAAGGGAATAACATTTTAAATTTAAATAAAGAAAATAAAGATAGATAGATAGATAGATAGATAGATAGATAGATAGATAGATAGATAGATAGATAGATAGATGATAGGTAGATAGATAGATAGATACAGATATAGATATAAATATATACATACACACATATATATGCCTGGGGTAGCAAAATCTCTTAACATACATGATCTTAAAATGAATTAAGCAGTCTGAAGAGCAAGTATTATGTGAAATGACCCAGAAAACTGTTCATACATCTTTTTCTCTTTTATGCCTGATTGCCACAGGGCCATTTAGTGGTTTCACATCCATAAGACTGCCACAAGGCACCAGGGCATTTTCCCACCAATGTACGCTATCGAAATATCTGCACTCTAAAAGGTCCTTGACATAACTATAACAATTACATTCTCTTTTTCAAACACAATCTCTAGGTTTCACTACAGGTTCACTGAAGAAAATGCCATAAAACATAGACTAAGCCCACTGTGAATAACGAGGGTAAATATGATAATACCTCTGAGAAATTTACTCCAGTCTGTTCAGGAAGCGCTTGATTTAACTTGGTAACTCTGTTTTTTTGATGAAAGAGCATTCATTACCTCTTGATGGCTTTATTTTCTAAAGAAGATATTAATGACATGAATTCCTTTACCCACAAAAATCTTCATTTCCTTACCTTTATGATATTTAGGAACCATCTGATCTAACATTGTAGTTTTCAGAGTTTATCAGGCTCCAAATACTTTTACTCAACTGTATGGGTTGTATTTTGGTTGCAGTTTGACCAAAGTCAGCTGCCCAAGATTCATGTGATAACATTTTGACTTCAGAATCAATATTTTTGTTGAAAATCTGAAAAAAATCTTAAGGAATTCAGTTAGGACAAAGAAAAATATTGATGGGTATGCTGACTTCTCAGACACGTTTCTTTTTTTTTTTTTTTAATTTACTGCTCCTTTGAGATCCTTCTTTATTATTATTATTATTTATTTATTTATTGATACTTTATTTACATTTCCAATGTTTTCCTCTTTCCAGGTCTCCTCTTTAGAAACCCCCTATCCCTTCCCCCTCCCCTGCCGCTATGAGGGTATTCCACCTCCCTCAAACCCACCGGCCCACCCACTCCCGTATTCCCACCTTGACATTCCTCTTACTGCGGCCTCTAACCCCCTCAGGCCCAAGGGCCTCTCCTACCCCTATGGTCAACAAGGCCCTCCTCTGTCACACATGTGGTCCAAGCTATGGGTCTCTCCATGTGTATTCTTTGGTTGGTGGTCCAGCCTCCAGGAGGACCGGAGGGGGGGTCAGGCCAGTTGACACTGTTGCTCCCTCCATGGGACTGCAAACTCCCTCAGGTCCTTCAGTCTCTTCTCCAACTCCTCCATCTGGGACCTCACTCTCAGTCCAGCGGTTACTGTAAAGTGAAACTTGGGTATTCCGAACTTTTGGGCTAATATCCACTTATCAGTGAGTACACACGTTCGTTCTTTTGTGACTGAGTTACCTCACTCAGGATGATATTTTCAAGTTCCATCCATTTGCCTGCAAATTACATTAAATCATTGTTTTTAATAGCTAAGTAGTACTCCATTGTGTAAATGTATCACATTTTCTGTATCCGTTCCTCTGCTGAGGGACATCTGGGTTGTTTTCAGCTTCTGGCTATTATAAATATGGCTGCAATGAACATAGTGGAGCATGTGTCTTTATTACATGTTGGAGCATCTTTTGAGTATATGCCCAGGAGAGGTATAGCTGGGTCCTCAAGTAGTATTATGTCCATTTTTCTGAGGGTCCGCCAAACTGATTTCCAGAGTGGTTGTACCAGCTTGCAATCATACCAGCAATGGAGGAGTGTTCCTCTTTCTCCACATGCTCACCAGCATCTGCTCTCACCTGAGTTTTTGATCTTAGCCATTCTGACTTTTGGGGCAGTGGTGGTGCATGCCTTTAATCCCAGCACTCAGGAGGCAGAGGCAGGCGGATTTCTGAGTTCGAGGCCAGCCTGGTCTACAGAGTGAGTTCCAGGACAGCCAGGGTTACTCAGACATGTTTCTTTTTTGGAAAATCATAATTGATGAATTAAATAAAAGAGAAATTAAATGATTTTTTTCCATAAGAGGCAGAGACTTGAGCCTCAAAAGTATTGTTCTGAGAACTCTAAGCAAGCATCCTTCAGGTACTGCTCTGACCAGCTACTGAAGATGAGAAGACAGTAGAAACACCATGTGTGTTGTGACAGTAGATGCACACTGCAGTGACATGCACGCATTCCCTGAATATGGCCAGTTCCTCTGTTATTCCTGTTTGTATCTCTATCTGCACATTTTTATTTGAGGAAGGGTAGTAAGATAAAAAGGGATTTGGTTGGTAAAAATCTGAAATATATATATGATGTTATTTTGAAAGCAGTTGCAAAGCTCCAATGAAACACATACTCGCCTTGAGGAACTCTATCCCTAAGGTACGTGTAAGTCCCTCCAGATTGTTGAGGTTAGGAAAGGCACTGAGCAACTAGTTCATATTTGAGTTTTAACAGCTGATGCTTCAGAGAAGAGTTAGCTAATTTGGAGGCAGTGAGAACTTCCAAGTTACAAATAGTTATCCCTTCAGGTAGGAAGACACCCAAGAGAAAGGCTGGCATTTAGCAGGAAAAATAAGCGAATAAAACCTTGAACCATCACATACTGTGGCCTGACATTTGAAAGTGTACAGAGGGTTTCAGGTAGTGTCAGCTTCTCAGAGGCAAGATAGAATACAAATACTGGTGTTATTAAATGTTTCAATATGCTGACATGAAAGCCTCAAGAGTTATAGAAGTGACTAATACCATATTATTCAGGATTTCCAGTCATTTGTTTTAGTATTAAAACTAATATCACATGGATTTCCCTTATATTAATCATTTTAATAAAATTAATATAAATATGATAGTCATTAATGTCTCATAGGTCAAGTCTATTATTTGTAGTGAGTACCCTTAGGATATTATGGTATTTGAAGAATATTTTCTCATTTTCATAATATCAGATTTATGAAAAGCTTTATCTTCTGCTTTGAATGCAGGCTAGCAGAATTTTCTATCTTCAAAGGTAGAAATCTATTCTAGTTCTCAATTCAAGGTAAAAAGTCTTTCTGACCTCATTGCTAGTCTCCATTTTCAGAGTATGAAGCCCCATTGTTTTTGAATGCACAGCTCAACACATCACACAAGAACCTGCCTTCTTTGTATTTATTAATCATGAATTTACTCTGATTCAAATCTTCTTGGCTTGTTTACATGCTTGGCCACTCAGATATCTGTCGCACACTGTAATCTTTTATTGAAGAATGTACCAATTTGACCTTGTTCAGAATTAAGCCAAGTTAGGTACCTAATTTTTCAGACAACTAGACTTACTGGCTCATTTTTCTCAGCTAGACTCTTAAAGCCTTTTGTGTATTAAGAGTTTTGGAGCATGAATAGTTTCATAAAGAGACTTCACTCTTTGAATAGGCACAGTTCTGCCTTTGATGTGTTAATGCTTCTGAAAAGCATCTCTAAAAGGATCACTAACCAATTCAGAATGTGTGATTTTTTTTCCTTACGGAAAAATTGTGTATACAAGGGTTTTCAGGGGTTGTTAAATGTCATTTGGAAGAAGGCTTGCTGTAAAGTCTCTGAACCCATTTAAATACTGAAAATAATGCAACATAACAAAAAGGATATAGTGAGTTAATATGCAAGACCATAACGTAAGTACACTTAACACTGTAAATTGAATTCTCTTTTGATTGGTCATTTACCTACAAAACACAAGAAATCTTTAGTTGTCATTACTAGCATTCCAGTAAAAGTCCTCATTTCCAACAGCTCAAATTACTTTCCCAGTGGCCTCTTACTTTATAATCATTGTGCTATCATTTCTGTACACTCCCCATGACCCCTTGTCTGCTGTCCTCATTTGGATAGTATAAAGTTTTTCACACACCCTTTCTCATGTATCACCTCAGAACAAAGTGGAAACAAATTTAGAAGGATGATGAAGACTCACATTCAAACATATACTCACATCGTCGACAGAACTGCATCCTATGTACATGGGATAAAAAGGAAAAATAGGTTCTCTTCATCATTTTTAAACATAAAACAAGACACAAGTATAGATTATTGAAGTTAACTATACTTTTATTTACTATAATTCAAACTCAATTTAATATATTTCTTGTACTTTTAATTAATGTCATAAGGTATACAACAAATATTACATATATGCCTGTACAGTATATATATATATGTTTAGCATTAAGGACTAGAAAGATGACTCAACAATTTAAAAACACTGATTGGTCTTGCAGAAGACTCAGGTTTTGTTCCCAGAACCCCCATGGAAGTTTACATTGTCTATAATTCCAGTTGTAGTGGATCTAATTTTTTTTAATTATTTTTTGATACTTTATTTACATTTCCAATGTTTCCCCATTTCTAGGTATTCTCTTTGGAAACCACCTAACCCCTCCCCCTCCCAAACCCCTATGAGGGAATTCCACCTCCCACCCACCCGCCCATCCACTCCCATATTCCCACCTTGACATTACCCTTTACTAGGGCCTCTCCTCCCCCTGATGGCCAACAAGGCCCTCCTCTGCCACGTATGTGGTCCGAAACATGGGTCCCTCCATGTGTATTCTTTGGTTGGTGGTCCAGCATCCAGGAGGACCAGGGAGGAGGTAGGCCAGTTGACACTGTTGCTCTCTCCATGGGGCTGCAGACTCCCTCAGCTCCTTCAGTCCCTTCTCCAACTTCTCTATTTGGGACCTCACTCTCAGTACAGCAGTTACTGTAAAGTGAAACTTGGGTATTCCAAACTATTGGGCTAATATCTACTTATCAGTGACTACATATCAAGTTCATTTTTTTCTGACTGAGTTACATCACTCAGGATGATATTTTCAAGTTCCATCCATTTGCCTGCAAATTTCATTAAATCATTGTTTTTAATAGCTGAGTAGTACTCCATTGTGTAGATGAACCACATTTTCTTTATCCATTCCTCTGTTGAGGAACATCTGGGTTGTTTCTAGCTTCTGGCTATTATAAATATGGCTGCTATGAACATAGTGGAGATTGTGTCTTTATTACATGTTGGAGCATCTTCTGGGTATATGCCCAGGAGTGGTATAGCTGGGTCCTCAGGTAGTATCATGTCCATTTTTCTGAGGGTCCGCCAAACTGATTTCCAGAGTGGTTGTACCAGCTTGCAATCCCACCAACAATGGAGGAGTGTTCCTCTTTCTCCACATCCTCGCCAGCATCTGCTGTCACCTGAGTTTTTGAACTTAGCCATTCTGAATAGTGTGAGGTGAAATCTCAGAGTTGTTTTGATTTGCTTTTCCCTGATGACTAAGGATGTTGAGCATTTCTTTAGGTGCTTCTCAGCCCTGAGAATTTCCTCAGTTGAGAATTCTCGGTTTAGCACTGTTCCCCAATTTTTTATAGGGTTATTTGGTTTTCAGGAGTTTAACTTCTTGAGTTCTTTGAATATGTTGGATATTAGCCCTCTGTCGGACGTAGGATTGGTAAAGGTCTTTTCCCAATCTGTTGGTTGACGTTTTGTCCTATTGACAGTGTCCTTTGCCTTACAGAAGCTTTGCAATTCCATGAGGTCCCATTTGTCCATTCTTGATCTTAGAGTATAAGCCATTGGTGTTCTGTTCAGGAACTTTTCCCCTGTACCCATGTGTTCGAGGCTTTTCCCCACCCTCTCTTCTATTAGATTCAGTGTATCTGGTTTTATGTGGAGGTCCTTGATCCACTTGGATTTGAGCTTTGTACAGGGAGATAGGAATGGATCAATTTGCATTCTTCTACATCTTGACTGCCAGTTGAACCAGCACCATTTGTTGAAAATGCTGTCTTTTTTCCACTGGGTGGGTTTAGCTCCTTTGTCAAAGATCAAGTGACCATAGGTGTGTGGGTTCATTTCTGGGTCTTCAATTCTATTCCATTGATCTACCTGCCTGTCACTGTACCAATACCATGCAGCTTTTATCACTACTGCTCTGTAGTACAGATTGAGACCAGGAATGCTGATTCCCCCAGAAGTTCTTTTGTTGTTGAGAATAGCTTTTGCTATCCTGGGTTTTTTGTTATTCCAAATGAATTTGAGAATTGC
>CM052709.1:43654004-43682835 GCA_028551405.1 Uromys caudimaculatus | reverse complement strand
TCTAGCTAGAACTTCAATTACTATATTGAATAGATAGGGAGAGAGAGGGCAGCCTTGTTTAGTCCCTGATCTTAGTGGGATTGCTTCAAGTTTCTCTCCATTTAGTTTGATGTTGGCTATTGGTTTGCTGTATATTGCTTTTATTATGTTTAGGTATGGGCCTTGAATTCCTGATCTTTCCAAGACTTTCATCATGAAGTACAAGGCCTTCTAAAATCAACATGACCAAAGTTCATAGAAGCTCATAGAAGGTGTTGTGGCATGAAGAAGACTTGCATCAGTTCGCAGCAGGTCAACTGCATAAACATCATGGCTTCTACTTTAGTGATTTTATGGATTTCTGAGTACGTGAACGAGTGTGTCTCTGATTTTCATGCCTTCCTTTGGACCCTTATCCTTCTGTTTGTTTGTCCAACTGTAATACTTTTTTTCATTTTATAATATTATGTACTTTTTTGTCATCTCTCAACAGCCTTCTTTTGTTTTCTTATAAGGGATAGAAACTGAGTGCATCCAAATTTGTGGAAGTTGGGAAGGAAATGGTAAGTGTAGTGGAGGAGAACCATAATCAGGATATCACCTTGATATATGAGAAAAAAATATTTTCAATAAAAGGAAAGATAAAAATCAGAAAAATATCACACATACACACACACACACACACACACACACACACACACACACGTGCAGTACTTTGATTAGTTTGTATAACCTAACAAACCAGCACTGGAAAGGCCAAAAAAGTAGATCATGTGTTTGAAGCCAGCCTCAGATACATTATAGGATTATGTACCAAATGTTTAATAAAATGAAAATAATAGAAAATGTATATATAAATATGAAAATAAATAGACAAATAAATGATAATTATTCTTTAATGTATTTATTTATTCATTTTATAGCCCTATATCAGCTCCCCCTCCCAGTCTCCACTACATTCCGACTCCTCATTTCCCATATCCTTCTCCTCTGAGAAGTGGGAGGCCTCCTTGGTTACCAACCCACCCTGGCACATAAATTCACTGCAGGACTAGGCAAATCTTCTCCCACTGAGGCCAGACACAGCAACCCATTTAGGGAAACAGAATCCACTGTCAGACAACAATGTCTCAAGGGACAGTTATGGTATTCTCCTGTTTACAAGCGTAACAACGTATCATTAATAATGTCAGGGATTGGTTATTACCCATGAGATGGATCTCAAGTTGGGCCAGTAATTGGTTGATCATTACCTCAGTCTCTCCTCCATCTTTGTCTCCTGAACTTCTTGTAGGCAAGACAAGTTTTGGTTCAAAGGTTTTGTAATGGTTTTGTGTTCTTATCCATCCACTGGAAGTCCTGCCAGGCTACAGAAGGCAGCCACTTCAGGCTTCATATCCCCAACTGGCAGAAGTCTTAGGTAGAGTCACTCTCATAGTCTCCTCTTTTCATATTTCTGGCAAGTCTTAGAGATGCCTACTCTCTCACCCATCACAGAATTCCAAACATTCTCCTGGCAGCTCTCCTGGGCTCTCCCTAAACCTGATCCCCTAACCAGGTACCTTTACCACTTCTCTTGCCCAGTTCTCTCTCTCCATCCACCTCTGATATCTAATATATTTGTCCTCAGTGAGATTCAAGAATCCTCACTTGGGCCTCCTTGTTATTTAGCTTCTTTAGGTCTGTGGATTATAGCATGGGTAGCCTGTATTCTATGGCTAATATCTACTTATAAGTGACTACAAACTCTGTATGTCCTTTTGGGTCTGGGTTCCCTCACTCAGGATGATACTTTTTCAATTCCATTCATATGCCTGAAAATTTCATGACATTTTTGTTTTTAATAGCTGAATAGTATTCCATTGTGTAAAGGTAATACATTTTTGTTTACCTACTCTTTCATTTAGGGACATTTCTCCCAGTTCTGGCTATTACAAATAAAGCTGTTATGAGCATTTTTGGGGCAGGTGTTTTTGAGGTATGGTGGAGCATGATTTGTGTATATCTACAGGAGTGGTATAACTGGATCTTGAGGTAGAACTATTCCCAATTTTCTGAGTAAATGCCAAGTGGTTATAAAGTTTGCACCCCTACCAGCAATGAAAGACTGTTTTCCTTTCTCCACATCCTTGCCAGCATGTGCTATCACTTGAATTTTTGATCTGAGCCATTTTAATGGGTGTGAGGTGGAATCTCAGAGTCCTTTTGATTTGCATTTCCCTGATGACTAAAGATATTGACAATTTCCTTAAGTGTTTCTTGCTTATCCATAAGAGAGTGCTTTGTTGAGAATTCTCTGTTTAGCTCTGTGCCCCATGTTTGAATTGTGTTATTTGGGTTGTTCGTTTCTAACTTCTTGAGTTCTTTATATATATTTGGATACTAGACTTTTGTTGAATGTAGGGCTGGTAAGATCCTTTCTCACTCTTGCTGCATATTGCTTGTTCTGTGTTTAGATATGCCTTGTATCTCTGATCTCTCTTTTGACATGAAGGGGTCTTAGATTTTGTCAAAGGCTTTTAAAGCATCTAGTTGGATGGTCATATGATTTTTTTTCTCATTTTGTTTATATGGTGGTTTACTTTGATGGATTTCCGTATATTGAACCCTCCTGCATCCCTGGGAAGAAGGATACTTGATTATGGCAGATGAGGTTTTTGATGTATTCTTGGATTTGGTTTGTAAATATTTTATTATTTTTACATCAATATTTATAAGAGTAATTGATCTAAATTGTCTTTCTTTGTTGAGTCTTTGTGTGGTTTGGATATCAGAGAGACTTGATCTCATAAGAATATGCTTAACAATGTTCTTTTTGTTTCCATTTTGTGGAATAATTTAAGAAGTATTGGTATCATCTCTTCCTTGAGAGTCGGGTGGAATTCTACACTTCTGCACTAAAACTATATGCCCTGGTATTTCTTTTTTTAATGGTTTGGAGACCTTTAATGACTGCTTCTATTTCCTTAGTGGTTATAGGAATATTTAAGTTATTTACATGATCGTGATTTAAATTTGTAAGTGGAATTTATCCAGAAAATCATTCTTTTCGTTTAGATTTTCTAATTTTGTGAAATACAGGATTTTGAAATAAGACTTAAAAATTCTTTGTAGGGGTTGTAGGACCATGTTCTCAGAAGGCATTAGAACTGATAAGGTAAACTGAGCTCAAACCCCACGGATCTCAAAGATTTGAAGGAAAGAGTGGAGCTATTCCCTACTGGTCCCTGTACCTGCTCTGGAACATATAACAAGGACACCTTACTTAGGACCATAGCATTATGTAGCATAAGAACTACAGTTCTTTTCCATGCTATTGAAGTATCTAGATAACCTTGAGACTTTAGCCAATGAGTTTCCCTTCCTGGGTATTTCTTCTCCCCAAAAGAGAGTTCCTGGTTCACTACAAGTAATGTACATGTGTATATCCACAACAATATGAACAAGCAAGTATTATCTCAGAGAGATGCTTCATTAAAGATTACCTCAGGAAGGCCTTTGACTAAAGAGCTGTGCCTAGGTCTCCTAAGGAAGGCTTTCTTCCCTCCAGCCCCTCTGCTGTCTTTTGGCACTAGTTCCCAACCACATCACATTCTGATTGTCTCTGGCTCCACCTCCCCTTCCTGTCTGATATCCAAACATCCTGATGCGAAAGATAGACCTAATACCCCTGGTTTCCTACTCCTGTCTCCCTACAGTCAACCAGCAGCACCCAGTTACCCAGAGAGGAGACTGGGAACCACTTTGGATCCTCCCTTCCAGATTTGCTCTCGCTCCTCCAGGCTGAGGCCTTCTAGCAGTACACAGGCACGCTCAGTGAGGAAGCAGAATGCAGTACAACAATTCTTTGTGTTCTTCAGTTCCTTTTATTATGCCCCCCATTTTAATTCTGATTTTTAAAATTTAGATATTGTCTCTCTGCCTTTTATTTAGTTTGGCTAAGGATTTGTCTATCTTATTGATTTTCTCACAGAACCAGCTCTTTCATTGATTCCTTTATTCTCTTTGTTTCTAATTTATTGAGTTCAGCCCTGAGTTTGATTATTTACTGCTGTTTACTCTACTTGGGTATGTTTTGTTCTTTTTGTACTAGAGCTCTCAGGTGTGCTGTTAAGTTGCTAGAATAAGATAACTCCATTTTCTCTATGAAGATAATTATGCTAGGAACCTTCCTCTTAGCATTTTTCATTGTTTCCCATAAGTTTTGGTATGTTGTGCCTTCATTTTCATTGAAGTCTTTTAGTTCATTTCTTGATTTCTTCCCTGACTGAGTGGTCATTGAGAAGTTTTTCCATTTTTATGAATTTGTAGTTTTCTTGGTTGTTTCTGTTTTTCAAGTCCAACTTTAAATCATGGTGGTCTCATAAAAGGCAAGGTTATTCCAATCTTCTTGGATATGTTGATGCTTGCTTCGTGACCAAATATGTAGTCATTTGGAGAAGGTTCCATGAAATACTGAGAAGAACATATTTTTTTTTTTATATTTGGGTAAAATGTTCTGCAGATATCTCATAGGTCCATTTGATTCAGAACATTCATTAGTTTCATTATTTCTCTGCTTAGTTTCTGTTTCAATTACCTGCCCATTAGTGAGACTGGATGTTGATATCTCCCACTATTAATGTATGGACTTCAATGTGTGATTTAAACTTCAGTAATATTTCTTCTAAGTATTTGTGGGTCCTTGCATTTGGGGCATAGATATTCAGAACTGAGATGTCACCTTGGTGGATTTTTCCTATGATGAGTATAAAGTGCCCTTCTCCATATCTTTTGATTACTTTTGGTTGAAAGAAACTATTTTATTAGATACTAGAGTGGCTACTCCAGTTTGTTTCTTGTGTCCATTGCATGGAAATCTCTTTATTTTATTTTATTTTTATTGGATATTTTCTTTATTTACATTTCAAATGCTATCCCCCCCCCCCCTTTTTTTTTCGAGACAGGGTTTCTCTGTGTAGCCCTGGCTGTCCTGGAACTCACTCTGTAGATCAGGCTGGCCTCGAACTCAGAAATCCACCTGCCTCTGCCTCCCAAGTGCTGGAATTAAAGGCATGTGCCACCACCGCCAGGCCGTTTTCCCCTTTCTTGCTTCCTCCCCCCCGAAATCCCCCCAATCCTATCCCCCATTCCCCTGCTTCTATGAGGGTATTCCCCCACCCACTCACCCATTCCCAACTCACAACCCTCTAATTCCCCTACAATGGGGCATCAAGCCTTCACAATACTAAGTCTTTCCTCCCACTGATACCCAACAAGGCCATCCTCTCCTACATATGCAGCTGAAGCAATGGGTCACTCCATGTGGACTCCTTAGTTGGTAATTTAGTCCCAGGGAGCTCTGGGGGATCTGGTTGGTTGGTATTATTGTTCTTCCTAAGGGCCTTTACTCTAAGTTAATGCCTATCTTTGTTGATCATGTGTGTTTCTCATATGCAGAAGAATGATGCATCCTGTGTATGCATTACTCTGTTAGTCTGTTTCTTTTTATTGAGAATTGAGTCCATTGATGTTGACAGATATTAGTAACCAATTACAGTTAATTCCTGTTATTTTGATGTTGGTCATGGTAGGATATGTGCGTGTGTTTTATATGCAAGTGTGTGCATGCTAGTTTGCAAATGTTCTTGCCCTTGAGAATGCATGGGGAGACCAGAGATCTGTGTTTTGTCCTGTCTGTAGCCATCTACATTATAATTATGAGAAAAGGCCTTCTTATTTAAATTTGAATATCCCCAGTTCTTTTATACTGCCTCACCCCTGAGGTTTTGTGATGTCTCCTCGCTGTTGCTGCAGCTACATACTTTTAGCACTAGACGTAGCTTTTATTTACATGGTACAGATACTAACTTAAATCCTTATGTTTTCATAGCAAGCACTTTGCTCACTATGAAACCTCTTTTAAACATCATTTTAAGGATGAAGTTTATACAACAATAAAGAACTATTGGTATACAAATCTATTATTGATTAACCCATCTCTTTATCACCTGTTTGTTATAAAAATATAGACACTTAGGCTCATTACTTAAGTAGTAATATTAGAATAAGTAATTGAGTGACAATTGTAAACTTCCCTGAATATGGTGGACAAATAGAAAGAAAGAAATTTGAATGACAAATAAATTTACAGATTTAAGTAACAATCGGTGAATTATGATTGAGGGAAATGGAAATCCAAAGCAAGATGCAGATTTCCAAGAAAATGCAAGGATGGATTATCAGTTTTACCATAATCTGACCTCTGAATATTAAAGTGCAAGAGAAATTTAAGCTTATCTTTAGAATAGCATGAAAATCTGTGTAAGATTGTTTTAAGCTCCACCCAACCAAATAACAAGAGACTAAGGAGTGATAAGAGTGTGAAAAATAGTCTTCTCTAAGAATGTGCAAACTAGTTGGTTATCTAGGATCAAATGATCAGCCTTGAAAGCACATATATTAACAGTGTTATATAGGCTGAGAAGGGTACAATCACAGATCCATACGTACATGTGTATGTAATAATTAAAGAAAAAAAAGTGGCTATAAATTTGAAAGAATGAAAGGACAGGTATACCAGAGGTTTTGGATTGAGGAAAGGAAAGAGAGCAACTATAATATATATTATATCAAAAATTAAAGGAAAAACTGAAAAAATAATTAAACTATATTGTAAAAATATGTAGAATTCTGCCATTAAAACATAAATGGAATAAAGGTTCTTCTTAAATGTGATATAACTAAAGGGAAATGGTGAAATAAATAATTGTTGAAAATATCTGTGAAATGATTTGAAAATCAATAGTATGCACAAATCCTCTCCCACTCAGTGTTGCTGAAGTATTTCTAATTCAATGTCTTAGGTTTCTAGTGATGTGATAAAATATCATGGCCAAAAGCAACTTGGGGAAAATGTTTTGTTTTAGCTTACATGTTCTGATCATCGTACACTATGAAATGCAATTAAGAATAGGAATTCAAAAAAAAAAAAAAAGGAACTTGTAGGCAGACACTGAAGTAAAATCCTTGGAGGAAAGCTGCTTACTGGCTTGCTTTCTGTGGCTTTCTCAGTCTGCTCTTTTATACTATCCAGGACCTCCTACTCAGGGGTGGCATTTCTCCTATACTGAGCTGACTTTTTCTACATGAATCATGTAAAAATAAAAATAAAAACAAAAACAAAACAAAACAACAACAATTGCTCAACTTGCCCACAAGCCAATGCGGTGGGGTCATTTTCTCAGTTGATGTTCTGTCACCTCAAGTGCCTCTTCTTTGTGTCTTATTGACAAAATCTAACCAATATCCTCTATCCCACTCTTTGTGAACTTGAATAACACAATTAAGATTAAGAAAATGGATTACAATCCTCTATAATAGTTTCTTTATGATGTTAATTGCAGTTTTACTTGATGGCAGTAATGAAAACAATATTTCCCATTTATGTTTCACTGTATTAATTAGCAGAAAGAATAAGATTTTTCTTATGACATATTTATATATACTTTGTTTTGATTATTCTCTTTCCATTTTTTCTCTTCAATTTCCTCTTCTCACTTGTACATTTATGTCTTTTATATCAAGGCTCATATGATGACAATCATCCAACAAACATACATGTCAATAAAGTAATAAATTATATAAATGAATTTACAACAAAAATCACATGATCATCTCAATAGATGCAGAAAATAGCTGTGACAAAGTTCAACATACTTTTTTAGCAAAAATCCTAGAGAAGTTGTATTTGAGCATACATATCTCAAAATAATAAAGGCTGTGTATAGTAAATCTGCAATAAATATTATCCTAAATAGAGAAAATCAATGAGTTGGCTGTAAATACCTTGGCTTATATCTGATCATCTAATCTATTCCATTAATCAATATGTTTTCCTTTTCTTTCTTTTTTTCTCTCTCTCTCTCTCTCTCTCTCTCTCTCTCTCTCTCTCTTTCTCTCTCTATCTCTCTCTCTTTTTTATTGTGTAGTACAAATTTAAATCAGGGACAATGTTAGCTACCACAGAATTTTTATTATTTAGGATTATTTTAGCTATCATTTATCTTCTATATTTTGATATGGAATTTAAGAATATTGTTCAGACCAGTAGTGTTTGGTTTTACTCTAAGTCTCTGGGCTGTCTAGTTTCTGGTTCTCAGTTATTCAACCAGTGTAGGGCATGGATTCCCTCTTGGAGTGGCCCATACATCAAAACAGAATCTTCTCCTTTTGTTTGGTTGCCATGTTCAACTTGTATAACATAATTTTTGCTTCCTTTTACTATGTTTTAATTTGTCATGTTAAGAAACAAAGAGAAACATTTTAGGAGACACAGAAGGAAAGGCAAAATATCTCCAGTCATACTCCACTACTTGCAACTGAATTCTCAACCAGCTAGAATCTCTCTATATTCTGCAGCCTTCACTGGTTAAAAAAAAAATGGCCATCCATAATTTTAAATATTAAAATAAAGTCCCATGTAATTAAAAAACATTTTAACTTCTATGAAGTATTATGTTGTAGTTTTGTGACAAATCAATCAAGTCTTTATAAATATGTAGATTGTTTTTGTTAGGATGAAAATTTTCAGAAAAGTAATTCTAAAAATGGATTATTTGATGGTCTTTCCACATTCTATAATCTTCTTCAATTTATTTCTTCAATATCTTAAAATTTTCATTGTAAGTATTTCATTTTCTTGATTAGATTATTTTCCAAATAATATTTGAGGCTGCTGTGAATATGAATGAAATCTTAAAGTATTTTGATTTACCTATGGTGAAAGACATTATATGATACAAGTAGGTTCTCTTCTAGATTTCAAGAACTTCCTAGCTAATGGTAGCAGAATATCTGGATAGAATTATAGTACCAAGAATGGACCAGTCTCTCTCTCTCTCTCTCTCTCTCTCTCTCTCTCTCTCTCTCTCTCTCTCTCTCTCTTTCTCTCTCTGCTCTGTGTGTGTTTGTAGAGGTATGTGTGTCTGTGTGTGTGTATCCCTTTGTGTGTAGTGTATAATTTTAACGAGGTTATACCACTAAGAATGACAATGCTCCCCCACAAAAACTGTACAATATCTTTAAAAAAAACATTTTGATTGCCATGTAGGGAAAATTAACCCTCAAATTATATGTCAGGATATGCAAGAAGATTCCAAAATACTGTAAATAATGTAGGCTTGCCATTGTCCTCAGTTGTCTCCTAAAACTTGAAGGGAAGAGCCTACTTCTGAATATAGCACTTATTTTGGACACAGCTCAAGGAAAATTGAGGTGGAATTGTTCACGAAGGCTCTTTGTCAAGACTAACTCTCACAGCATCTGAAGGTAATTTGTCAGATGACAAGGAGTCAAAAACATAATCAATAATTGTATCTAGCTAAGACAGATATGAACAACATCAATGAACATCACAGTTATTTCTAAATTTGAAATGCTGTCATTTATAACATGACTGTAAACAACACCAGTCTAATTATATTTAAGGTCTACTCAATACTTGAAAACTAAAGTCTAGTAGTGTTTACCTACCAAACTACATACACATCACCAATGAGGCCACAGATTCTAATGGAGTACAAACTACTGTCATTGTCCAAAGCCAATAAAATTTCTAAGTATATTGTAAACAATCCTTTACCCATAGCTGAGTAATCCTATTACTCCTCACTACAAATGACTCATTTTACACCATTTGGAAAGCATTACAGAAATACTTGACTGGAAAAAATGCAGAAATCAACTCATTATGGGGTATCTACCTTTGAACAAACACAGACATAAATGATATATACGTATGATACATACACACATATATGTATATATATAATGTGTGTATGTAAAATTATGTATATATGTTATGTATATACATAATGAATATATATACACATGTATATATACCTCAAATTGAGTTGGACACATATAAATATATATGCAATGTATATGTATATATATGTGTGTGTGTGTGTTTATATAATATATATTCACAACAGTTTTAGAGAATGATTCAGAAGAGGTGAAATGCATAAAGAGAATCTCTTGTTTAGTGTGTGGAAGCATCACCTGTCAATAAAAGCTAATAACCTATTAGCAAAGGGCAGGAAAAAGAAGGTGGGAGTTCCAGTAGAGATATAGGAACTCTGGGAGTTAGTCAGGTGCAGTAATATTCACCACCCTGACTCAGAGACAACAAACATATAAAACTAAGGAGAGGTAACTAGCCATGTGTATACATAGAATAGAACAAATGTCTTGGGTAAGTTAGGACCAACTCAGGGAACAAGCCCAAGCTTATAGCATAGATATTCATTCATAAATAATAAAGTCTCAAAGACATTATTTGAGAACTGGGTGCAGGTAGAAAAGACTACAGTTATAGAAATGTTTGTAAGAGCCATATGATTAGAACCATTCATGAACTGCTGTGATATAGACCTTTTATATATGAAAATGAAAATGCACCCATGGAATATCAAAACTAAAATTATGTAAACAACATATGCACAATAACAATGTAAGCTGGTTAGCATGCTTTTGTTGATAGGTGAAATCTGACAAAGCCTTAACTCTAGGTGAAGAGCAGTAGAAAACTCATGACTACTAGAAGAAGGAGAATCAGGATTGTTCAGGGAAAAGCCCCTGATAGATCAGCAATTTAAAGTAGTCAGCTCTAAACACATATACACATGATTAACACAAAGGAATAAAATGTGTGTGTGAGTGTGTGTGTGTGTGTGTGTGTGTGTGTGTGTGTGTGTGTGATAATAATGAAAGAAAAAGTATTCATGAATTTAAGAGAGAGTGGAAGGGATAAGTTTTGGGGATAGGAAAAGAAAGGAGTAGAAATGTCAATATTGTCAGCCACAGGAATCATGTACTCCTTCAGGAAGCAGAACACTATCTTGTAAGTTTAAAAGTCTCCTCTTTAGTGGCAAATTTCTATTCCTTGACTATAGCACACACAACGACAGAGAGACCATTCAAAGATATTATAGTGAAATATAATGTATATTTTTATAATACAATAATTGAAGATGAATGATTCAGTGGTTCAGTAAATGCCCACTGTGAACGATAGTGCCATAAACCTAAGTTCATTTTAAATGAGGCAAACAGATTAATTGATATGTTAAGTGAATGCACTCTTAGGGAAGTGCAGAGAGCCCAGCATGCTAATATTGAGGAGTATTCTAGTCTCCATCTGTGATTGCATCCCTAAATTCTATGTCTTTATTCATCAAAGCAATATACATAAATTTCATAAAACATAATGTCTTTTTAAACATTAATTCCTCTGTGGGTTTTAAGTTTAATATTATGACTTTTCATAGCCTACATTTAAGACTGTTGTTTCACTTTAATTAATATTTAAATTTATAGTTTATCTCAAAATCCCATTTTAAATTTAATTCATTATGTGAAAAGTTATGATAAGAATTCATGATTTAAATTTAAGAAAAAAATTAACTACACATGTTAATGGGTGTCAAATAAAGTAATTTATACTTAATGAACAAAGCTAATATCATTAAATAAGGTGGAAAAAGTATAGAGCTATTGAATTTCCAGACACATAAAAATTAAAAGAAATAAAATGTCAAAGTGATGAAAAAATCCAATTAGCCACAAAAAATTAAAATAAAATACAATTTGATAGATAACATAAAATTTAAATGTAGCAAATTCAAGAGAAATATAATCTTATTATAATGATAAAACTAATGTTTTCTGAAAGGGTGCCCCAAGGCTATGATAGTTTCTTATTCATGATCATCTATATCATTTAAATAAACACAGCAGCATTAAAACTCATCCCAAATAACCTCTGCCTTCAAATTTGCACCTTTTCTGCACATTCTGTGCAAATGGAATCAGGTAATTGGATTATGTTATTTATCACAAAAATTTCAAGGTCTTTCTTAGTATAATAGATTTAATCAGTTTTCCTTTATACTGCTTAATAATAAATGATAAGTATTCATTCATTATTGGATATTTTCATCATTTATACATTTGGGTTGACATATACTACAGATATAGAGATTGTTCTACTAGACTATACCTGAATGTTTGCGATCTTACTGACATAACGCTAGGTGAAGAACGACTGTTTGAGTCATATATAATTCCATTTTACGTAATGAGACAGTTACATCACTGTCTAAGATATCTGCAGCATATTATATTCTAATAAATAGCTTGTGAGCTTCTAGCTTTAATCTCTCTACCTTTTTATCATCAGTATGTTTCATATTGTCTGGTGGCTCATTAGCTCACTTTTATTTTTTTTGTTAGTTCTTTGGGAATTGCATACTGCATATTTTGATGATATTCACCTTCCTCCCCCCAACTTTTCCCGTAACTACGCTTCCGCATTCTCACATAACCACATACGGTGCATGATGTGATCTCTGTCTTTTACATCACTTATCCATGAAGAGTCATTATGCTAGGTACCTCATTAACTTGTGGACCATTTTTGTATCTTAGTAAAATCAAAAGACCTTTAATTATAACTGAACTGTTTTAAATATATTCTGTTATCAGGTAATTTGCATTTTCTTCCTTTTGGGTACTGCTATATGGCTTATAAAAATTTATTTCATGAATCCATTTTATGGACTTTCTGTTGTATTGACTGTGCTTTGGTGTCATATCACTCTACAATCAAATATGAACATTATCAGGATTCTTTTCCATTTCTTTTAACATGTGGAATCCACCTGTTCCAGCTTGACTTTTGGAAAAGATTGTTCTTTCCCTATTGAAAAAACTTTCTGTTCATCTTAAAAACCAGTCAATGCTAGATACATGGTATCATCTCTGTGCTTCTGGTTAACTTTTAGTATTTTGCTGAATGGCTTACTCTTAAAATAGTAACACTAGTTAAGTGATTGTAGTCATTTTATAGTAATTTTAAATAGAAAATGTATAAATCTGTCATATTTACTCCTTGTATATGTGTACATGTGAGTAGATGTATACAGATTTTCTAGTCTCCACAATGCATCAATTTACTTATTTTTATCTTTAAAATGTTAAATCGATTTTCATTGGTTATTTTATTTATTTACATTTGAAGTGTTCCCCTTCTCAGTTTCCTCACCTCAAGCTCCCATCCAGTCACCTCTCCCCTTTACCCCTATATGGATGCTCCTCCTGCCACCTACCCACTCCTGCCTCACCACTCTACCCTATGCTGGGGAATGAAGCCTCCACAGGACCAAAGGCCTATACCCCCATTAATGCTAGATAAGGCAATGCCCTGCTGCGTATGTACTTGGATCCGTGGATCCCTCCGTGTATACTCTTGTTGGTGGTTTATTCCCTGGGAGCTCTGGGGGTTCTGGTTAGTTGATATATTTGTTCTTCCTATGGAGTTGCAACCCCCCTCTGCTCATTCTTTCCATACCCTAACTCTTTTATTGGGGTCTTTGGGCTCAGCTCAATGATTAGCTGTGAGTGTCTGCATCTGTATTAGTCAAGTGCTGGCAGAAGCTCTCAGGGGACAGCTATTCCAGGCTCCTGTCAGCAAGTGCTTCTTGGCATCAGCAATAGTGTCAGGAGGGGGGCGCATTTGGTGACTGTATTCGGGATGAATCCTTAGGTGAGGAGGTCTCTAGACGGCCTTTCCTTCAGTCTCTGCTCAAGTTTTTGCCCCTGTGTTTCCTTTAGACAGGGACAATTCTGGGTTAAAAAATTTGAGACATGTGAGTGGCCCTATCTTTCAACTTGCTGGGTATTTCGGCTAAAGTCGTCCCCATTGGGTCATCGGAACCTCTTGTTTTCCTGACATCTGGGACTTTCTAGTGGCTATCTCCAGTTTTTCACCCCACACTGTTACATACTTCTATTCATTTTCCTGATCTTCTGTACTTTTCTCCAGTCACTTCCAGTACCTGATCTTGCCCCTACTTTTTCCCCCTCCCACTCCACTTTCTCTTATAGGGCCCTCCCTCCCACTATTTCCTGTGATTATTTTGTTCCCCCTTCTAAGTAGGATTGTAACATCCACACTTTGATCTTCCTTCTTCTTAAGCTTCATATGATCTGTGAGTTATATCAAGGGTATGCTGAGCTTTGGGGCTAATATCCACTTATTAGTGAGTACAGTGTTCATTTGTTGTGACTGAATTACCTCACTCAGGATGATATTTTCAAGTTCCATCCATTTGTCTGCAGATTTCATGAAGTCATTATTTTTAATAGCTAAGTAGTATTCCATTGTGTAAATGTACCACATTTTTTGTATCCATTCTACCGTTAAGGGACATCTGGGTTGTTTCTAGCATCTGGATATTATAAATGAGGCTGCTATGAACATAGTGGGGCATGTGTCCTTGGTATATGTTGGAGGGTCTTTTGGGTATATGCCCAGTAGTGGTATAGTGAACTGCCAAGTAGTTTTCCAAACTGGTTTAACAAGCTCGCAATTCCACCAGAAATGGAGAAGTGTTCCTCTTTCTCCACATTCTTGCCAGTATCTGCTGTCCCCTGAGTTTTTGATCTTAGTCATTCTGATTGGTGAGTAACTCAAGGTTATTTTGATTTACATTTCCCTTATGACTAAGGACTGAACATTTTTTAAGTGCTTCTAGGCCATTCAAGATTCCTTAGTTGAAGATTTTTTGACTCTGACCCAAATTTTATTAGGTTTCTTTGGTTCTCTGGACTCTAACTTCTTGAGATTTTTATATAGTTTAGATATTAACCCTCTATCAGATGTAGGATTGGTAAAGATGTTTTCACACTTTGTAGGTTGCTATTTTGTCCAATTGACAGTGTCCTTTGCCTTACAGAAGCTTTGTAATTTTATGAGGTCTCATTGGTCAATTGTTGATATTAGACTCTGAACCATTGGAGTTCTGTTCAGGAAATTTTACCGTTCTGATGTGTTCAAGGCACTTTCCCACTTTCTCTTCTATTTGATTCAGCATATTGGTTTTATGTGGCGGTTCTTGATCAACTTGGACTTGAGCTTTACACAGGAGATAAAAATGGATCAATTTGTATTCCTTTACATGAAGACTGCCAGGTGAGCAAGCACTATTTGTTAAAAATGCTATCTTTTTCCCGCTGGATGGATGATGTGATTATACACATAAGTGACCCTAAAAATTCTACCAGAGAACTCCTACAGCTGATAACCAACTTAAGCAACATGGCTGGATATAAAATTAACTCAAACAAATCAGTAGCCTTCCTCTACTCAAAGGATAAATGGGCAAAAGAAGATATTAGGGAAACAACACCCTTCAAAATAGTCACAAATAATTTAAAGTATCTTGGTGTAACTAACCAAGGAATTGAAAGATCTATATGACAAGAACTTTAAGTCTCTGAAGACAGAAATCAAAGAAGACCTCAGAAGTTAGAAAGATCATCCATGCTAATGGATCTGCAAGATTAACACAATAAAAATGTCCATCTTATCAAAAGCAATCAATATACAGATTCAATGCAATCCCCATCAAAATTCCAACTCAACTCTTCACAGAGATATAAAGTGCAATTGTCAAATTCATCTGGAATAAGAAAAAACCCAGGATACTGAAAACTATTCTTATCAATAAAAGAAATTCTGAGAAAATCACCATCCCTGACCTCAAGCTCTACTACAGAACAATAGTGATAAAAACCCACGTGGTATTGGCACAGAGACATACAGGTAGATCAATGGAATAGAACTGAAGTTTCAGAAATAAACTCATTCAGTTATGGTCACTTGACCATTGACAAAGAAGCCAAAATTATCCACTGTAAGTAAATTTTTAATACAATATATTCTGATTATGGTTTCTTCTCTCTCAAATATTTTGATATTCTATTTGGCTAATCCCACATCCAAATCCACCATTTTTCTTTCTCTTTCTTGTTTGGATACACGCAGGCATCGAAAACATTAAAATAAAATTAGATAACATCATACCAGGGTCCTGTCTGCAAGCCTATCTTGGAATCAACAATTGTGTAGGTGTTTGGTGTTTGCGGATTGAATGGATTGCATGGTGGGGTGGTCTCTGAATGACCACCTTTCCTTCTGAGAGACTCTGCCAGCACCTGAATAAAACTGATGGAGATACTCACAGCCAACCTTTAGACTGAGCCTGGGGACCTCAATGGAAGCATTATGGGAAGGGCTGATGGAGCTGAAGGGCACTGTAATCCCATAGGAAGAATAGTATCAACTAACCAAACCCCTCTCAGGGACTAAATCACCAACCAAGAGTATATATGAGCCAGTCCATGGCTCCCACTACATATGTAGTAGATGATTGCCTTACCTGGTATCAGTGAGAGAGGGTCACATTGTCCTGTGGAAAATTGGTGCCTCAGAGAAGGATTAGGCCTGAGTATGTGGGTAGGTGGGGAAGCCCCATTTTAGAGGCAAAGTGAAGGGGAATAGGGTGGTTGGTTCATGGAAGGGAGATCGGGAAGGGAGATAACATTTGAAATGTAAACAAAATAATTAACAAATTTAAAAAATTGGATAACACCAAGTAAAACAGAACACAGAAGAACAATCAGAAACTCAAAGAACCCCTCCCCCCAAAGCTCAAGAAACATAGATATGAAAACACACACATTCACCCACACAGAAACATCAAATCAGAAGCCATTAGATATATACACAGACACATACAAAATAAAACATAGGGGGAAAGGCAACAAAAACATTATAAGATGAAGAACCATGCAAAATGCTACTGATGGTGTGTGTGTGTGTGTGTGTGTGTGTGTGTGTGTGTGTGTGTGTGTGTGTGTTGATTATTGACAGCTAGGGATGAGGCCTGGCATGACAAGGTTGTACACCCACTTCCTCCTTTGGAAAAAGCTGATATTTCATTTATAAGCAGATATCAAAGATTGGTTTTAGGTTAGGGATGTAGGCTTGTGTACATTATTTTCTATCTTCTCCTATAATCTCTTTCTCCCCTCCCATACAGATCCATGCTGTCTTATTTCTCTCTACTATGAGAAGACAAAATGGCAAATAGATATTAATATTATACAAACAAAAACGTACAGGACACAGACACACAGAAATGGACTCATAAAAAACAGAAAATCTGAAACCATAATATTGAAGCAAGAGGCTGTAAGATAAAATAATATTCAAACAAAGTCATGAGACACACACAAAATTTTCCAAAATACGCCTGAGTTTTGTTGGTATTGTCTTTGGTTTAGTTTGGTTTTGGTTTTGGTTTTTGTTGGCCATCTATTGTTGGGTGTGAAGCCATTATGCAAGTGTGATTTATGGACCTAATATGGCACTATTAGTGAAAATTATTTTTTCTTTTGCAAATGAGTGTCAATTGGAGACAGTTTCTTGGTTGGGGAGAGAGTTTGTTTCTCCTACTCCATCTCTTCACTTGCCTGGCTTGATTCTTTGCAGGACTGTGTATTCTGAAACAGTCTTTTTGAGTTATCTGTGCATCACTCTTATTGTATCTTATGTATTATTCACAAAAGAAGGTTCCTCAGACAGGAGTTTAAGCCAATAGAAAGTCCTTATTAGCTACTTAGTAACTACAACTTAGATGATCAGGATCCCAATGTAGGAGTCAGATGTGCTAAGGTCTAGAGCCCTGTTATATTGTGTTTGATAGACTCAGCTGCCTTGGTGTCTTCCAACTCAGTCTCTTCACTTCTTCATCATACCATCATGAGCCCTGAGAGGTTTGAAGAAGAAATCCTATGTAAGGCAATGTTCTCGTGACTTTCACTCTATGCATATTTTACAATTGTGTGTCCCTGTATTGGTCCCTATCTACTGCAGAATAAAGCATCTCAGATGATGGCTGAGTAAATCAATAATCTATGGGTGTAACACGGTGGCTGCAATCACTTTATTGATGCGTTTCTTTAGCAATACAAAAGTATTTGGTTTTTCTAGTCCCATGGCATATCTACTTTCATGTTCTTAGTCAGCTGAGTAGTTTCCCTACTGTCTGAACGAGTTGGCATTTCCCACCAGTTATTTATAGAGCTTCTCCTTCCCTACAGTCTTCGTTTGTTTTCTTTATAATAACCCTTCATATTGGGGAAATAAAATTTCAAAGTAATTATAATTGGCATTTTCTGAGTATGCAAGGATATTGGATATTTTTCATATATTTATCTACCACTTATATTTTTTCTATTAATTATAGTCTGTTCCATACATTTGAATATATTGGATTGGATTAAATTTTTGGAGGTGTTTAATTTCAAGTGATGGTTCGTATAATTACTATTAGACTATCATATTAAAAAGTAACAATATCAGCCAGGCAGTGATGGCGCACGTCTTTAATCCCAGCACTTGGGAGGCAGAAGCAGGTGGATTTCTGAGTTCGAGACCAGCCTGGTCTACAGAGTGAGTTCCAGGACACCCAGGGCTACACAGAAAAACCCTGTCTTGAAAAAAAACCAAAAAAAAATAAAAATAAAAATAAAAAAATAAAGTAACAATATCTCATTAAAAGAAGTTTTAATTTTTCATCCTTTTTCTTAGAAAGGCTGTGAAACAAATGTTAAGATTCTCATTTTCTAATTGAAAATAACTAGATAATGTGTTTTTGTTTTAATAGTGTATTATTTATTCTAAAATATATATGATGTGTTTACAAGATATTTCTTCTTATATATTATCATAATCCTAACATTACTTGTCAATTCTGTTGTTTTATTTCTCTTTTTAGTTACTAATATCAAAATACTCTATTCTGAACTTGTAGCAATTCATAATAGGTAGTTGGCTACCAATAAATATAAACAGAATGACAAATTTTCAAATTTTTGGAATCCATCCCTTTCTTAGGGTTTCTATTTCTGCAAAAAAACCCACCATATCCATAAAGTAAGCTTTGGAAGAATGAGTTTATTTGGGTTATACACCCACATCATATCCATCAGTGGAGGAAGTTAGAACAGGAATTGACGCAGCACTAGAACCTGGAGGCATAATTTTATTTGAATCCAGTATATTATATCCCACCATATAAAGTACTTGGTAAGTCCCAGAATGTGAGAGAAATTATCTCAATAAATATGTTGGGCAATGTTTTAGAACTGTAACTGAGGTTGTCCTCTTATTTCCACATGAATACACATACATTTTTACGTATACCTATATGGGCACGTGCCTCTGAATACATACGAGCATATACACCCAGAAACAGTGAGACAGAGAGATGAGAGAGAGAGAGAGAGAGAGAGAGAGAGAGAGATCTGTTAACTTGTATAAAGACAGTACAAAATTGCCATGAAGGCCATACTCATTATTACAAACTTAGGGATGTCTCATACATGTCTTCTTGGAAACATCACAAAGTCCAAATGTCCTGACTAGGGAGCCACAAAAGTCATGTTCCAGTAAGATGGCTACTGACAGCATACCTCAGAATTATACATGTGATTTTGACATCATGCAAGGTACAATGCTGTGGTATATATGGAAATATATATATGTGTGCATTTGTATACTTATATATTTATAATGTATGTATGTAATATATGTATAGATATGTATATAATACATAATGTAATATATATATGTATGTGTATATATATATTAATAGTGGAGGCATATCTTATGATTATATAGTCCCTAAACTTGTTTAGTTCACTCTCTGCTCCCTGTCTGCCATGAGCCAGAGATGCTCTTTTTCCGTATTCATACCACAAGTATTACATTTTATCCATGTACAGGGACCAAATGAAGATGAGCAGAACCCTGAGAAAGCATGTTCTAATAAAACAAATATATCTTTTAATTTGTTTTACCAGGTCTTTTCCCACTAGTATATTTAATTTCGTTTGAAACAGGACAATAATTTTAGATGTTTAATAGGATTTTAAATAAGCATTAAATATATTAGTATAAAGAGAAAAATTGAAACGTATAGCACAATTAGGGAGGTTTTGTACATATTGAGGGCAATATTACATATAAAAGAATCCTTAAAGAATTTCAGATATACAAGGACTGGGACTAGTTCTCAAATTTGTTTTGACAAATTGATAAGTGATAACTTTAAGGTGACTTTACATATCACTCATTCATATGATTATGTGTACGTGTCTCTATGTGTGTGTATGAAAGAGAGTAGTATATATGTATTTACAATAAACCACTGACTTAGTTATATACAAACATAAACATAGATAACAGTATATGTAATTTTTGCTATTTATAGCTTTTAATATTAGATTATCAACATTTACTTTATATCACATACTTCACTGATCTAGACACTATTCACTATATATCTGGGGTCTTTGTTTCAATTCCAATTAGTCGTATTTAAATTCTTGCTGAATAATTTTCCACAAATCTCTAATATTAAATATTTTCCTGTTAAAGAGGTGTGAAATAAAGCCTTGAATTTGTAGTATTACTTATAGAAAAACAAATAAATATATTTCATAAGTCCTTTCATATTGTAAAAGTTAAACATAGAACCTAACTAAAAATCTTCTTTGACCTGTTATTATATCAGCATATTTAACAGTGTCTATAGCTGTTTAAAATACTCTCAAAACATAAATCTGAAGCCTGGCTCCAACTTTCTATACATACTTTACATTGGTGTGTAGTATTACACACTTTTGTAGCTCTGAAATTCTTGATTTGTATATGTACCCTCTAAGAAGGCCTCCATTCTTCCTCTTGAAAATTTATAACTGACAAATGAAACCTTATGATATTCAAATATATATTAAAATGTATATATTTTAGTTTATAAATTAACATATATATTTGATAAGAATGTTTCATAATTTTTATTTAAGACAGAGATAAACCTAAATGCACTCTTTTTCAGGTTTTTTCAAATAACATAAAGCAAATCAGGACAGCTTGCTTAATCTGAATTATTTATACTAGTATTCATCTATCAAGATTCAATGGAAGAAATGAAAATTCCTCTACATATTTCAGGAAGAAAATATATTGTGTATTTCAAAATGAAGATTTACCAAACACTCAAGAGTATCAAATTCATTGAAAGTCATACTTCTTATGAGATTTGATTCCCTCTTTTTCATCACTAGAAGGCCAGTGTGCCCATTTTTTCCTCAGAGTCAACTTGAAGGCCTCTCTTATTCATTCATTGTGTCATATGTATTGATGACTGGGTATATAGATCTGCAAAATAAATACTCTGTAGATATATGAAATATACTATTTTATCATAATGATTTTAAATATCAGTCTTATAATATTTGTTTAATGAAAATAATTAGACTTAAGTATTCTAATATATTCCAAGTAGTCATTGTAAATATCATACGTAGATAGGAAAGTAAAGCAGTGTTAATGAGTCTTGGGATTCCACTTTCACAGTGTTGTGAAATTAACAACTGAATAAAGCTAACAATTTTTGTGTTTTTTGTTTTGTTTTTTCTGTCTTATCTGGTCACTCTAAATGAACTCCTACTCAGCAGTCACGACGTTGTTTGTGATTTCCCCAAATCACAAATTCTTAAGGAAATATATCTTTATCTTGTAACTCAGAATCCTTTGAAATATTTAAAATGATTTTGTTATATATGGAAAAGTTTTCACAAATTTAAATGATAAAAATAATGAAAGTTGTATGTATGTATATATGTATGTCTACATGCATTCTCTCAAAGCAAATGAAGACTCTTAGTAAGTATATTATTCATATAGAATTTCAAAACTAAATTTTGCATTGCAAATAATTTTATTGTCTTTATTTGTTGTGCTTTTTTGTACACCCATGCCCTTTTATGTATCACAGCATATATGGAGAACACAGGACAAATTATGAGATTCAGTTCTCTTCCTATCCAGTGAGCCATTTCACCAACCCTGTGCACATTTTGATGACTTGTGGAATTTCTTGAGGGTAGTGATATTACTGGAACAATGGGTACATATTAAGAAGAATAGGTTTTATAATTCAAATGAAAAAGCCATGCACACAGTCAGAAGGTACATATGACACCATTAAAAGGGGAACTATCTTTAAAAACAATTCATAATTCAAGATGTCTCATGTGATACTCTGTTACATGTAGTTTTAAATAAAACCCTCACGAAATCCTGCTATGCACTTGCATTGTTGGTTTTGCCCACCCCCACATCTAGCTCTATGAGACCATCTTACCCTGATTTCCATGGCAAGCTTGCTAAGCTAACCAAACCAGTTTAACCTGAAATGCTTGGAGCTACCATTCACATTTCTCTGTGGCCAGCAAACACTCACTCAGCTTCCCTTAGCCCCACAAAATGAAAACATTAAAGACTTATACCATGCAGATTTATAAAGGCAGATCTCCAACCCCAAAATGCAAAGAACACACAACTCAGTTAATATAAATATAAGCTGCATGCCTAGATTGGGCAAATATACCCTACACTACTCTCTTGCCCAGCTATGAAATCCCAGGCTACTGGCGGCTCCTCCAGGCCACGTGGGTCTGTTCCATCTTCAACCTCTTCTTTCTCCATCTTCTTCTCCCTTCGTCCTCTATCTCTTCTCCTTTTCTCCCTTCTCTAAAACTTTAAGCTCTGTCTTTTCCTTCCACTGCCCAATCACAGGCTCTAACTTATATTTGACTAATTAAGATTTTACCTGACATCACCTGAGTATGTGATTTATACTCCTCATGGCGGCACCCTTCTTGAGGGAGCAAAATTAGCATCAAAATACAAACAATAATCCACAATATTCTCTGGGAAAAAATAACAGTGAAATGAGAAATAATATTAACACAGTTTAAGGATAAGCTGTATACTCTACCAGAAATGCTGGTAGTAATCAAAAAAAGCATTTCCTAAAATATTCAGCAGTTTTACATGTAAACAAATGGTACAATATCTTTCCATTAAATGAAAACCATGTTTATAAATCTTTAAGAAATAAAAGCATTTTTCTCTGCTATGCAGTCAACACCACATTCCATAATAATACGTTCAAAGCAGCTACATTTTCATTGTTGTGTGCTCACTTATGTTGAATAACTCATCTAAATTAAAATAATTTGTGTTTCTAGCTTAAAGACATTCTTTTAAAAATTTATTCCTCTCTCATATAGTTCATTCCAACTGCAGTTTACTCTCCCTTCCCTCCAAATACAGCATAACAAGCTACAATAAGATCAGGCACATAATCTTACATATAGGATGAATGAGGCAATTCAGTAAATGGAAAAAAAGTCCTAAATTAGACAAATGAGTTAGAAACATTCCCCACTCCCACTTTTAGGAATACCAAAACCCACCAAACTATACAACCTCTGCATATATGCAGAGGACCTAGGTCAGATCTATACAGGCTCTTTGATCTCTGTGAACTCACTTGAGTCCCAGTCTGTTTTGGTTCTGTTTTGTATTCTTGTGGTATCTTTGATCAGTCTGGCTCTTCCAGTCCTTTCTTCCTGTCCTATGCAGGACTCCCCAAGCTCCACTTAATTTTGCTGTGAGACTCTACATCTGTTCCCATCAGGTGCTGGATGACTTCTATCTGGTCTCCTTGATGACAATATTTCTAGGTTCAAGTCCCAGCATATCATGCAAGCATGACAAACTGTAGGTTTGCCAGCCATCTACTTGAGGTTTTGCCTGGTCACAGAAGATGGCCTGTTCAGGATCTATATCCCACATTACTAGGAGTTACCTAGTGTCACCCTTGTAGATTCCATGGAGCATGCATTGCATTAGGTTTCTACATCACTCCCCAAATTTCCCAAATGCTAGTCATCTCTTCCAGTATTCTCTCTCTCCTTCCCCTGCACCTGGTCCCTTCTGTTCCCATCCCTATCTGCTCCAAGTCCACCCTTGAAATCTATTCTATTTCCTCTTCCAAAGGAGGATTCTTCCTTTAGCCCTCATTGTTATTTAGCCTTAAAGACAGTCTTTTAAAAATAACTTTTGTATATTTTATATACCTTTAATCATAACATAATAGCATCAAAATATGTTGTTATAAAATGTTCAGTGTCTCTCCTTGCTAAATACTGTATCAAAATCAACATAACTTTAAAGTAAAAATATGTTCCTAATTCAAATGTAGTTTAACGATTCTTCCAATGAAACTATTGATGGAAGTCTAAATGCATGACTTACTCTAGATAGCTTTCATGTAACTAAAGCATCATCTCTTGGGAACACAAACTGCTACAAGGCAGTAAGATCGGTAATACTGTATTTGTTGCCTAAAGTGCCATGCAGAACTGAAGTGCTGCATTTACCAGGAACTGCTCTTCCATCACACAGTATGTTTAAGAGCTCCTTTAGTGCTTCAGAGGCATTAACTAATCATTGCACTCAATAACTTAAGGTTTTATCCCTTAAACACAACTAAAGAAAGAAGGAAAGTGTTTTTTCGAAGTCTACATTATAAGTCAGGGTGAAGTCAAGACAGAAACTTCTGTGTTTTTCATATGATTTAAATGGCTAGACTTGTGTTTCCCACAAAAAAAGCTCTACATAATGGGAATTGCTGATTGAAGCTAAGACCAGGAAAGACAGTTGGGAAATTTTCAAAGCACAGTTTATTTTATCTTATTAAGATTTGAGCCATCATTTGTCAGTATATTTCATGAAGACTCATCCATATTCAATAAAAAATGGTAGATATTGGGGAGGTAATCAGTAGCAATATGGAGAGCTAAAGAGTAAGTTTCAAGGGTGCAAGTATTGCTGTTTTTATGTGTAGAAGCAGATAGTTTCTTGTACTAGTCAAAGAGCTTTATAGTTGACTAGGCATTTGTATTTAGCAAAGTAAAAATAAATTAAAGATCATGGCCACATTATTATATAAACTTCAGTTTCTAGTCAGTTATTTACCACCACGTTATGGTTCCTAACAGTTTTCTTGGCTGTCCAAATGTTAAATGATATTATTTGGGTCATGCTATATTGGATAAATTTCAACATATTTCTCCTGTTATCCTTCCTTGCTAGAATATACCAGGTCTAAGAATAGTTGCTGTGTGGGAGATTTTGCCTAAGGACAAATTTGTAGGGCTCAATTTCTATCCATGTTACATATTTTTGTTAGGATGGATCAGATATATATGGCAAATGTAAAAGTAATTTTCTGCCATTTTTTTGTGCCCTAGGTTGTACATTAATACTGTCTGGAGAAAACTTGATCAGAAGTCACACTAATAGCATACACTTGTGATTTTATCATTTCTGCTTAATTTCTATGGATTTTCCATTGCTAAATTGAAAATTATGATGACAATAACGTCAAACATGCCCATGTATTCATATTTCTATGAATATAAAATAATGTGATATATATATAATTTGAAAATAATGCTTAGCATGTACTCAAAATAGATTATTTATCCTGTGGAAGTTTTAGGTAATTTAATCTTATTTCCCCTGTACATTTTAGTTGATATCTATGTGTGTTCTAAGACTAACAGTCTTAGTCAGGGTTTCTATTCCTGCACAAACATCATGACCAAGAAGCAAGTTGGGGAGGAAAGGGTTTATTCCGCTTACACTTCCAATTGCTGTTCATCACTAAAGGAAGTCAGAACTGGAACTCAAGCAGGTCAGGAAGCAGGAGCTGGTGCAGAGGCCATGGAGAAATGTTTCTTACTGGCTTGCTTCCCCTGGCTTGCTCAGCTGGCTTTCTTATAGAACCCAAGACTACCAGCCCACAGATGGTACCCCCCACAAGGGGCCCTCCCCCCTTGATCATTAATTGAGAAAATGCCTTACAGCTGGATCTCATGAAGGCATTTTCTCAACTGAAACTCCTTTCTCTGTGATAACCGCAGTTTGTGTCAAGTTGACACAGCCAGTACACTAACTCAAAGTTGTGTGTAATCAATTAAAAAAATCAAAACTGAAAGCAAAAATTTTGTTTCTGATATACTAAATTACCATGAAAAATAAACGATTTTAACCTTTCCAAATTATTGTCCTCAGTAAATTTTGAAAACTCTAACTAAAATGTTTCCAAGTCTTTTCAAGTCTAAAGCTCTTTGATTCAAACACATACATTGGTTTAGAACTGCATAATAATTTCAACATTTAAGATAAATCCAGTGTTCTGAAACTAGATGAATATAGGCTACATCATTGTATTTTATCTTCTTTTTATTTTTCCCTTCTTTCATATATTACATCCTGACAACAGTCTACCCTTACTTGGTTCCTACCAGCCTTCTCTGAGCTCCTCTCAACACCAGATTTACTACTCCTCCATTTCTCTTAAAAACAAAACAAAATAAAAACAAACAAACAAACAAAAACAGTCTCCCAACAATATCAACTATGCATAAAAGGTTACAGTAAGACAGGCACAAGCTCTCCTACTAAGGTCGGATGAGGCAAACCAGTAGGTGGGCATTTTAGTATAAGAGAATATTTTTGTTTAAAATATACTGTTAATGTTTCTGTGCAATATGAATTAGAGTGTCAATGTCGTAGGGGGTGCCTATGTTTTGCTGGATAGTACCATAGCAGCAGAAAAAATGAATTCTTAGGTTATTAGGTCTCTTGAAGTGTTTGGAGGGTTTGGAGGGTTTGGAGGTTTAAACAATGTTAAATCATCATTCAGTAGTGACAAAAAGTAACTTCTCTTGGGGTAATATTCATTTTTGGAGAGCTTACTAATTATAATGGTTAAATAACATGGATAATCAAGCATAGAGAAATTGTCTAATTATAAATCATGAACACTGAAATAAATCAAGAAATTAGTTGTGTGTGTGCTTATGTGCTTTATATTGGACTCTACGTGCATTCTATGTGATTATTTGGAAAAATAGAAAAAATGTTTGATTAATGCTTATGATAACAGTGTTTTAGCTATAAAATTTTGTTGGAAGTTTAATCAGAAGGCTTTCACATGAAGTACATGAAATAAATGTTTATCACTATTGTTATCTTTGCATATATCTGATATTATCTCAACTGATTAGGTAATATTGTGCTAGTGCATTTGTTTCATAATTTGCAAAAGTATGCTTATACATGGAAAAAAATTTAAAGTTAATTATTGAATGCATTGTTAATTCATAATGTGAATAGACATAATAAGCAGAAATACCTAGATCTCTGTGAGCTCAAGGTCAACCTTGTATACATAGTGACTTTCAGGACAGTCAGAGGTACAAAATGAAAGCTGGTCTTAAGTAAACAGAAACAAAAGAATATAAAAAAGTTGATTCATCGAAGGACAGTATTGCTGAGTTCCGCGCTATGCACAGTACACACTGGGCATGATTGGCCCACTATTACACTCTTTTTGGGTTTGGAACCAAGAAACAGGTACAAATCTGTTACTTCTTATGCTTGAAACTTTAATACTTTTGTTTCTGAATTTTGTTGCAGTCTTTTAGCACATATAGAACAATAAAAGACTTATTGATAGGTTGAAATTTAATCCCATACCTGAAAATTCTAAGGGTTTTGAAGATTATGACACTGATGAGAAATAATAGTTGGCATTTCACCATGCTAAATTTATGGCCCTAACATATTAGACTTACGAGAAAACAATGGCATATTAGAAAGTTGGGTTTTCAGCTTTCTAATAAAAGAATTATTAAATATTATTCTAATATTTCAGGTTGTGACTCTTTAATATGTGATTTTTATTATTATTACCATTTTATAGTTAGATTATTTTCCCTATTGCTTTCTTCTGTTTAGTCCCTTCCCAGCTATTCTTCCTATGGCATCTCTTTATTTTTATTTTTACTTTTATTTATTTTTTTGGTGGATTTTACAAATAGCCAAGAAGCACATTTTATCATTTGGTAGACATGACATGATGTCTAACGTGAAGATGTAAATATCACTTCAACAATATCGATAATTATAAACAGTTTATATGATGATGAGTTATCTAGTCTTTTCCACAAAATTATTTAATTTTATATGGAATTCTTAATTGTATTTTTTAGCTATTCAATGAAGTATTTTAAAGTGGCCAAGGACTAAAAATAACTAAGTTCTGAAAAGAGGAATATAAATAAAGTTGACTTAACAAAATTATTTTAAAAGTATTTTTGAAGACTAATTAAAGCATTATAAAAGTTTCAAATATTGTTGGTTTAATTAGTCATAGTGAGTATTAAGGGATTAATTTAAATATTACATCAATTTTCTATAAAATTTTAATCAATGCAAAAGAAAAATCTGTGGCATGTTTATGATTTTAATGTATCACATAACTCGCCATAAGTTTAAATATTTTATTAAGTCTTTTTAAAATTTTTGACACTTTATTTACATTTCCAATGTTTCCCCTTTTCTGGGTGTCCTCTTTGGAAACTCACTATACCCTCCTCCTCCCCGCCTCTGTGAGGGAATTCCTCCTCCCACCTACCCACCCACCCATCCCCACATTCCCACCTTGACATTCCCCTTTACTGGGGCCTCTAGCACCCTCAGGCCCAAGGGACTCTCCTTTCTCCCTGATGGCCATGGAGGCCATCCTCTGCCACATATGTAGACAAACCATGGGTCAATAGATGTATATTCTTTGGTTGGTGGTCCGAACTCCAGGATGACGGGGGGGGGGGAGTTCAGGCCCACTGATGCTCTTGCTCCCTCCATGGGGCTACAAACACCCTCAGCTCCTTCAGACCTTTCTCCAACCCCTCCATCTGGGACCTCACTCTCAGTCCAGCGGTTACTGTTAAGTGAAACTTGGACATTCTGAACTTTGGGGCTAATATCCGCTTATCAGTGAGTACATACCATGTTCATTCTTTTGTGACTGAGTTACCTCGCTCAGGATGATATTTTCAAGTTCCATCCATTTGCCTGCAAATTTCATTAAGTCATTGTTTTTAATAGCTGAGTAGTACTCCATTGTGTAGATGTACCACATTTTCTGTATCCATTCCTCTGATGAGGGACATCTGGGTTGTTTCCAGC
>CM052709.1:43630549-43653504 GCA_028551405.1 Uromys caudimaculatus | reverse complement strand
GGTCTGCCTTTATATGTTACTTGACCTTTTCCCCTTACTGCTTTTAATATTCTTTCTTTTTTTGTGTGTATTTGGTTTTTTCACTATAGTGTGACGGGATGAATTTCTTTTCTGGTCCAATCTGTTTGGAGTTCTGTAAGCTTCTTGTATAATTATGTTCATCTCTTTCTTTAGGTTAGGAAGATTTCGTCTATAATTTTGTTGAAGATATTTGCTGGACCTTTAAGTTGGGAATCTTCACTCTCTTCTATACCTATTATCCTTAGGTTCTGTCTTCTCATTGTGTCCTGGATTTCATGGATGTTTTGCGTTAGAAGCTTTTTGCATTTTGCATTTTCTTTTACTGTTGTGTCGATGTTATCTATGGTATCTTCTGCTACTGAGATTCTCTCTTCTATTTCTTGTATTCTGTTGGTGATGCTTACATCAATGGTTCCTGATCTCTTTCCTAGGTTTTCTAACTCTGGGGTTGTCTCCCTCTGTGATTTCTTTATTGTTTCTATTTCTATTTTTATCTCCTGGATGGTTTTATGCATTTCCTTTGTCTGTTTGATTGTGTTTTCTTGCACTTCTGCCTGTTTGATTGTGTTTTCCTGTAATTCTTTAAGGGATTTTTGAATTTCCTCTTGAAAGGCTTCTCGTTGTTTATCACTGCTCTCTTGTATTTTTTTAAAGGTGTTATTCATTTCTTTCTTAAAGTCTTCTATCATCATCATGAGAAATTATTTTAAATCTGAGTCTTGCTTTTCTGGTGTGTTGGGGTATCCAAGGCTTGCTGTGGTGGGAGAGTTGGGTTCTGATGGTGCAGAGTACTCTTGGTTTCTGTTCTTTATGTTCTTACCCTTGCCTTTTGCCATCTTGTTGAGTCTGATGTTAGCTGATCTTACTCTGTTTGGTTGTGGCTTGCCCCTCCTGCAGGCCTCTCTGTCAGTACTCCTTGAAGACCAGCTCTCTCTGAGAGGTGTTTGGGTTTGGGGAGCTGTGGCTCCGGGTCTACTCTGGGGTGCAGAAGGAAATCGGAAAGATCTTGTCCTCAGCTGTCCCTTGGTTCCTATGCCCTGATGGCTCTGCAAGGGTCCCTCTTGGTCCAATGGATTTGAGCAGAAGTGGTGGTTTTGCCTGTGCTCAAAGGTGTGTCAGCACTCCTGAGATACCCGCTCTCACCTGGAGCCTTGTGGCCTAGGCTGGGGTCCCCAGGCACAGGCCTCTGGTGGCCCAGGCAGAGGTCTCTACCCACAGGTGGGAACCTGAAGGTTCAGAGATTTTGTGTTCCACGGCTTTTCAGGCACTGGGTCCTGGAGGATCCGGGTGGGTCCGGGTGAAAGGTGTTGCTCCCCTTTATCCCACTCACGGCTTTCCCAAGCTCCTGTGAGGGTAGCTTTTTCAGGTGTTTGTTGGCTATGGACTCCTGGTGATCCAGGCAGAGGTCTCCACCCACAGGTGGAAACTGGAAGGTTCAGAGATTTTGTGTCCCCCACTTCTCAGGTCCTCGGTCCTGGCGGATCCGGGCGGGTCCGGGTGAGAGGTGTTGCTCCCCTTAACCCCACTCACTGCTTTCCCAAGCTCCTGGGAGGGTAGCTTTTTCCAGCGCTAGTTGGCTATGGACTCCTGGTGACCCAGGCAGAGGTCTCCACCTCCAGGGGGTTTCTATACCCACCTACCTTGGTCCCTGTGTCTCCCAGGTTCAGAGCAGTTCCTGGTGAGCTGTGGAGGTTGTCTTGGGCCCACTCCCAGCTTTTCCAAGCTGCTGGGAGGGTATCTTTGTCCCGGCGCTATTTTATTAAGTCTTTAAGAACTTTATATGCCGTTTTAATCACATTCACCAAACTCTTTCCCTTAGTACCCCCAGATCTAGCCTGACGTCTGTAATCTCCATTTTCTCATCCTTTTCTATTTTTCAAATACTATTATTTCCCATTTGTGTTATTTTTAAGTTTCTCTGGGTAGAGTCATACAGTAGAACATGGATGACTCCATGCGCTAATCAGGAATGATGTAGTTAAAGAAAAAGGACTCTCTCTACCTTAGCAGCATCAAGTGTCCATAATTCCTCAGTGGAAACCTAAGAACCCCGTCTCTCCCCATGCTGAAAAGCATACTGGTTTTATCTTTCTTTATGTCTTGTATAGGCAGCTTCAGCTAGTGTTAGTTCATGAATGCACCAGTTCTGCCATGTCCAAATGACAGTGTTTTGATAAAGTTCCCTGGAAGCTTAACTCTTAGACATTTCTGACCCCTTCCTGTGTGTTGAACCATGAATATTGGGGATGAGGTGCAATTTATATGTCCCAGTTGTGACTGAGCATTCCATGGACCCTTATCCTCTTCCCTATTACCAACTGTGATTTTCTGTTTAGTTACTATCCTCAATTCAAACAAATAACGATTTCAGGTCTGAGACCTGCATTAATCTACCCATGAAGAAACAGATGTGAAACCTCATCCATTTTACAAATTAGTAGTAGGTTTATTTTGAGGCCTCTGAATCTCCAAAACATGCATTCTGCTACTTAAAACTTATTTGTTGGTTTTGCTAATATTAAAGAAATATATTTGTAATATTAAAAAATATTGAGGGATTAATCAATACTAATGTCAACTTTATAATGTTCCACTGTGAAGTGCCATTTTTGTTTACATATTCACTAGTATGTTTGTTCAATTACTTTTTCTGCTTGAAAAAAAATCATTTGAACAAATGTCAAATAATTTGATACTTAATAGCTAATTTCTAAAACTAAATAAGCACAAATTACTATAGGTACTAAAAGTATATAAATATGATGCCATGAACTACATAAAACTATTCATACATGACAGCAATTTTAAGAGTGCACCTTACAATGAGAGTGTACCTTACTAGTTTTAGAAAGAAACCAGCACTAATAAGCTCATATTAAGCAAAAATATTCAAATTTGTCTTTAAGGCAACAAAAGATGACAGGTATATTTTGTATATTGATTTGATATTATTTTTTCTATTTGGTGCTTGTAGACAAGGTCTCACATAGCCTAAGCTAGCTAACCTAAAATTTACTATGTAGCCAAAAATATCTTAATAGCCTAACCACCCTTCTAAATTTATCAGGTAGCATTATAGAAATATTCAACTACTCTTAGCCTCCATATTCATATATTAATAAAGGCATTTATAGTTTACAATGATATAGGATTGATTAATGCATATTAACGTCATCTTAAAATATGTTTCTATATTTAGAGTAATAGTCTTTTATCATCCTAAATGCAAAGTAATATTTAAAGAAAAAATACTATCTTCTCTAAATGACAGAAAATGTTATTTATCTACAATAGAATATTTATTTCCTTTCCTGAAGCATTAGTATTTTGAGTACATTCATAACATTCAACATGGTGATTGCCTCATATACTTTTTCAGTTCTATGTTATAGTCATGGTAGCCCCAATTCTGCTAGACAGCGTGTTAACATCATGGTTACATTAATGTAAAATTAAATATAATTTTGTTATTGAAGTTAAGCTTGAAGAGTTTTACAATTTCATTGTACTCTTAGCAGGGTCTTTTTCCTTCTTGTTTATTTTTGATATTATATTTTTGTCACACTATTTCTCCTTTCATCTTCTTACATCCAAACCCTCCTATATATCACTTCCAATATCTATGAAGTTTATATATGCTAAATATAGTCTATTGAGGCTATCAAGAAATGTATTTTACAATGTAGAAACTAAAGAAAATTGAACTGGAAGATAGTTTATCATATATAAATTCAAGACCAGTAGACCAAGAGAATATAACAGGAGACCAGAAATAAATTCAAAAAATATTTGATCAGTGCAACAAAAACATTTGTTGGGCTCCACAATAAGTTGTTTTGGACAACTGAATATTTACATATGAATAGAAAAATTATGTTCTCAGATTAACTTTGACACAATACTGTGTATAAGCAGTTTAAATATGTAAAAACATGAATTCAAATAGTACAATTACCAGAAAATCATATAGAAATAATAAATACCCTAAATATTACTCTGGGTTACATATCAGTTTAAGGACAGCCTACCAGGGATCTCCATTATCTCCCCACCTCTATGCACACCTTAATCAGACCAGCTAATTCTGAAGCATAATGGTTAGATTCACTTCCCCCAGCTGCCTTCAGCTGCCTGCTATCTACTCTAGATCCCTATTCTCCAGCTACCTCTTAACCTACCATTATTAGACTTGCTGATCTGGGAACCATATATTTCAAGGATACCTATTAGAGACCTGCCACACCAGGATCATTGAAGTTAGTCCCCCTCCCAATACCTACTACAACAGGAACACACAGAGACTAAAGCAAATCAGATGGCTAAAGGCCATCCAAAGAACACAAATCAACAAAACCAGAGCAATATGACATCTTCAGAGCACAACTATGCTACCACAGCAAACCCTGGATATCCTAACACAACAGAAGCACAAGAAAATGACTTTACGTTCAATCTTATAAAGATGTTAGACCCAGGCAGTGGTGGCACAAGCCTTTAATCCCAGCACTTGGGAGGCAGAGGCAGGCAATTTCTGAGTTTGAGGCCAGCCTGGTCTACAGAGTGAGTTCCAGGACAGCCAGGGCTACACAGAGAAACCCTGTCTCAAAAAACCAAAAAAAAAAAAAAAAAAAAAAAAAAAAAAAAAAAAAAAAAAAAAAAAAAAAAAAAGATGATAGAGGACTTCAAAGAGGAAATGAACAAATCACTTTAAGATATACATGAAAATACAGTAAAACAGGTACAGTCCTTTAAAAAGGAAATAAATAAATCCCTTAAAGAAATATATAATTAAACAAGAAAAAAACAAAAAACAAAAACTCTTCAAGATCTGACAATAGAAATAGAAGGAATAAAGAAAACAAAATGAGGAAGTCTTGGAGATAGAAAACCTAGGAAAGAGAACAGGAACAACAGATGCAGGAATCACCAACAGAATACAAGAGAAGAAAGAGAGAATCTCAAGTGTACAACCTACAATAGAAGAAATTGATAAATCTGTAAAAGAAAATGTTATATCTAAAAGGTTCCTGATACAAAACATCCAGGAAACCTGGGATACCATGAAAAGACATAACCAAAGAATAAAAAGAATAGTAGAAGGTAAAGTGTCCTATCTCCAAAGAACAGAAAATATTTTCAACAAAATCACAGATAAAAACTTTCCCAACCTAAATAAAGGGATGCATATTAAAATACAAGAAGGTGAGATCACCCCCTGTCTGCTCTTCTAAAGACACCATAGTCTAACGGTCTCTCCGGAGACCTGCTACAGCCAGAGCAACAGATGACCAGCATACTGGCCTATCTGAAGACCCCCACATCCTGAAAGCCTCACAGGAGGTCTGCTACAGCCAGGACCACAGGCCTCCCAGGAGACAGGTACAACCGAGGCACACAGGAGGCAGGCTCTAGACAGAGAAACCACTGAAAACAGCTAACTACAGATATGACCAGATGGCAAGAGGTAAGTACAAGACCATAAGCAGCAGAATCCAATACACTTTGGCATCATCACAACACAGTTCTCCCATCAGAGCAAGCCCTGGATACACCAACACACCCGAAAATCAGGAAGCTGACCTAAAATTCTCTCATGAAGATAGTGGAGTCCTTTAAAGGATGACATTACTAACCCACTGAAAGAAATACATTAAAACACAGATAAAAAATAGAGTTCATTAAAGAGGAAACAAATAAACCTCTGAAAAAATACTGGAAAACACAATCAAACAGGTAAAAAAAAATTTGAACAAAGCATTCCAAGACCTAAAATGGAAGTACAAACAATAAAGAAAACATAAATGGAGGCAGCACTTGAAATGGAAAACCTAGGAAAGAGGTCAGAAATTACAGATGTAATCATAACTAATAGAATATAAGAGATAGAAGAGAGAATCTCAAATGTAGAAGATGATACCTTAGAAGATATTGACACAACTATCAAAGAAAATTCAAAACAAAAAATTCCTTACCCCAAACATCTAGGAAATCCAGGACACAATAAAAAGATCAAATTTAAGAATAATAGGAATATAAGAGAGCAAAGAATCCCAGCTCAAAGGACCTGAAAACATTTTCCACAATGTCATAGAAGAAAACTTTCCCAACCTGCAGAAAGAAATGGCCAAAAATTGTGCAAAAAACCTCTAGAACACCAAATAGATTGGAACAGATAAGAAAATCCTCTCATCAAGCAATAAGCAAAATACTAAATGTACAGAATAAAGAAAGAATATTAAAAGCTTCCAGAGAAAAATTCCATGAAAAAATATAAAGCAGACTTATTAGAATTACATCAGACTTCTCAACAGAGACACTAAAATCCAGAAGAGCCTGGAAAAAAGCCATGCAGACACTAAGAGAACACAACTGCTAGCCCAGGCTACTATATAGTAAAACTCTCAATCAACATAGATGGAGAAACCAAAATATTCCAGAACAAACCCAAATTTAAACAATATCTATCTACCAATGCAACCCCACAGAGGATTCTAGAAGGAAAACTTCAATACAAGGAGGGTAACTACAACAAAGATAAAACAAGATATTAATCATCCACAATAAAGCAAAAAGGAGAGAATCACATGCATATAATGTCACCTACAAAAACAAAGATAAAAGGAAATAACAATCATCTGTCTTTAATATCTTTCAATATTAACACACTCAGTTTACTAATAAAAAGGTATAAGCTAACAGACTGGTTATGCAAACATGATCAAGTGTTTTGTTGCATACAAGAAACACACCTCAATAACTAAGATGCATGCTACCTCAGGGTAAAAGGCTGAAAAAACCTCATCCAAGAAGCATCCTAATTTCCAATAAAATAGACTTTCTACCAGAAGATATCAAGTGAGATGCAGAACACTTCATATTCATCAATGGAAAAACTCACCAAGAGAAACTCTCAATTCTGAACATATATGCCCAAAACACAAGGGAACCCACATTAATAAAAGAAACTTTACTAAAGCTCAAAACACATATTAAATTGCACATAATAATAGTGGGAGACTTCAACACCGAATTCTTACTAATGGACAGGTAATTGAACCAAAGCTAAACAGAGACACAATGAAACTAATACAGGATATGAACCAAATGAATTTAGCAGATGTATACAGAACATTTCACCCTAAAACAAAAGAATACACTTTCTTCTCAGCACCTCATGATACCTTCTCCAAAATTGACCATAAAATTGGTCACAAAACAAGGTTCAACTGATATAAGAATATTAAAATAATTGCATGCATCCTGTAAGATCACCATGGAATAAAGCTAGACTTCCATAACAGCAAAAAACCCATATACCCATGGAAACTGAACAACTCTCTATTCAGTGATAACTTAGTCAGAAAAGAAAAGAAGAAAGAAATTAAAGATTTCCTGGAATTTAATGAAAATGATAGCACAACACACTCACACTTATGGGACACTGAAAACAGGGCTAAGAAGAAAATTCATAGCACCTAGTGCTGTGGTAAAGAAACTGCAGAGATCCTATATTAGCAACTTAACCTCACACCTGAGAGCTCTACCAAAACACACACACACACACACACACACACACACACACACACACACACACACACACACCCCAAAGAGAACAAAGAGGAGTAGATGACAGGAAATAGTCTCAGAGCTGAAATCAACCAAATACCAACAAAGAGAACTAAACAAAGATCAATAAAACTAGGAGCTGGTTCTTTGAGAAAATCAACAAGATAAATAAGCCCTTAGCCAAACTAACTAGAGGGCACAGAGACAGTATCCAAATTAATAAAATCAGAAAAGAAGAGTGAAACTTAACAACAGAAACTGAGAAAATTCAAAAATTTATCAGATCCTACTACAAAAGCTGATACTCAACAAAACTAGAAAATCTGAATGAAGTGGATGATTTTCTAGACAGATACCAGGTACCAAAGTTAAACCAAGAACAGGTAAACGATGTAAACAGACCCATATCCTCTAAGGAAGTAGAAGTCATTAAAAAAAAAAAAAAAAAAAAAGCCCAGGGCCAAATGGTTTTAGTGCAGAATTCTACCAGACCTTCATAGAAGAGCTAATTCCAACACTCCCAAAAATATTCCATAAAATAGCAACAGAAGAAACACTACCTAATTCATTTCATGATTCCATAATTACTGTGATACCTAAACCAAACAGGGACCAAAAAATGAAAGATAACTTTAGACCAATTTTGCTTATGAATATCAATGCCAAAAATATTCAATAAAATTCTAGCAAACCAAATGTAAGGACACATCAAAATCATCATTAAGCAATATCAAATAGGCTTCATCCCAGGGATCCAAGGTTTGTTCAATATACAAAAATCCATTAACCTAATCTACTCTATAAACAAACTCAAAGGAAAAGACACATGATCATCTCATTAGATAGAGAAAAAGCATTTCACAAAACATAAGACCCCTTCATGTTAAAAGTCTTGGAAAAATCAGTAATTCAAGGCCCATACCTAAACATAATAAAGCAATATACTGCAAACCAAAAATACCAAATTAAATGGAGAGATACTTGAAGAAGTCCCACTAAAATCATGGAAAAGACAGGGAGGTTCACTCTCCCCTAATCTATTCAATATAGTACTCGAGGTTCTAGCTAGAGTAATAAGAAACCAAAGTATATCTAGGAGGGGGATACAAATTAGCAAGAAAGAAGTCAAGATACCACTATTTGCACATGATATAAGAGTATACATAAGCAACCCCAAACATTCTACAGAGAACTTCTACAGATGATACATAACTTCACCAAAGTGACTGGATATAAAATAACCTCAAATAAATCAGGGGATTCCTCTATTCAAAAAATAAATGAGCTGAGAAAGAAATTCGGGAAACAATACCCTTCAAATTAGTCACAAATAATGTAAAATATCTTGGGTAACTCTAAACAAGAAAGTGAAAGATCTGTCTGACAAGAACTTCAGGTCTCTCAAGAGAGAAATCAAAGAAGACTTCAGAAAATGTAGAGATTTCCCTTGCTCATGGATTGGTAGAATTAACATTGTAAAAATGGCCATCATACCAAAAGCAATCTACAGATTCAACACAATCTCTGTCAAAATTACAACACAATTCTTCAAAGACACGGAAAGAGCAATTCTCAATTTCATATGGAGAAACAATAAAACGAGGATAGGAAAAACAATTCTTAACAATCAAAGAACTTCTGGGGGAATCACCATCCCTGACCTCAAGATATACTACAGAGCAATAGTGATAAAAATTGCATGGTATTGGTACAGAGACAGACAGGTTGATCAATGGAATAGAATTGAAGACCCAAAATAAAAACACAGACTTACAGACAATTGATCTTAGCCAAAGAAGCCAAAAATATACAATGAAAAAAAAATAAAGCATCTTCAATGAATGGTGCTGGTCTAACTGGCAATTTGTATGTACAAAAATAAAAATAGATCCATATTTTAACCTCACACAAAGCTCAAGTCTAAGTGGATCAAGGACAACATAAAACCAGTTATACTGAATCTAAGAGAAGAGAAAGTGGGAAAGAACTTCAAACTCATTGGCATGCAGTGTGGGTGGGGATTTCCTAAACAGAAATCAAACGGCTCAGGCTCTAAAATCAAGAATTGTTAAATAGGACCTCATGAAACTGAACAGCTTCTGTAAGGCAAAGGACATAGTCAATAGGACAAACTGGCAACCTGCAGATTAGGACAACAAAGTCTTTACTAATTTCACATCTGATAGAGGTTTAATGTCCAAAATATATAAAGAACTCAAGAAGCTAACCTCCAAAAAACAAACAAAAAACAAACAACAACAAAATAACAAGCAAACAATGGGGTATAGAACTAAACAGAGAATTTATAACAGAGGAATCTCGAATGGCAGACAAACACTTAAAGGAATGTTCAAAGTCCTTAGCGATGAGGGAAAGGCAAATAAAAATGGCCCTGAGATTCCATCTTCCATATTACACATATCAGAAAGGCTAAGATCAAGAACTTAGGTGACGGCACATGTTGGCGGGGATGTGGAGAATGAGGAACACTCTTCCATTGCAAACTGGTGCAACCATTCTAAAAATCAATTTGGAGGTTCCTAAGAAAATGGGAGATGTACCTGAAGACCCAGCTATACCACTCTTGGGAATATACCCAAAATATCCCCACCATGCCATAGGATGAAGTGTTCCACTATGTTCATAGCAGCCTTATTTGTGACAGCCAGAAGCTGGAAACAAACTAAAAGTCACACGACAGAAGAATGGATACAGAAAATATGTTTCATTTACACAGTGAAATACTACTCAGCCATTCAGAATGAGAACATCAGGGAGAGAGGATACCAAGGAAGTCTTCCACTCTCTTGGAGGAGAAGAGTAGATGGAATGTGGGGAAAGACTATGAGAGGGGGAGCTAGGAGAGAGAATTGGGAGGAGGGCCAGCGATCAGGAAAGGATGTGAATAAAACTAATTAAAAAGAAAAGAAGGAAGGAAAGAAGGAGGGAGGGAAGGCAGGAAGGCAGGAAGGCAGGAAGGCAGGAAGGCAGGAAGGCAGGAAGGCAGGAAGGCAGGAAGGAAGGAAGGAAGGAAAGAAGGAAGGAAGGAAGGAAGGAAGGAAGGAAGGAAGGAAGGAAGGAAGGAAGGAAGGAAGGAAGGAAGGAAAGAAGGGAAGAAGCAGGAAGGGAGGAAGGCAAGCGAGACAGTAAAAGGCTACCAGAGAAAACATCTCATGATGGTACCTTCTATTCATATCTATCCTTGTACTTTGGTAGGAAATCTAAAAGTTATGATTTACCACACCAACCAAAGTTCCAGGCAACTAAAATTTTCCCTGCAGCGAATGCCATTTCCCTTGTTTTCCCTTTTTATAACATCACCATATAGCTTTCCCTGTTCCAGGCAGAAATGTTTTGCTCAATTATACCATGTTCACCTAGAGCATATATATATATATATATATATTATATATATATATATATATATTATATATATATATATTCTTTGCTGTAATAGCGTTTTGAAATTTGTGTTAAATTTCTCTGCTAAATCCAATTCTTTGGTCTTTGTACAATAAATGGCTTGAAAATGTCTCAAATATTTCTAAAATATAGTTGATAGAAATGATAAGAGTCTAAGAAACAGTGTGAACACATGTTGAGGGCACACCTCAGATTAATCTACAATGAGAAATGCTCTACTTTATGCTACTCTACTCTAGCCAGCTTTTAGCCAAAATGAGCATCCTGTCAATCTTCAAATTTCTGCATATGGTAGAGCCTATCACAAATGTCTTATCTAAAAGACAGGCCCCTCTGAACTCCTTGAATTGCCACCATTATTTCATTTCTGTGGATATAATGAGTCCAGATAGGAGGGGATATATGTACTTTCTTAACAAAAGATCCAGAAGTAAAATAACATGTGGAATTTATGTTGACTTTTAAAAGACAAAATTTCCAGGAAAAGAAGAGGCTCCCAGGACACAACAGAAATGACATTAGTTGAAATATCCAACAAATGGGATAGAGAACCTGTAGAGACCATATCCAGAGGTTATGCCCAGTCCCTGTTTGAGGGATGGGGCCACCCACCCATCTCAAAAATTTTAACTCAGAAACATTCTTGACTAAAGGAAATACAGAGAAAAGGAATGGAGCAGAGACTGAAGGAACTGCCATCCAGAGCCATCCCATATGTAGTAAGCAAACCCAGACACTATTGCTAATGCCAAGAAGTGCTTGCTGACAGGAGCCTGATATAGCTGTCTCCGGAGAGCTCTGTGAAAGCCTGACCAATACAAATGTGGATGCTCGCAGTCAACTATCAGACTGAGATCAGGGGCCCCAAATGGAGGAGTTAGGGGAAGGACTGAAGGAGCTGAAGAGGTTTGCAACCCTATAGAAAGAACAATATCAACCCTCTCTAGAGCTCCCCGGAACTAAATCACCAACCAAAGAATACACATGATTTTATTTTTACTCAAAGATGAAAACATTGGTCATAAGTCATATCGTCTATTTTTGGGAGATGTTGCACTTTGAAATAAATTTATTTTTACATTTTCCTACATTTTCATGTATGTGATGATATTAAATAAGATTAAGATTAAAATTTACTATTCTCTTGTTGTTTTTTGTTTGATGTTTCTTCTGTGTGTCATCTATCTTATTTTATTTTATTTTAAGAATCACATGAAAATCATCATTATCATTATGTAGAAGAAATAGTATATTAAGACAAGTAGAATATCAAATACAAATATTTTTTAAAAGTTAAGATAATCACTAAGATAAATGTAAGATACTAAGTCTTAGGAATGTGGCTAAGAGTCCCAATGTATAGATTCGCATTGCTTCTGTAACATTCTCTTTATATATATCTATTACAAATATTTGTGTAGTAATAAAAATTAATGTAGAAGTCATTTGAATGTCAGATTATAACACAAATAAAGAAATAGGAATTGAAAATTTCACTATTTTTCAAACTTATTTAAAACTTGAAATGAAAAGTCATAGAAAATAAAGTTGCTCATAACTTTTCACAAACCATATTAAAATAAGAAAAAAAATTGTACATTTTAAAAAATTATGTTGTTATATTAGTTGGAATATAAAATGGCTTCTTCATTTGAAAATGTCAGCTACACATACTTTCCTATAAAAATTTTTAAATGGTAAGCTGGTAAGTATATATTACTTTCTTCCAAAATAATTTTAGATATGAACACAATAAAGCTGATAAAAATAATAATATGTAATTTTTCAATTCATTAAGGTTATGTGTATTTGTTAAATTATTGCCATTGACTTTCTTCTCATAAAATCTTTTTTAAACAAATTAAAGGAAAATTGCAACATAAGTCATTTTCCCAGCAGGTTAATATATTTATATCAAAATATCTCCTATTCTTTCTGATTTCTTGCTGATTTTCTTTACTGAACAACTTAAACGGCAACCACCTCAGCTCCTTAGAAGAAAAGGGAAGCTGTAGGAGATCATACAATATTACTGAGTTCTGTTGCATTCAATTCAAAAAAAATTACAGCATGGATACAGGGTTCTAAGTGTTTAAACAAGTCTGCAAATCCTAATGCATAATAAAACATTATATTAGAATTAACTATTTGTTCTAAAAGAAGACGAAAGACAAAAGGGTGGATGCTTCAGTGCATCTTAGAAAGGGGAACAAAATATAGAAGGAAGTATGGAGACAAAGTGTGGAGCAGAGACTGAAGGAAAGGCCATCCAGAGACTGCCCCACCTGAGGATCCATCCCATATACAGCCACCAAACCTGAACGCTACTGTGGATGTCAAGAAGTGCTTGCTGACAGAAGCCTGATATGGCTTTCTCCCGAGAGGCTCTGCCAGAGCCTGACAAAAACAGAGGGGGATGCTTGCAGCCTATCATTGGGCTGAGCACGGGGTCCCAGATGGAGGAGTTGGAGAAGAGACTGAAGGATCTGAGAAGATTTGCAGCCCCATGGAGGGAGCAACAGTGTCAACAGGCCAGACACGCCCCCCAGGGCTCCCAGGAATTGAACCACCAACCAAAGAGTACACATGGAGAGACCCGTGGCTCTGACCACATATGTGGCAGAGGAGGGCCTTGTTGGACATCAGTGGGAAGACAGGCCCTTGGGCCTGTGAGGTTCAACGCCCCAGTGTAGGGGAATGCCAGGGTAAGAAGACAGGGGTGGATGAGTGGGTGGATAGGGGAGCACCCTCACAGAGACAGGGGAAGGATGGAGGTGATAGGGGGTTTCCAAAAGGGAGACCTGGAAAGGGGAAAATATTTGAAATGTAAATAAAGAAAATATCCAATAAAAAAAGAAAAAGAATTAACTATTTGTAAGGAAAATACAAGATTAAGTTTCACTTAGGGTAACTAAAATGATATATGCTACTAAAGAATAAATAAACATTTGTTATTAATGTGTATAAACTGTATTTTTGGAATACAGCATTTTACCAATTAAACTAATTGAATCAAAATGAGTTACTTTGATTTTCAAACAGGGAGTCAATACAGGTCAGAAAAGACAAAATACTGATTCAGTTTGAATTACTATTTTTCTTCTAAGATACAAGTCTTCTATTTATGTATTAGTTTCACCTTGAATCTTTATGGAAATTCTGTCTCTATAAATGTGTAAGCCTTTACAGCTACATGTGGACTTTGTGCTCTTTCTTTGGCTCTTTTTTGGTTAGTTTATTTGCTTTGTTCTATAGATGTTTTATTTTGTTATCTATATAATTTTTTTATTAGATATCTGTTTGTTTTCTAATGAGAGACATGAAGAAAGGTTATGGATGTGGTCAGGTGGATTTGGGAGGAGTAGAGTGAGAGAAACCATAATCTGAATATATTGTATGAAAAAAATCTATTTTCAATATAATCTATTTCCATCTGGAACATCTTCTTCTCTATGGTCATGGTGCCATGATTCTAACACATTACCCTGTTGTAGATTTAAATGTACAGACAGTGAAGTTAAATGAAGAAAAGTAAGTCATTAATGTTTTGATGTATATTAGAAGAAACCTTGTTTTGTCTAAGCAAGCAGAGAAGCAAAGCAAGTCACAATGTATTACTGTATAAATCATACACATTTAAAAGGTATGGCATCGGTGCTACTTAATAGCAGCATGGGATTTAAAATGCACAGCAATATAGTTTCATTTTGTTTGTCATACTTTCTGAATAACTTGATGATCTTGTTCAAATTTGGGTGTAAAGCTGAACTAGTCATCGATTGACTACTCCCTCATTTTCAGTTACATCAGTACCCCTGTACATCATGTAGGCAGGGCAAATTGTAGGCTCAAGGCTTTGTGGGTGCATTGGAGTCCCTATCTCTCTACTGGAAGTCTTTTCTGGGTATTTGAGATGGCTGTTTCTGGTTCCATATCTACGTTGCTCGAATCTTAGCTAGAGTCACTTCATTGTCATTGCACTTGGTTTCTAACTCATGTTAGGAACAATTCCCTACCCCAATTTGAGTTTTCATCCCAGGACTGTCTCCCATTGTCCTCCTAAACCTGATCCATCCTGTTACTATCCCTACCACCACTCCAGTACACTTTCCTCCCCTGTCCACACACAATGTCTATTATATTTCCTCTTCTCAGAGAGATTCATGTATCCACTATAGAGCCCAGCTTGATACCTAGATTCTTTTTATTTGTGGATTGTAGCATGGTTATCCTTTACTGATAATATCCACTTAGAAGTATATACCATGTTTTTCTTTCTGGGTCTGGATTACCACATTCAGAATGATCATTTATATTTATCCATTTGCCTGCAAATTTCATGATATCTTTGTTATAACTAGCTCAGTAATGCTCCATTGTGTAAATGTACCATCTTCTTTATCCATTTTTCAGTTAAGGAACATCTCGGTCATTCCCATTTCAAGGCTACTATGAATAAAGTTGCTATGGACATAGTTGAGTAAGTGTCTTTGTGGTATCATGGAACATCCTTGGGTATATGGCACAGGAGTAATATAGGTGGGTCCTGAGGTAGAACTATTGCCAATTTTCTGAGAAACCACCAATTTGATTTCCAAAGTGATTGTAAAAATTGTATTCCCACCAGCAGTGGAGGTGTGTCCCCTTTCCTCCACCTCTTCCCAATAATGAGCTGTCTCTTAAATGTTTAATGTTAGCCACTCTGAGGTATTTTATTTGTTTGTTTGTTTTTGATTTGCATTTCCTATTTTGCTAAGAATTTTGAACATTTCTTTAGGTGCTTCTCAGCCATTAGAAATTCTTCTGTAGAGAATTCTGTTTAGATCTGTATCTGGATTTTAAATGGGGATATTAGACGAGTTGGTATCTAGCTTCTTGAATTCTTTATATATTTGGATCCCAGCCCTTGTCAGAAGTTGGGCTGTTGATGAACTTTGCCCATCCTTTTGACAGTATCTTCTCCTTTGCCAATGCATTCAAAGCGATTCCCCACTTTCTCCTCCATCAGGTTTGGATATCTGGTTTTACATTGAGGACTTTTATCCATTTGGATTTTAATTTTTTCAGGGTGATATACATGACTCATTTTTAACTCTCCTACTTGATAGCATCCAGTTAGACCAGCCCCATATGTTGAAGATGCTTTATTTTTCCATTGTAATTTTTTTTTGTCAAAAATCAGGTGTCCACAGGTGTTTGAATTTATTTCTAGGACATCAACTTGATTCCATTGATCACCGTGTCTGTTTTTATGCCAATAGATATAATTCATATTTCCATTGCTCTGTAGTACAGTTTGAATCAGGGTGGTGATAACTTCAGGAGTTTTTTAATGTACAGGATTATTTTAGATATCTTGAATAGTTTTCTTTCCATATGAAGTTGAAGCTTGCAAAGAACTTACTGTAGTAGGATAGCTGGGCTCAGGTGGTGCCATATTGCACTTGCTTTTGTTGACCATGTTTTTCACCTGGTCTTTAAACATCAGAGTTTTACAGTTATTTTAAGTTTAGATACTGATTTCTAAGTTTGTCTTTGTTGGAAGGGTGTTTTGAGGATGTTCTTCCCACCTTTGTTTTCTCTTTTCTTCTGTCTAATGGTATGAGTGTCCTAATGTTCTTATGACTAGGTAGTCTTCCTCTGGGGGTTTTGTGTACTGTGAGGCCTCTGGGGAAGCCTTATGAACAGCAATGTTGCCTTTAGGGTATGTGTGTGTGTGTGTGTGTGTGTGTGTGTGTGTGTGTGTGTGTGTGTGTGTGTGTGTGTGTGTGTGATTTATTATAAGGACTTACAGGCTGTAGTTCAGCTAATTTCAGAATGGCTGTTTGGAAATAGAATGTCTGAGAATGTACTACTTACTCATGCGGAGGCTGCATGTCTCTGCAGGTCATCATTATGCACCAGAAGCAACAAGATCTAGTGCTAGTGAAGGAATGAACTTGCTGAAAAGTGAGAACAAGTAGGCAAAGACCAAAGTCTTCCTTCTCGATTAAATATATGGATTAAAGATAAGTCTTCCCATCTCAAGATCTGAATTAAAAGAATGCCTTTTCCCAGCTCGGTGATCTAGACTGAAGTTGTGTCATTTGACCTCAATGATCCAGACTAGGCATCCATATTCCCACTCTGAATTAATCAAATACCCCTTACAGGCATTTCAAACTTAAATATGATAACTTGTGTTATTCTCTTGGTTGATATTACATCACATAAGGATGAACTGAAGAAAGAAAACATGAATATCTGAATAAACACATTCTTAACAAAGTACAACAAAAACACTAATGGAAACTATAATCCTCTTTTCTGCATCTGGTTACTTGGCCTTAGTTGATACTTATACTTCCCTCTATTGCTCATTTGTGATTTCTTCTATCCTCAATATATACTTCAGTAGATCTTGGCTCTTTTCTTAGAAGAGTGACCCATACCTTCATTCCTGACAGGTCTGTTCTTTTGTCATCATGCCAAGATTAGAAAGTTGTAGTTTTACATTGACTTTAATCACAAGACCTAGCAGTACCAAGAGTTGCCTTAAAAATCACCTATACTCCAGTCGTAATCTTTCTTGCCTCCCTTATGGAGATGAAAACCAATTTCTCCATGGTAATCTGGAGCAATTAGCCCTCATAATACTGTTATTTTGTTAGCTTGTTTCTGTGAAGAGATATCATGGTTATGGAAATTGTTATTTTTTTAAAGTTATTTAATTAGGGCTCGCTTACAGTTTCAGAACTTTAGTCCAATGCCATTACAGTGGGGAGCATGGCAGCATGTAGGCAGACATAGTACTAGAGAAGTAGCTGAGAGATTTACATCTGTATCCATTGGCAGCAGAAAAAGATATCTGGGTCTGGCTTGGGCTTTTAGAACATCAAAAACATTTCCCAAAGGCACACTTCCCTTAGCAAGGCCAAACCTACTTCAACAAATAGTACCACTGTCTAAGCATTCAAATATGTGAGTTTACGGGGTCATTTTTATTTATACCAGCATATTGACTCTCTAGCCATGTGCTTGTATCTATATTCTAATGCATACTATTCAGTCCAACTTCAAAGTTCTTATAGACCTTAATTGTTTAAAAGTTCAACATTTCTTCTGAGACTTAAGACAATCTCTTAAGTGTAACCCACAGTAAAATCAAAATCAAAGAGCAGATTACATGCTCTCATCATATAGCACATTGAATATGTTATAATTTCAAAAATGAGAAAAGGAAATATAGTAAGGAAAGACTGGACCCAAGCCAGAAGGAAAACAAGCAAGGCAAAGTCTAGACTCTACATCCATGTCTCCTGCCAAAGTCCTCTTCAGATAGCTAATTCTTTTTAGTTTTATTAACTGCAACCAACTTTGTTTTCTTGGGCTATCTCTACACCCAGTCTTCAGCACTCCTCGGCAAGTATCCAATCACTCTGGCACTCTATCATCTTGGGAGCTCCAATGCAATGCAGCTTTCACCTCCACAGATTCACTTAATGGACTCTCTAGGCCTCCAGGCAAGACACCCTCACATATACCTGGATTCAGCAACTGTCCTTAGTCCCAGAAGGACACTCTACAACTGTGATCTTATTTCCTTGACTCTAAAGCTGAAGCTCCAAAGTTTCTCTGCTTGCTCAGGCTGCAACATGGCACTTTTGCTCATGTACATTTTCATCAACTGTTTTCTTTGGCTTTCTTCATTGCTTAAGCTTTTCTTTAATTCCTTTTTACAACTTGAAAGCAAGGCTGTGTGGGGTTCTGCCATGAGATCACTGCTCCCCTTATTTGATCTAGCACTCCTCTTACTCTTACTGGATTTAGCTCTATTACACTTCCTCTAATACTGTTTTTTATTTTTCTTCTCAAACTGTACATTTTGTATATTTCATTGATCAGCTTCATCTTTTTTATAATAGATCTACATAAGTGTGGCCACTAACTACATGATGCTGTTTTGCTATCTTCTTGGGAAATGCTATTAATCCAAAGCTCTTTAATTTAGCCTCAGGCAGATTATTTAAAAAAAAAAAAAAAAAACAAGGGCAGAAATCAGCCACATCCTTTAAGAAAATATTTCAAGAACAGTCTATAATCTACTGCCTAATATCCTTCTCTTCTGAAACCTTTTGATCCAAGCCATCATAATCTACTGTGCTCTCTGTACCACTGACAGACTCCATCCAGTATAGCCCATTAAGCCCCACTTAAAACATTCAAGTGTTTTCCCAGTCCAAAGTCACAAAGTCTACATATGCCAATAAGCACATGGCTAAGCTTGTCACATCAATACCCCATTCCCTCATGCCAACGTCTGTCTTAGTCAGTGTTCTATTGCTATGAAGAGACACCATGAACACAAACGCTCTTATTTTAAAAAGCATTAAATTGGGGCTTGCTTACAGTTTCAGAGGTTTAGTCCATTGTCATCAGAAAGTAAAGCATGGGGCACTGGATGAGTAGCTAGAAGTCCTACATCCAGGTCCACAGTGACAGGAAGAGAAGGAGCCTCTCAGCCCTGCTTTAACTTTCAAAACCTCAAAACCCACACTTACTCCAAGGCCAAACTTACTCCAATAAATAGTGCCACACCTAAGCATTCAAATATATGAGCCTAGATGGGCCATTTTTATTCAAATGACTACAATGATATTGGTTGTGAGTCATCATATATATGTATGCTGATACATATATCTCTGTAAGATAACTCCTATAAGAAAATATTGGTGGAAACATGGAACATGACTTGTGTCAGGGATAAGAAACTTGAATTTGGGAGCAATAAGTCCTATGGTGATAGAAACTTGTTTTTATAAACCTGTCACTTTGTTCACAATGTCAATGATGTTAACCTCATCCCAACAGAATTTTGTTAACAAGCTCCAGCTTTATTCATCTTTCCATCAATCCTGTTAGGATGGTTAGTCTTGGTTTTGATTTTTGTGACTGCTTTTTTCTCAGCCATATACGTTGTTTTGTTCTTGCTAGTTTAACATTTTCTAAAACTTCTATCATGAAAGTATATTAGATTTTGTCAAAGGCTATTTGGCTATTCTACATCTATTCAGATGATCATGTGTATATTTTAAAAATATATTTATGAGGTTTATTATATTTATTAATATATATATACCATGCCAGTATGCATGTCATGGATAAAGCCAATTTGATTATGGTGTACAATTTTTTATAGATGCTTGTATCTTGTTTACAAGTATTTTATTGAGTCTACTATAATGAGGCATATGGGCCTGTGTATTGCCTTTACCTGGTTGATGTATTAGTGTAATGATGTCTTCGTAGAAGGACTTTGGGCATGTTCCTTCTGTTTTTCTTTCCTTCAGTTTTTTTATATTTAAGAAAGATTAGGTATAGCTCTTTGAAATTCTTGTAAAATTCTGTATAAATAGATCTGGCCCTTCTTTTTGTTATTTGTTAGAACACTTTTAATTTATATTTAAATCTCTTCATTTGTTATTTTGTTATGGGTCTGTTTATGTTCAGTTTGAAAAATTTATCTTTTTTTTTTTTTTTTTTTTTTTAGATATTTCAGACATAGTCTCTCATTCTGTCTCTTTTATTAGTCCAGACAGGAGTCTGTCGATCTACTCAAGACAAACAAACAAACAAATTCTAGATTTGTTGATTTGTTGTAGTGTCTTCATTGTTTCTAAATTATTAACTTTTGCCATGTCTTTTATTATTTATTGCTGTCAACTGGACTTAATTTTATTTCTATTTGATCTTCCAATTATTTATGCTCTTTCAGATTATTTTTTAAAAGTAGGCACTTAGTTATAAGTTTTGCTTGTAGAACTGTTTTGAATATGCCTAAAGGTTTGCTTGTGTTTTCCTCTTCACTTGCATTCAGAAAAGTTTGAATTTATTTTTTTAATTTTCTTTGACTCATTCTCCAGTCAGTACTACATTCTTTAATCTCTATGATTTTGTCTGTGTGCTTGAGATTCTGTGCTGTCAAATTTAAGATTTGTACCACTGTGAGCAGACAGATAAAAGGAGTTTTGTCAATATTTTTGAATTTGTAAATAATTGATTTTTGTCCTAAGATGTGTTCTATTTTAAGCAGTTATCTCTGTGTTGCTGAATAGAGTATGTATACACTAGTATTTAAGTGAATCATTCTTTAGATATCTATTGAGTCTATTTGATATGTGCTATCAACTAATACTAATATTTATTTGTTAATTTTTATGTATTTTTTATTTTTTTTGTTTGTTTATTTTATTTTCTGCTTTGTTTTGACCAGAACTCCTGTCTATTAAACATTGAACACATCTATTATTAATGGATTAATATTCATCCTTATCTTTAAATCTAGTAGTACACAGTTTAATGCACACGTATTTAGGATAGTAGTTTCTTCTTGTTTAACTGAATCAGTTAAATTTGTTAACTGATTAAAATAAAGTGTCTTTTCCTCTTTATCTCTTCTGACTAGTGTTTGCTTGGAGTCTTTTCTGTCCTATTTTTGGAAATCATCTCCTTCTTGCGTCCTTGTCCCATTTAATTTCAGGACTTTTGTTGGTCTTTTTACTTTGAAGAGATGTGTAGTTTTAAATCTAAAATGTTTTCTTGTAGACAACAAATTGATTTTGTTTACTGATCAAGTCAGTTAGTTTGGGTCTTTAGAGAATTTAGGTCATTGATATTTAAAGTTATTGAAGTGTGTGTATTAGTTCTTGTCTGCCTGTTGCTGATGTTTGTGCTGTTTTGCTGCGGTCACTGGTTTAATAATTTTAGCTTTGTATCTCCTCCACAGTCTTCTTCTCAGCCTGAAATATATTTCCCTGTGCTTTTTGTAGTTTTGTTGGCTATTATTATTGTTTCATAGACTGTTTATGCCATGGACATTATTTTCTTTTTCTTTCAATAATGGCAGATAGACTTTTAGTATTAGGAATTCATTGTTTCGGTATCTTCTAGCTTACAAAGTTTCCAATGATAAATCACCTGTTATTCTGAATTTTTCTGTTTATATGTGACTTTTTATTTTCCTCTTGCATTTTTCAATACTGTTTTTTTTTCACCTATGATTTAACTATCACATATCATAGTGATGTTCTTTTCTAGTCTTATCTATTTGCTTTGCCATGTGCTTCTTTTATTTATATATAAGTGACTTTCCTTAATTTTTGATATTTTTTTCTTCCATTTTGCTATTGGAGATCTGGCTAAGAATACCATTGGCTTGGAATTGGCCAATTTTTTTCCTTTGTTAATTTTACATGGTGTCCTACATTTCCCATATTTTTCTTTCTTGTATGATTATTTTCAAAGTCCTAGCTTATTTGATCTAGATCCTCTAACTCTTTTTTTTTTCTCCTATTTTATTTTTGATACTTTATGTACATTTCCAATGTTTCCTCTTTTCTGAGTCTCCTCCTTGGACACCCCCTGTCCCCTCCCCAACCCACCTCTAGGAGGGAATTCCACCTCCCCCCAACCCCCGTCCACCCAAGCCCATTTTCCCGCCTTGACATTCCCCGTAAGTGAGGCCTCTAACATCCTCAGGCCCAAGGGCCTTTCCTCTCTCGCTGATGGCCATCGAGGTCATCCTCTGCCACATATGTGGTCCAAACCATAAGTCCATCATTGTGTATTCTTTGGTTGGTGGTCCAAACTCCAGGAGGACCGTGGTGGGGGGGGGGGGTCAGGCCCATTGACTCTCTTGCTCCCTCCATGGGGCTGCAAATTCCCTCAGCTCCTTCAGACCTTCCTCCAACTCCTCCATCTGGGACCTCACTCTCAGTCCAGCGGTAACTGGCAAGTGAAACTTGGGCATTCTGAACTTTTGGGCTAATATCCGCTTATCAGTGAGTACATACCATGTTCCTTCTTTTGTGACTGAGTTACCTCGCTCAGGATGATATTTTCGAGTTTCATCCATTTGCCTGCAAATTTCATGAAGTCATTGTTTTTAGTAGCTGAGTAGTACTCCA
>CM052709.1:43595482-43630049 GCA_028551405.1 Uromys caudimaculatus | reverse complement strand
CTACTGGTTTGCTGTATATTGCTTTTATTATGTTTAGGTATGGGCCTTGAATTCCTGATCTTTCCAAGACTTTTATCATGAAGGGATGTTGAATTTTGTCAAATGCTTTTTCACCATCTAAGGAAATGACCATGTGGTTTTTTTCTATGAGTTTGTTTATGTAGTGAATCTTTTTCATGCTCTGAAAGATTGAGTTTGCTTGAGCCTTCAGAATGATATATAATATTTGTCTGAATAAAAAATTGGGGTATAGCACAAGAGGGATCTGTGCTTTTCTTTTATGAAAAAAAGTAAAAGATTTTTCCTATAAATAGGCATTACATTTTTTTCATCTAAGTAGAAAATAAAGTCAAGAGAGACTATCATATACATTTATCTTTTCTTTAATTTTGATAATATTCTTATCCTGATTATACTGGTATAATCCACACTCCCAAATCTTCGGCATTTTCATATTTATATCTTTGGATGTGATGAATCAACTGGGGTTACTGCTTCTTCAGATATGTCCCTAACCACATCTCGGCTCTAGTGAAGGAAAGAAATCAAACTATTTTTGATAATTTGGTTAATTTTTCATGTAACCTTGGACAATTTACATACTGATTAAAGGTTTATCAAATAATCAGATTGAATTTCAATAAAATTGACAAAATCAACTGTATATAATTATTGTTTTTACTGTGTCCTTATGGAGTATCCTTATTTAATCATGCAACATTATATTTTTTACACTACTTTATAATTTTAAATTATATGTTATTTATTTTGTGCACGTATTTGAGATGACAAGGAGTATCTATGTGTCAGGGTTATATGTAGAAAACAGAGGACAACTTGAGTGACTTAGTTGTCTCCTTCAAAAACATAGGCCCTAAGGATCAAATTCAGATGGCGTGGCTTGACAAAAATACTTCTTTAATCATTGTAGTGGACCTCAAATTGCCCATGCTTGTTGTACTGTTTGTTTGTTTCTTTGTTTGTTTGTTTTTCCTCAAATCATGAGTTTCTACCCCACCTTTGATCATTCAGTTGCTAGGCATACAACTTTTATATTTATAATAAGAAGTCTTTAAAGCACTAGGGCTGGGAGGATATTTACCCTCTATGCTATTATGCCTACTTTAGCCAATAACCCTGAGATATGACATTCCATATTGCATCTGAGCTGCTGTTAACTTCTACTGGCCAGCCCTCACAGCCATGTTTTTATGATTCACCTACCCCATGGTGTCTTCTCCTTACTCTACTTTCTTCCCTCTCTCTTCCCTTTATACTACTGCCTTGGACCCCAAACCTAGGAAACAAAACCTTGCCTACCTCTCCTCAGCTCAGCAGCAGGTCACTTTTGGCATCTTTATCCAACAAGTAGTTTTAAATAATGGAGCAAGGTTTCATAGCATTACTTGCTATATAATCAGATTCTGTTGTCCCTGGAGGGAATCAAGTCTTGGGGCCACACATTTAGCATTACAATACATAGCAAAAGACCAAATTACAATTATATCCTTCTGTGGTATTTGAGGCAGCACCTTTGTACCATTATACCATCAATAATTTCCTAGTTGGATTCTTCATAATTTTTTTTTTTTTTTTGGTTTTCTATTTGGCTACTCATTTTTCTTGATCAACTGTTCATCCAAATAGGAAAAAAAATATATTTTACCAGATGGTGGTACCAACACATGAAAACAACTATGCCCTCCAGGGTGAAGAATTCTAACAAAAAACTGATTCTATATTAGTCTACAAGAGAAATATCAGAAAGTAAATGGAAACAAATAAATGAATCAAACTGTTTTAAGAACATGGCTTCTATTAGAGTTCTAGACCATAGAAGTTAAGAGCAGTCAAGAGAGTTCTAAGACAAATATAATCCTCAAACAAAGTAGACTGTCATTTCAAAAGCTATGATGTCATACACAGGAAAGGTTACACAAGTAAACAAGGAGAAATATTGCAAGCTCATTGAAATTTACTCCCACTTTTCTTCAATAAGCAATTTATTGCTGAAATTTCTTGGTTACTCTAAAGGCCCTTATCTCCAACTGGTTTTTGATCAATCAATAATGATACCAGCAGCAAATGTTTGGGCCAAGGAAGACTGGGCAGGACCCTTAGAGTTGCATGGGCTAGGATGGAGGTGGGAGGAGATAGAGGATCACCATGACCAGGGTAAAGAGAGCTGCAGAGAGAAAAAGCTAAGCATCCATGTGAGATTTAGGGTAACTGTCAGATGGCTACTTCCCTGATTGGGTCTGTGTTAACAGGGGAAGTTTTAGGAGTGCCCAACCTTTGAGGTACCCAAGGCATTTTAAAATTTACTGATGTGTGTGTGTGTGTGTGTGTGTGTGTGTGTGTGTGTGTGTGTGTGTGTGTATGTGTGTATGTGTGTGTGTGTGTATGTCTTCCATTTGTGAATCCAAAGAGTTCTTGGGTGGGTGGGTAGAAGTGTGAGACCCATCTGGAGCACAAAGTAGTGTAGCTAAAATCCCCCATTCCAACTTCCACAAGCTTTTTGCCACTAGCATATCCTATAGGCAGGACACCATTGTAGATTGAAGGTTTGTAGCTGGATTGGTTTTTATTTTTCTCCTTTGGTAGAATACAAAACTACCTTCCTATACCAAAGACCCTAGAGCATAAAGTTAGAAACTCTATGTAGGCATCAGATTGTTTGTTCCATGTTAAGTGTGTTGTAAAGTTTTTGTTTTCAATATCAGAGATTTTCCATCACTTTGTTGAGAGCAACGTATAGTTAAGCCAGAGGGAATTGAGTACATCAAGGAAGCAAGGCACTCTAAACAGGGGTTTAGAGTGTTGCACATATGAACTCAGAGACTGAGGACAGCATGCACATGAGTCTGTACCAGATGGAGTCCTAATACCTAAAGAAGACATAACCACAAATCTCCATTCATAATCCAGATTCTACCTCCAGTTAACAAGCATGTGCAAATGAAAATTTAGTTTTCTTTAAGGGTGTGTCACTGGAGAAGTAAAGTGTAGGTCACATGCCCTGCAGTGAGTAGATGGCCAACAGAAAATTAATTCAATAAAATCGTTGGAGGTTCCTTGCCTAATAATGTCATGTCATGTTTTGTTTTGATTTATTTTCAAATTTATATTTTTAAATTTTATCTGTTATAGTGCTTGATTTATATATTTGGCTTTTTTGTTTATATTTTTCTCTACATCTCCTTTGCATATATATTATGGCTTCCATATTTGTATTTTATAAGATTCTGAGTTTACAGATGAGTTAGTTTCTGCATCTATATCTGTTTCTTGTGCCTTTTCTTAATTTCTTTTTCTTCTGCTTATTGCTTTGTCCTAGCCCAGTGTGTTCTGTATTCAATTTTTATTTTATTATTATACCTTAAATGTTTATTTATTTTCAAAGCAGAGACAGAATGGGAATGGCACCAGATGGAGAGTAGGTTAGAATGAGCTGAGAGAAGTTGAGGGACAGTAAAAAATAATTAGGATCTATCACATGAGAAAAAAAAAACTATTCTAATTAAAAGGGAAAAATTGAAAAAAAAAAGAAAGAAAATTATTATGACATGACCATAAATATCCATGAGCTTTGATGCTAATATATACCTTCAGGCTGAGCTCCCTATAATCTGTTGATACCTGCCTTTTGTCTCTCTGTGAGTTTTTGTTATTTTCTCTATTTGCTATAAACATAGGCTTCTTTTATGAGGGGAGGTAAATCATATATATATATATATATATATATATGATTAAATATTCAAAATGTATATATATGATTAAATATTCAAAATGTGTGTGTGTGTGTGTGTGTGTGTGTGTATATATATATATATATATATATATATATGATTAAATATTCAAAATGTAGCCAGTAAGGTTTTTTTATCTAACAATGGGGTTTTAGTAGTTCTTTTCTAAGGTTGTACTTTTCCTTGAATTCAGATTCTAGACTAATTTCTAGCATGAGGCATGATTTTCCTCTTGATGAGTAGGTCATAACAACAATTAGACAGCTGCTGATTGTCACTGACAAGCTGAGTACCGCTGATTCCACCTTTATCCATATCTTGCCACACTAGAAATTACTGTGTCTCATAGGTGTTGCAGTTATGTAGAACTATTTAATTGCTTCCCTGCCTGGGCAGCTTTGCATAGTATTTTCTAGAATCATAGAGGCTAGACCTCAGTAAGGAGGCTTTCACAGCAGATAAAGAGAAAAGATTAAAGATAAAGACTATCAACTTCAGAATGGAGAGAACATGAGAGGAATTTGAGGAAATTAAACTAGAAGACCTAGAAGACAGACAAGGGGAAAGTGATCTAGCTCTCCCTCAGGACATCCTATTGTTTAACTTCTTTGTAAACCTACTGTCACTAAATAACCTGTCATTTTACCTTTCCCTGAAATCCAGTGTCTTAATAAGTTTGTCTCTAAAATGAGAAAACTACTCTACATTACATACCAATATGGATGTGGAAAAACTCACACAGTTCTACTCCTGAATGAAGAGGTATAGGCAAATAAAGACTGGTGGTAAAGGTAGAATCACTCTTCTCCAGGCATGGGTCCACTGACTGGCTATCCATTGCAAATTGGTCAGTACTGAAAACATTGTACAAAAGTAACACAAATTGGACTAAGCAGTTTCTATTTGTTTATATATTTATATACATGTGACAATAATAATTAAAAGAACAAGAAACAATGGATTGGATGTATTAAATTGTAGTTGTTCCTATTAATATAAGACACAGTTGACTAAATTTAAAGCAATGATATATCAAATATTACTGGAAACCATTAATAAGTAGGAAAGTAAAGTATTACAAAATTTGCATGGCTAGGGATTGCAGAGATCAGGTAGAGAAGAAGAAGCCCTCCTAAGAAAAAGTAGTCCTCCATTTTTCAATGAGCTCATGAAAACTTTCCATACCTGAAAGACTACAACCTTAGTAGCTAGAGGAGGATATCTCATATATGTGGACTGAGGTCCACGGGGTTGGTGTTGGAAGAAGAATGCAAGCACATAAGGTGAGGTCTGTCACAAATCTTAAAATGCTCCCAAAACAATTTATACAAAAGTTGCCTATGTATCAACATATACTTAAGACTGACATGGATGAATATAACACTTTTATAAAATATGCTTTACATTATGCTGGGATAAATAAAATATACTCAATAAAAATAATACATAAGTTAAAGCCCTAAGTTTTCTTGTTGATGAGTTTAGAACTGGAAAGTCATCTGAAAAATATTCAAAGAGATGTTACATGGAACAGCAATTCTCAAAAAAATGAATTTTAACTGTAGTTTCCATTTATATGAGTCAGCAACCAAATCTCAGAGATTTATTCAATAAAAATACGAAAATGTCATTCATTTTGGAATGAGACATGTTTGTTATATATAGCCAGTAGACTTCACTTAATTATTAAAGTGAATTAAGTATTTATAAATACAACCAAATAAGTGAATTTTAAATACCTTTGGTGAGATGAATACAGTCAGATACTATGATGGTTTGTATATGTTTGGCTCAGGAACTGGCACTATTAGAAAGTATGGCACTGTTGTAGTGGGTGTGAACTATTGGATTAGGTGTGTTGCTGTGGGTGTGGGCTTTGTTCTAGCTGCCTAGAAGTCAGTATTCTGCCAGCAGCCTTCAGATAAAGATGTCCGAACCCTCAGCTCTGCCTGCACCATGCCTGTCTAGATGATTCTGTGTTTCTGCCTTGATGATACTAGACTGAACCTCTAAATCTGTAAGCCAGCCCCAATTAAATGTTGCCCTTATAAGAGTTGCCTTGGTCATGGTGTCTGTTCACAGCAGTAAAACTCTAACAAAGACAGAAGTTGGTACCAGGCACTGGGATATTGCTGTGATAGGTGTGATCATGATTTTGTTTGGAAGAATGTGGACGTTGGGACTTTGGATTTTGAAAGTAGTGGAATGCTTTAAATGGGGTGTAATAGGTTATCCTAGGAGGAATTTGGAAGACTTTGTTTCTGAGAATGTTTTGAACTGTGCAGAACTGGACCAAGAGGTTTCAGTGGAGAATTTCAACATGTGGTCTAGAGACTGTTTTTGTAACATTTTGGTGAAGAATGTGGCTACTTTTTGCCCCTGTCTGAAAAGCCTGCCTGAGGCTAAGGTGAGGACACAGATTAATTACATTGACAAAGGAGATCTCAGAAACGCCCATCATAGACTTTGTTCTCTGGTTAAGTCTCATGAAGAGCATTTTAAACAAGTGTAGCAAGCTGAGAAAGGAAAAATATAAAATATATGGTTGGAGTATTAAAAGGGCACCAGGAAGTTAAAGGGAGCCTAATCTTGTGTTCTAGGAGAAAGTGGATTAATGGAGTGGGACTTTGGGGCAAGATCCTACACAGCAAAATTTAGGTGCAGGCAGGGTGATAGACACTTTTAAACCCTGGAGATAAACCTAACAGATCTCTGAGTTCAAGGCTAACCTGACAGGTTCTATGTGAAGGAAAGTTTAAATCTAGGTGTAGTAGTACATACCTTTAATTCCAGTATTGAAAAATTTGAACAAGTTGGGGGCCATGTTTCAGCCCCAGCAAGTAGCAGAACTTAATGGTTTTGGCCATGTTGCTCTGGCTCTAGAGGGAATCATGGAGGGGCTACTGGAACAATTGATGTTGATTAGGAAGAGATAAGAAATTAGCAGTCATTAAAAGGAGACCAGCATCACTGAGGTGAAATATTCTGGGAAGTGTTTTTTGAGAGCACAAAGAAACTGTGTTCTAGAGATAGCTGAGGTTGTACTTTGTGCTGCAGTTATACTTGGTAATGTTTAAGAATCACCCAGGTGGTACTAGTTTTGAAGGTATGAAGGGGTCATGAAGAACAGCTAAAGCTTGGCACTGTGAGAGGCCATGGAAGGCCATTTTTGAAGGTGCAGCCTTAGTTGTACTTGATGGCCCAGGATTAAAGGGGTCATGCAAAGAATTTGAAGATTGACACCATAAAGAGAGTTCATGAGAGGCTAGTTGCAGCAGAAGATCCCAGTATACTGGAGACGCCAGTACCATGAGATGATTACCAAGAACATCAGAGGCAGTTGAGTGCATCAATCTGAGGTTAAAGTGCTACAGAAGACAGAGCTGGAGAAGTAATGCAGCCCTTTGGAGGAACCCAGACGATCATGTATGGATCCCAGACACTGGAACAAGAAGCTATACTGTTGAAGTTGCCTTGGAAGCCCCAAGATATTCGAGATGCCAGAACCATGAGATATCTGCTGAGGAAAGCTGCTAACAGGAAGTGAGGCCAACCCAGGAAAAGAAGTTTGTTGCAGCCAACAAAGATGACAAAGGATTTGGAGATCTGAAAACTGCTTTGACATCAGACATGGAGATGCAGTTTGGAGATTGCAAAGGGTTTCCTGTCTTGATTTGGGGATTACAGTTAAATGATTGGATGGATCTCAGAAAAGACTTTGAACTTTGGACTTTTAACATTGTTGATACTGCTATAGACTATGGGAACTTTGGAAGTTGGACTAAATGTAATTTTTTATTATGCTATGACAAGATATGATCCCCATAGACTATGTTTGAACAAGGCTATGGGAGCCAGGGAGTGGAATGTGATGGTTTGTATATGCTTGGCCCAGGAAATGGCAATATTAGAGAGTATGGCACTGTTGTAGTAGGTGTAGCCTATTGGATTAGGTGTGTCACTGTTGGTATAGGCTTTGTCCTAGCTGCCTAGAAGTCAGGATTCTGCTAGCAGCCTTCAGATGAAATTGTTGAACCCTCAGCTCTGCCTGCACCATGCTTGTCTGGATGATTCTGTGTTCCTACCTTGATGATACTGGACTGAACCTCTGAACCTATAAGCCAACCCCAATTCAATGTTTTCCTTATAAGAGTTGCCTTGGTCACAGTGTCTGTTCACAGCAGTAAAACCCTAACCAAGACAGATACCAAGCACTGTATAGTTAATGATTTCATTTTTAGTCATTCTTGGAAGAAACAAAACAATCCAGCTATAGCATCAAGGGGAAAATATTCATCCTAAGACTTAAGTGTGTGTTGAGAATACATAGCAAATGAAATTAATAGACTGAGTGGTGAAGCTTTTCTATGTGCTGTGAGTAGTGTTAGATAAAGGATTAGATATTTGCCATATATTTGTCAATGTTTGTCAGATTTCTATCATCAAGTTAAAATATACCAGAAGGAAAAAAAAGTAGAAAAATATTCATTTCACAGAATACATAAACAAAAGTATTTGTAACATATTAGCATAAAACTGCTGAAAAGCAACTGAGTAATCAAACTAGGAAAATGAAAAAAAATGAGTAACTATACTAAGTAATTTTGCAAAATAGCATCTTTTGATTAGCCTCAACACAAGAGACAATGTAATCCTAAAAGTAAATGGAATTTTACAAGGGTAGATTCTGTAGATAAACCACCTTTTTCATTGCTTAGTAAATCTATTTTATATGTGTGCTGTATACTGGTGTTGAAAATGAAGGTAAGTACATTTCCAGTTCTGTGAATTGGCTTTATACTAACAGAAATAATTTAAAATTAAAAGATAAAACACAAGTGGATACAAAGAACAACATATGTATGCATACATATGTGCTTAAATAAATTAATCATAATGCATTTCTTACCACTGTCCCGAGTGTTCTAAAAACAGCAACATGCCATATTCCTAACAATCTAAGCGTATTTTCTAAATATCATTCACAATCAAGTATACAATTACTTCAAGACATTGTGCCACTTACCATCAATTTTAGCACGTGGGATATAGAGATAGGAAAGACAGCAAGTTTAGAAATTATGCAGATGCTCAAAAAATGAGACTATTTTGTAAAATGCAATGTAAAAATCTGAAGTAATTCACAGTGACCACAGATGAAACAATTTTAACAATAGGACACTGCTATGAGTTTTTCTATTTTCATTTCTGTACCTGTGATAAATCCCTTCACAAAAAAACAAAACAAAACAACAAAAAACAAAAACACAAACACAAACAAAACAACAACAACAAAACCAATATTGGTGATTTTACCTTACAATTCCAGGTTACAGTTGTCATGGTTGGAAGTCAAGTCAGGAATTTAAGGCACCACATTCATATTTAAAATAACCTTGCTTGCTTATTATGTTTACTCCTGTACAGTTGAGGCTACATCCTATATAGAGTACTGCATTAACAAGTTTAACAACCCTTGTCAAAAAGGCTCACTGGAGAACTAGTTCAAGAAATTACCTTAACTGAAGTTCTTTTCTTAGGTGGCATTAAGGTTGGCAAGATGGCAATTAGATCCTAATTGGTACAATGTAAATAAAATTTTGTAAAGCTTATATAGTGAGTAACTGATAGCTGTTTTATACAAATTACTTTTGAATAATAAATATAGATAACATTGGTAAAAACTACTATAAATAAAGTCCACAAAATGTGGTGGGATAACTGTCAAAATTTGGGTATGGTATAGAATATTTCCATGCTACTATAGTACCAAAATGCTAATCCATTATAAAATGAAAGTATTAGCTTTCAAGTGATAAACCATAAAGATAATCTGAGACACACAATTACAGAATATGTCAATAAAATTCAGAAGTTACATAACACTGATTTCCTAAAATTGTGCCTAATAACAATAATATTGTTTCCTATAGTTTTAAATCCCAATATTACCATGTGACATAATTAGAATAACAAAATTTTGGTGATATGAAAATTCTTGATTTTATATCTTTAGGAGTCTTGCTAGAGATACAGTCTCATAAAAGTCAATGGATGATGAGAAATGTTTACAAGTTATGGAAATATGAGATAAGTGTGTAAGATTATGAAAATGTGATATCTAAATGGAATGTAATATTCTGGATGAGACCTAGTAAAATAAAGATAATTAAAACTAATATAAAATAAGGTCATTTGACCATAGATTTTGATGATTACATTAAAATTATGAAAGTAGCTTAAGAGAATTTGAACAAGCCATGGGAAGAAAAGTGAATATTTTAAAACTTTTCTGTAAGTCTTAAAATTTTGATGCCAGCATAATTAGCTTTGGATATCTCTAGGTATGTAGCATTGAATAAGTTATGTTCTCCCTATGAAGAGCTATTTATTCATTTATAAAACAGAGGACTACTGTACAGGGCTGCTGAAGTCGCTTCCTGTTTAAATATTCTGTGAGCAGGATATGGCGATAATGATCTGCGGAGGTCTCCATTAAGGCAAATAACGAATGAATAGGTTGAAAACTGATTGATAGATCTCCAGATTCTCATGATATATTTGGAATATATCAGTCATCAATTAAGCACACACCCAAGCATTTTCATTCTTTTTCATCGACCAAGTCTTCTAAACTATTGAAAAATATAGGACAATGAAATGTTTCAATAAACCCATAAAGCATTTCAATGTCTTAATTCCTATATTTTGTTTTTAAATGAACCTAAATCTGTATTAATAAGATACTGGATCACCTTTTTAAAATAAAGTCTTTTAAAGTATATATTTTGCAATATATTTCTTATTAACAACATTAGAATTTTGTGTGATTAACTGAGATCTATTTTAATTTTTGCTATTATAATAAATTATAATTTTTCTCCCTTCCCCTCTGTCACTTCAGACCTTCCCATATAAACTAACTTACTCTCTCAAAATCAGCTTCTTTTTTTCATTGTTATTGAATGCATAGATGTGTATGTTCGCAAACACCCCCACACCCTGTGTGTGTGTGTGTGTGTGTGTGTGTGTCTGTGTGTCTGTGTGTGTTTGAGTGTGTGTGTATCACTTAGCATGCATGTCATTTGGAACATAACACTTTTATGAGGATTAATTTATGAATTTTTTTATTTTTAAATATTTTCTTTATTTGAAAGATTTGTATATCTGTATCATGTATATTAATCTTGTTCATCCACCACTACGTCTCCCAAGTTCCCCCTTGATTCTTTCCCATGATTTCCTCCCAATATCATGTTCTCTTTGTTGTTGTTAATAAATCTCTGAAAATGTTCAGTGATGTTCATATCCACATGGGTGTATGGCCATCACCTATGGCATGAGCAGCGATGGGTGTCCACGTCCCTAAATAAGAGTAATTCTTTTTGCCTCAAGAACACAATTGTCAGTAGCCCCTCACATATGAGTGAGTATTTGAACATCATTTACACAATACCTGGGGATAAATTCACATTTTTATAGCCATTAGAATAAATGAAAGTCATCACCATCTCTAATATTAAACCAGTTATCAGGGAGCTTCTTGGTGCAGTCCTCACTGGTGAATGACAGTCACTATGAAATTTGAATGAGGGTTTTCTGGAGGCTGAACCTGGTGAAAGAATTAGGTCATCCCAGAAGCAGAGCCATATGGTCGTGGGCACAATCCTTGAAGAAGTTTGAAAGAATGCCCTTCCTAGAATATATATATGTGTGTATATATATAAATTTAATATCTCCAAAAAAAGACAATTAGGCTCTACACTCTTTTTCTCTCACCAACTCTCTGTAGGAAATGAGATATGTAGGAGTTGGGACATTTTTTTTTTACTAAAATAAAAATTCTATATTAGATATCTAAAATTTTAAGAGAAAAAGTTGGAAACTACCTATCATCCTTCTCCATCATTCATTGATCCCATCACCCAGTCAAACAGAAATTTACCTTCCAGCACTGTAATTTTGTTTGCCTTTTAAAGAATTATGTAAAAGGTGTCCTTGAACATGAATCCTGAAACAGAAGGAGTGAGGATTCTTTCAGCCTTCCTCAGAGGCCTCAAGACTCTTAGAACTCTGAGGTTAACATGTTGTACTTGCAAAGCATATCATAACCCTTAATTACCATATATATAGTTACTAAAAACACAATTGCATAAAATATAAGAAAAACATTTGTACCAGGATAACACAATCTAAATAATGAATGGTCAATTATTTTTAAAAGACCTAGTATAATAACTAAGTACAACAAAATTAATTAAAATATATCTACATAAATTAGAAGAAGCAATAACACTGTGTATGGCAGATCACACCCACAATCCCAGAACAGGTGATATTCTAGAACAAATCTCATTAGAAAACAAAACGAAACAAAAACAAAGTAAACATATCAAAACACTAAGGTCAACTTCAAATAAAAGCTTGTAATAATATTAAAGTCTTAGAACTAAAATAGAAGCAATTATTTAGGTGAATGTAAGTCATCATGGGTATAGTTTTTCTATTTACTTTTTATCTTAACATGCACAGTATTGGTTGTATTATTATTATTAATATTATTATTATTATTAATATTATTATTATGCTTCTCTTCTTTCCAATACCCTTATGGGATATCCTTTTATTTTTCAATCCTTCATCATCTTATTTCATGTTGTATTTTATATATCTCTCTGTGTATATATATATATATATATATATATATATATATATATATGTATGTATATGCATTGGTATGTATGAGTGTGTGAGAGCTCACATGATATATCACACTGTGTGACAATCAGAAGGAAATTGTCAGTGTTGATACTTGCAGTTCACCTTGCTTGAGGCAAGGCCTCTTGTTTAGCCATAATATTCCAGACTAGCTACCTACCATATAAGCTTTCTGGGAAATTCATGCTTCCACCAAACAGCTTAAATTGCTTTACTATTGACCAAAAAGGCAACATTAACATAGGTGTCTTAAGTTTGTCTGTGGAAGATATAGAATCTTTTGTTCATATTTTCAGAAATGGTCTGTTTTGGTCATACAGTGTTTCCGGTTTTAATGTTTAAAAATAGATTTATTTATTTGTTCTACCTAATAAATATTTGTTTGGGTGTGTGAATGTGTGGCACATGTAAACCTAGTGCTCAAAAATTTCTTAAGAAACGTCCATCACAATTTTCCCAATGGTTGGAGTCTAGAGCCCTAGCATCAGGAAATGAAGGCTCCTCTTTTCTGCCTTCTCATTTTACCATTATTATTTTTCTCTTTTCATGATGGTAGCTAGTCTGACTGAAGTGAAATGGGATCTTGGAGTAGATTTTGATTTTATTTGCCTGATATTTAAGAGTATTGATCACATAAAATTTTATTTTTACTTTAAAATGTTAATATATTTATTTAATTTTTGAGATTGTAACATATTTATGCAATTGTTTCTTCTCCTTCTTCCCTCTAAACCTTCCTGTATATACTTCTGTTCAAACTTTCAAATTTCTTTTATAGTATAATATGATGTAATATAATACCATTTATATAGTGTGTGTGTGTGTGTGTGTGTGTGTGTGTGTGTGTGTGTGTGTGTGTGTATGTGTGTGTGTTCCTGAATATGACTTGTTGAGTCTGTTTAATGTTATTTGTATATATGTGTTCAGGGATTCTCATTTAATTTGGATTACTAATGTTAGTTCTTTTCTGTGGGGAAGGCTATTTACCTATCATCATTCTTTGGGTGATTATAAAATTTTGTGTTGTGTTGAGGCTTCATGGCATTACCTCAGTCATATAAGTATGATTATACTTTTTTGTCCTTGTTCATCTCATAGTTCATCAGTTATCTTGGTGAGACTTTATGAATGTAGTTTTTGATATTGGTAGGTGATACATTCTCACATCAAACTTAAATCTTTCTGTCCATTCTTCAGCAATGACCCTTAAAATTTAGTTGTGGAGTTGTTTGTAGACTTGGTATCTATTAAGACTGGAATCTACTACTCTGCATTTTGATTGGAGATATATATATATATATATATATATATATATATATATATATATATACATACATTTGTACTTAGAGACAGGAGCCTAGCATGGCTGTCCTCTATGAGGCTCTACCTGCAACTGATTGAGGCAGATGTAGGTACAGTCAAGCACTGAACTGAGGTCTGGGACCCCTATGGAAGAGTTAGGGGAAGGGTTGAAGGAAGCAAAGAGGATGGCAACCCCATACAAAGACCAAGAGGGTCAATTAACATGGACCTCTGGGAGCTCCAAAAGATTGAGCTACCAACCAAAGACCATACACGGCTGGTCCAATGCCCTTGGCACATATGTAACAGAAGACTGCCTTGTCTGGCCTCAGTAGGAGAGGATGAGCCTAATCTTGCAGAGATTTAATGCCCCAGGGAGGGCAGATGCTTGGGGTGAGGTACCCTCTGAGAAGGATGGAGATGAGAGTAAAGAACTTTGAGAGGGGGTACCAAGATGAGGGGGCAACATTTGGAATGTAAATAAATAAAATGATTAATAGTAATAAAAATAAAGATGAATATTTAAAAAAATATTCATTATTAATTTCTCTATGTATAAGTTGCAATGAAAATAAATGTATTTTGAATGTATTCAAAAGAAAAATATTTTAAAGTAAGTAGACTATTTCTTGAAGATGTATAAGGTTTTATTTTTGTTGTTGCTGTTCACCCATAATAATGATGTAAAACTATTAATAACAAATTAAAGATTAATATATAAATTACTAAATAATTTTAGATATAAAATTCTGTATATTAATATAAATAGTACCTTTACAACATTTAGAGTTTTTCTTGGATTTATGAAGGTTGCATTTATTTACTGTCAGAATACTAATAAAATTAAATTTTCTCAATTGGGTTCTTGTCTCCATAGTTATATTAAGATAAATATCTCATTGTAAGAACCCCTGACTATCTTAAGATTTTCTATAACAATTAACATATTTTTAGAGTTCCAATGCAAACATGTCCAAATCTTACAAAAAATAAGGCACAAAATGTTTGTAGTTGTATTTTGTTCCATGTCTTCATTGAATATTTATGTTGGGTCAAGTATATTGAGTCAAATAAAGCATTAGTCAATCTCCGCTATATTCATTATGAGATGATTTTTGTGTTCTCCTAAACATTCCTCACATATGATTCTAAAGCTTAGAGCAACTTTCACCTCAACCACTGAATTACACATTAGATTTTCTGTGACTTTATTGCTCCTTATTTAACACATGATAATCTAAAAGCATCTAGCTGTCAATTGAAGAGCAGTTTTATAAAAGCTATAATGGTGTTTACAGAGTGAGATTCTGAAAAATAAAATTCCAGCCAGTGACTAATGAAATAATTACTGGAGAACATTATCACACCAATGCCTAATTCATCAGAGATATTCTCAGGGAGAGTTGGTCCTCGAGCTCCTCATTCATGCTGAGTATCTAGAAAAACAAAATGATTGTTTATATACTAAGGTGAATGTTAGATACTGCTAATAATTTATTAATAAAGGTATTTAGGCTGTCACTAGAGAAAATTAGATAAGAAACCTTATGAAAGTTCAGTGCAATGTGTGTACTCAATTCACAATTAACCAAAGACTCTTGACATCTATACAAGCCATTTTACAACATGATGAAGTTTAACTGTTTATGGTTAAGTAGACTCCTAGCAATCTCAATGTCATCTCTGATAATCAAGTAATTGCATGTAGAAACTCTATAAGACAAGATAAGCAGAAAGTATCTTAAAGCATAAATATGAATAAGAGTTGCCATATTTTCAAGACATGGGTAATTGGTGTGGAATACAATCCCAAGCGTAAATGTGCACATGAACACACACACACATACATAACAAAGACAAAGACAACACACTCATATTTTGTAAAGGCATTTTTGTAAATTCTTCAATAATATCCAATAACAAAATGTTCTAATCAATAAGATCATAATTAATCATTTATCAGAAGCTTAATTTTGTAATGTAAAATATGTTGTTGTTTCTGTATAATGTTTGGTATATTCATACTATTTGTCACCATCACTACTATTTAGACAAAATAATCAGCATTCTTGTTGCCCCATTTTTAAATACCCATGGTACTAATTCCAATTGTCAATTTCTAATGAAAGTGAGGGAATTTTCAGGTCTTTTTTTTTTTTTTTTTTTTTTTTTTTGGTTTTTCGAGACAGGGTTTCTCTGTGCATCCCTGGCTGTCCTGAACTCATTCTGTAGACCAGGCTGGCCTCGAACTCAGAAATCCACCTGTGTCTGCCTCCCAAGTGCTGGGATTAAAGGTGTGCGCCACCACTGCCCGGCTGATTTTCAGGTCTTTGTCTTTATCATTATCTAATGGTAAATTGCCAACTGATGAAACAATTATTTAATAAATCTTCTAAAATTTACAAATATAAGAACCATTTTCCATGATGTTATTGCTATGTTTATCAGGATCTCTGTTTCAGGTAGGAGCAGATAGCACAGTGCTCTTGTTTACCAGCTCCCATCCTGAATGATGCCATAGACCTGTAACAGGCAGAATATCACAATCTTCATAATTCTCCATTCCATCGTATTCTGTTGCTGAAATTGAGTTCTTACTAAGGGCTACTGAATGACTGATTTTAAAAATATTCTATAGTGATTAAGGCATATTTAAAAACTGTAACCTTGCCATCCTTTTCCTTATGTAAAACTTACAACAAAACAAGCCGCAATGATCAGAGACTAACAGTATCTGACTGAAGCTCTCCTCTAAGGTAAGTTACTGAGAAAAAAAAGTCTCTCAGTGAGCCAGTTCCCACTCTTGAACCATGATGGAGAGATTGACACTTGGGAAAAGCAAGCAACAAACAAGGTGATGCAATGTCCTTTCAGAAAGAGTTTGCTTTCTTTGAAACTATGTGGTAAAAATATTGTTAAGGGTCTTTCCCAAAAGAAGAAATATTCAAGAGCAAGGGAATAAAGAAGACACGGATAGCTTTGCTGGAGATATAATCTATATGAAATTAGAAAACCAGGAAGAAACTATTAAGTAACATTGCAAACCTCAAGCATTGAATTGTTTTATATATCTTCTAAAAGACTCATTTTTAATTAAATTAATCTTGAAAACAATAAAACAATAAACAAAATTTCTTTTAGATTTATAGCAAAACTGGATTTGGGTAGATAGAGGCACCCAGCTAAATTTACTTCTACCGAGCTGAAATTACTTCTGTATCACCTACGTGTTCAAGCACAAAACACTTTAAAATTTTACATCAGGGAATTGCAAGATAGGAAATGATTCAGCACCACCTGAAACAAATAAACAAAATATAACAAATACTAAAATGACAGCTAGGAGAATTGTTGTATTAGGTAAAGATTTTTGCTTTCTAAAGAGTAAGGGTGTACCAATGACAAAGTATCTGGAAATGTAAGCTATTTAGTAGCAAGAAATACTGTTTAGAAATTGAAAGAGAATGCATAATCAGTTAGCTGTCACAGTTAATAGAAAAACCTACTACTTATAGTAGAGAAATTACTAAAAAGACATTTAAAGAGCAAAGGAAAATATTGTCAAGTATGTTTATATGTTTTATAATCTGAATAGCATAAATAGTTGTAAACTATTAAAATTGAGATTTTTAGGTTAAACACAAAAATTACAATAAAAAAGTAAACCAGAGGAGTGCAACCTAGTGTAAAAATATCAAACTTGAATGACAATGAACAGAGATTATGAAATTTAAGGAAGAGAGGGAGGAATAAATTAAAGGATAGTAAACTATGGAATATAAAAGCAAATTAAACATCAATTACAATATCAAGTACTTTCAATGAATAATTTAAAAAGAAATTAAATAAATTTATAGGATAAAAGTACTTAGAAAAGGTATTAAACATACTTTGGAAACTATAAAAATATCTGATACAAACTAAAGATAATGTAAAATTATAAATATATATCTTTTCATGTTTATATGTTGAAAACATGTTTTGATCATTTTAAATAGTTTTAATCTCCAAATCCATACATAAATTCAATAGCTCCTATTACATCATTCCCAGAGGATTCTTTGGAGAAGTTAATGAGCTCAGAAAAACCACACACACACACACACACACACACACACACACACACACACACACACACAAATAGATAAATAAGAAGGAAAGAAAGAAATGAAAAAAAAGTTTAAACAAAACATCAAAGGAAACAAAAAGATTAAAGCAGTCTTGAGGGTGAAATACCTGTGTACAATGCAGATTCTGAATCATTGACAATGACAATAGAGGAGTAAGAATAAGTATATAAATTCATAAAATCAATTTTAAAATCTACCAAACACAGGTTTGGTTAGTCACATAATAATAACTGTGTTCATACAATTCAGTGGGAGACTATTCTGTGTAAGAATTCATTACTGGAGAACTGGGAAACCAAAGACAAAAGAATAAGTTTTGTTTTCAACTCAAAAATTGTACCCAATGTGATTAAAAGCATTTTATATCCTAAACATAAATACCAAGACTATTTTCTTCATGGATATACATCAAATGTTATCCAACACAACATGTTTGTTGTGTTTGGAAGAATAATTCTTTTTTTAAAAAGAAAATCAATTTGGAGCTAATACTATGTATCTATAGGACTAGAAAATGTAAATGCAAAAAGTTAGGTAGTATTTTAAAGAAAAATATACTTATTTACTAACAACAATTTATAAGCAAAGCATCTTTTGAAAATGCATTGCTTTTAAGTGCAATGCTTTTAGGGTCTTTTATTTGTTTCTTATCAACTTTTTGAGACAAAGCCTATCTAGACTCAAATGTTTCAATTATTGTAACATTTAAAACTGGCAATCATTAATAGATACTATTGATATTATATTATAGCATAATTGCAATCAAATGTAGAAATAAACATGAGTACATTGAATACATACAATTCTCTATTTTATCACAAATTTACCTTGACTTAACAAGTTTTTAAATAATTACTATAATCTTATTACAAAATTTATATATAGCAATTTTACCATTTTTTTTTTAAATTTTTATTCTTCAATATTTTTTTAAACTCCAGACTCTCTCCTCTTTCTGGTCTACCCTCCAACTTTTCCACATCCCATATCTCCTACCCACTCCCTGATTCCAAGAGGATGTCCCTGTCCCATTCAACTCCACCTGACCTAGCCACTCCCTGGGGCCCCAAGTCTCTCAAGAGTTAGATGCATCTTCTCTCTCTGAGGTCAGACCAGGCAGCCCTCTGCTTGTCTACATTTTAGGATCTCATACCAGGTAGTGTGTACTGCCTCGTTGGTGGCTCAGTGTCTGAGAGATCCCGGGGTTCGAGGTTAGTTGAGACTGCTGGTCTTCTTATGTGGGTTTTCTTGTGGTGCCCTCCTCCTCAGCTTTCCTAAAGCTCATAAGGAAATTTATGAATCTAGCACTCTTAACATTTTTCAACTTCAAATTAGATTTACTTACTTACTTACTTACTTACTTACTTACTTACTTACTTACTTACTTACTTACTTTATTTATTTAACACTCCAGATTTTATCCCCCCCCCCGTCCACCCTCTGACTCTTCCACACCCCATAACTCCTACCTGCCCACTGTCTCTATGAGGATGTCCCAATCTCCCAACCCTCACCCCACCTGTACTACCCCTCCATTGCTAGTGGGATCGCAAACAGGTACAACCATTCTGGAAATCAATCTAGAGGTTCCTCAGAAAATTGGAAATAGATCTACCTGAAGACTCAGTAATACTACTCTTAGGAATATACCCAAAAGATGACCCACCATGCCACAGGGGTATCTGTTACACTATGCTCATAGCAGCCATATTTGTGATAGCCAGAAGCTAGAAACAACCCAGATGTCCCACGACAGAAGAATAGATACAGAAAATGTTCATTTACACAATGGAATACTACTAAGCTATTAAGAAAAGGACATCCTGAGTTTTGCAGGCAAATGGATGGAACTAGAAAATATTATCCTGAGTGAGGTACCTCAGACCCAAAAGGACACTCATGGTATGTACTCAATAATAAGTGGATATTAGCCAAAAAAAAAAGGAAAAAAAATACAGAATATCCAAGATACAGCCCACAGAACTCAGAAAAGTCAACAAGTTTAAGGGCCCAAGTGAGGATACCTCAGTCCCACTTGGGAGGGAGAAGAAAGCAATCACAAGGGGGGAGCGAGGAAGGGACCTGGAAGGGAAAGTGGACAGGGTGGGGAAGAGGAGAGGAGACCCCAGTCTTGTATTGGGTGAGGGAAAAGGGCTGAAGCCTCAAGGGCCAGCAGAAAGAATGGAAACAGGCAATCTCGGGAGGCAGGAGGTTGTTGGGGACCCTCCAGAGTGCACCAGAGATGTGGGAGGTGAGAAACTCTCAGTACTCAAAGGGAGGGACCTCAGATGAAATTCCTGACAGTAGGGAGAAGGAATTTATAGAGCCTACTTCCAGCAGGAAGACAGGGCATCAAATGATGGAGGGAGTTGCCATGCTCCAATCAAAACAATGATCCATAATAGTTCCTGTCTGAAAGGACTACAGGGATGGAAATGGAGAGGAGCCTGAGAAAAAGAAGGTCCAGCAATAGGCCCAAAGTGGGATCTAGCTCAAGGGGAGGCCCCAAGGCCTGACAATATCACTGAGACTCTGGAACACTCACAAAAAGGGATCTAGCATGAGCGCACTCTTGAAGACCCAACAAACAACTGAAAGAGTCAGATGCAGATATTTGCACCCATCAATGGACAGAAGCTGTTGACCCCTGTGGTTGAATTAGGGAAAGGCTGAATGAAGCTGAGGAGGAGGGCGACCTTGTAGGAGGACCAGTAGTCTCAATTAATCTGGACCCCCAAAATCTCTCAGACACTGGACCACCAACCAGGCAGCATACACAAGCTGATATGAGGTCCCCAAACATAGACAACAGAGGAGTGCCAGCTCTGGACTCAGTCAGAAAAGGTGCACCTAACTTCAAGAGACCTAAGGCCCCAGTGAGATTAGAGGTATATATAACCTTCAATCATGAGTCTAGCAAAAAAAAAAATAATAATAATAATCCTTAATCCTGAGTAAGATATTTCTTCTTCATTTCGGAGTGCAATATGTGAAATGGTTCTGAATACATATATTTGTATGAAGCTACTATGAATGACATGCCCATGTACCTGTTTTCCTTAGTTAATTTATAGCAAATAAAATTGACCACACTACCAACATATTTATAGTGAGATAAATAATAAAATGTATACTTTATAAGCCTTTACTAATCCACTTTGGATATGTGTTATTTCTGTAATAATGAAATGATAGAGCCCTTTTTCCTCAAAGTCAGTTCAGTTTGCAATGGTTTGGGAGAAGGAGGAGATGTTATGAGGAATATCACATTTTTGCTAATCCCCCTCAATGGTTTTTTTGAAAACCACCTACAGCATAACACATTATAGATTTGCCCTTTGGGTTCAGACAGTGAGTATTTATCCCATGAATAGATACCATGGTAAGAATGTGAGGTTCTTTTTACAGAAGAACACTGTCAGTAAAGTGTAAGATACAAAAAACGGTATCAGATAATCTGAAAATAGCCTGTAAATAAAAATATGCAGAACATCAGGGACTTGAGACATAGTCCCTGAGTTGCCCATGGAGATGAAACTCGGGGAGATGGTTGAATGTATTTCAAAACTGACAAAACATAGACATAGATGGGATGTTTTATAACTTAATTCCATCACCTACCCACTGATTCTAACTGGTAGTGACAGAGTACTTTACAAAGTACTAAAGAATATCTTTAACTCTAAACTCCCACACAATATTGTTTAAAGGTAAAGTTCCCACAGGACAAACCTCAGCATGTTTTAAAGAATGGGAGTCATGCCCTACTATTCTGGAACAAGGATGGAAGCCCAATCATTTCGATGAGAAATCAATAAAAATATTTAAGACCACTGCTACGTCTGCATGTTTAGAAAATCTGCTTCTGAATGTGTGATATTGCAGGCAAGGTTTACAAAATTTAAATTGATTTATTACAGTACTTGTATCAAAATATATTTGCTTAATAGAAATACGCATTTGAACGTCAATGGATAATTTTAAATAGCTGTAGAAACTTGGAATTACAATTTTACATGTGATCAGTAATAAAAAAAACACACATAATATGCAGAGGTTTAAAATATTGTAAAAGTTTAAAATGTCCCTGAAAAACTGTCTGCTTTTACTAACAGGAATAAAATTTTCATTTAAAAATTTAATTACACATTAATTTATAATAACATTAAAAAAGAAACACTGACCATTTACCAATTAATAATCTGGAAATAGACAAAGTAGGAAGTTTAAAAATAGTAAATATGTATTAATGGCCCAGGACTATGGAGGAAGGGTAGATGGAGTGTCAACCCCAAATACCTTGACAGAAGTTGGCTACCTTTTGTCTTCCAACCTGGTGCAGTAAAGTCAGCTCTCCATCATCAGCTTTAGTGAGAATTTATCACTCTGACAGTTATCAGGCTTCACCTCTTGTTTGACTTTATAATGCCCCCTACACACACCCTATAGCCCTGTAGATGTATGAAGATGATATATCTACCCTGGCCAATGGTATACAGCCACACTAACCTTGCCTCAGAGACCCTGGTCACATTTACAAGAGAATAAATACCCTCCTTTACTCCCAATAAACTGAAACAAGTTCTCTGAAGCTGTTCCCGGATATGTACTTTGCCCGTCCACGTATTGATGACCAAGATCCCACACTGCACTCACCCATGCCCTGCTAAGCTTCTCTACCTCCAGTTAGCCCTGTGCACAAGGGGGCTGTCTATCCCAGGAAGAAGCAGACACTAGGAGGGGCCTGACGCAGTTGGGCTCTTTGGAGAAGATCTGTGTGCTTTGTGGCCATGTATCATTCATTGGCTAGGGCAGGCGTGTTGGAAGTTGCCTCATCTGCATGCTCAGGGACTGTAGAGTGTCTCTGATGGAACATTGTAAGGTCAAAAGAGGAGAGACGTCTCGTAACGGTCTGGGTAATAAATTCTTACTAAGGTTGATGTATTTCTTTGGGGATAGTCAACAACAGTGCTTTTGCTTTGGTTTGGTTTGGTTTGGATGGATTTTCATTTTCTTTTTCTTTCTTTCTTTATTTTATTTATTTATTTACTTATTTATTTATTTTTGGTTTTTCGATACAGGGTTTCTCTGTGTAGCCCTGGCTGCCCTGGAATTCACTCTGTAGACCAGGCTGGCCTCGAACTCAGAAATCCATCTGCCTCTGCCTCCCAAGTGCTGGGATTAAAGGTGTGCGCCACCACTGCCTAGCTCCTTTTTCTTTTTTTAAATTGAACTGATTAGAAAAATATTTTTGTTTCTTGGAATAATTTTGCAAGTTTTTATCAAGGACTTTTTACATAATTTTGTATTTGTAGATGTGATCTGGGAAGCAGAAAGTTAGATATTGACCAGATTAATTGCATGTAGTTAACAATAAAATGAATAAATAAATTTATATTCAATTTAATAATGTAAAAATTCATCTTCACATTACTCTATAGCTATACATTTGTATATCCTAAACTAAAGATGGCCCTGATTCACAGAGAAAGTAAACTTTCTATAGGATCAAATACTTATTCCGTACTCTATTGCTGTTCTAGGAAATGGGACGATATGGGTAAGGGTGCTTTCTGGGACACCTGCATACTAGGATTCAAATTTTAGATTCAACATAACAAGCCAAGCTCTTCTGAATGCAAGTAATTCCAGATAAAAAAGAATGATACCCAATTCTGGCTTCTTTATGAAAGCATATACTTTATAAGCATATACAAATGAAATAGCTCATTTAAAAAATAAAATGATATAAAGTATTATATTCATGGTTATTATAAAGTAGTTATTCATAGGACAGTAAACTTAGAAAAATTGAATATTCCATGTTACACCATTAGAAAACCTATAGAATACTTTGGCAGGGTCTGGAGAGATGGCTCAGCAGTTAAGAGCACTTGATTGCTCTTTCACAGGTCCTGAGTGCAATACCCAGCAACCACATGGTGGCTCACAACATCTACAACGTTGTCTGATGCCCTCTTCTAATGTGTCTAAAGAGAGTGATAGTATACTCACATCCATAAAATAAATACATATTTTGAAATTAAAAAAATGCATTGTCATTTCAAAGTAGTAATATATAGTATTATATACCAAACAACAAATTATTTACTGTCTCATGTTCATTCAGTCTATCTATCTATCTATCTATCTATCTATCTATCTATCTAATCTATCTATCTATCTATGTGTGAGTGTGATATATATATATATATATATATATATATATATAAAATACATCTTGTTTCTTCATACAACTTATGTTTTAGAAACAAGGATACAATTTAGTACTACTTGAAAATTCACATATGTTATAAATATTTCATAGTATTTTCTGTAACTATTGCTTTGATTAAATGATGTACATATAATCTGAGCTGTTCTTACATTCTTAAACCAACAGTTTACCTATCTGTGATACCTGCCTACCACAGCAACAACCAGCATTACAAAATACCCCTAAATGGGCAACAGTGACACTCAACTCTAGTGCTAACCAACTGCTTTCTGATTGGATTTAAGGCCTCCCCAACAGTAGTAATAATTATTCCTGGAGCTACAAACCTATTCAGCTACCTGGGCCTGATAGGATCATAGATCCCAGAGGAGAAGCTACTATTAAACCACCATAATTCTTAAGTGCATTCCAAACTCCTAGGACTATACTCATACAGAAGTGTAGTTCTCGCCCCTTATTAAAGGAACTTTTCTTTGCAACAGACAAAGACCATTTCAGAAAACCAGAAATGGTTAATATACCAAGAACAATGATAGCGGATTGCTTAGTCCCAATGGATTCACTTACAACACAACGGTAGCTTATAAGACTCAAGGAACATCACTGGTTTACTGTCCCAGAGAACCAGGAAGTCTGTGAGGATGAATTGAGATTGTGTTTCTTAGAAATGACAATGAGGCTACATTCATTATAACTCAAGAATATAGCTCTCTTAATGAGACATGAACCAGTACAATACCAATAAGCTAACATAGAAATGCAAAATCTTATGAGGCACCACCTATACAAAGAAGCACATGGAATAAAGGAATGTTGTGAGCAGAATAAGTAGTGCACCTCTTAATTGGAAATATATATAATTAATATTAATTAATTAATTTTATACTCCACATTTTATTCCCCCATCCACCCCAGTATACCCTCTGACTGTTCCACACCACATACCTCTTCCCCAACCCCTGTCTCAACCTCATGGTTGTCTATATTTACATCACAACAATGAAGTAAAAACCTGTAAATTTCATTGCTACTAGTATATATTAAATGCCCATCATAAGAAAATGCTGTTTTGCTTGATACTTTGCTTTCCCTCTGAAAAATCAAAGCTTTTGAAACTTATTTGTAATTTACTGTTTATGTCAAACTATATTTAAACTCATTCCAACTATTAATATTTAAACAGACATTAACTTTTGAAACATTATTCTGTTAAAAAGGTGTGTTAAGTTTGTACTTGCATAAGGTATATCATTAGTAAGCAACCATTTTCTTGATAATTAGAGGAAGTTGAAAGTTTGAATTGTGAAATCATTAGCAATTGATCACTCCAAGTGAGAACACTGCTGTTATGACTAATGAATGAATTGTTAATGTGTGTAACAGATGATATTTTGTACTCTTAGAGAAATTACTGTATGTGACTATTTATCATTTTGTTTTTAACAAGATGATACAAAAAAACAAGATAATTGCAGCTTATAATCATATTTCCTTTTACATGTTTAATCAAAATTTGAAGTATAAGACACAAAATTATTTTTCCATTTAAAGTCAGTCACATAAAGACATTCCAAAGTATGAATTTTCTACTTCAATAAAATTCACTCATATAGAAAGTTCTGATGTGTAAAAAATTCTGGCCTAAAATATTCATTAAATAACTCACATAGATAATCAGTCATTTAATTACTTTATGAGGTTTTTCTCAGGGGCAAGTTACCTGTTCTTATCTGCTGAAGTTGTAGGCTATTATTAAGAAGCTGAAATAGATTTTATTTTTAAGTTCTTAAAATTTGTACTTGAACTCAAATTGGCAGATATGTATGTGCTTGAGCCATTATACCCTCAGAAAACAAAGAAAGCATCAGCAGAAGCTTGCATGCGAAAGGCAGGTGTGACTTAAATCACTGCACTCTATGTTTTACTTTAGCAATTTCAAAATGTGGATGACTTTCTAAAGATAAATTACTCAAATGGTAACAGAAATGTATTTGATCCCAAGGTCATTGCATATTTCTCTTATTGCTTAATAAATAAATACAAATATATTCTTTGAACACCAGATCATAATGAGCATTCCCAAAATTTTCTAAAATTTTAATTTTATTTTTGGTTGTTGTTTTTATACTTTTATACCTCTAAGAATTATATTTTAAGAATAGTGGGAAAGATGCATTCTCCTGTGTTTTCATTTCTCCCAGATTTTTCTGCTTTGAGAAGCAAAGGAGACCTTCACAAGTGAGAGTTCCAGAATAGAGTTGAATAGCTATAAAATTTTTATTATACAACATTTTGAAATTATCCTAAGAGAACTGTTATGATGTGGGTGGGGCAAAGAATCACATGTGTGTTTGTATGTCTAAATCTATCTCCAAATAATTCCAGTACCAGTTAATAAAAACTCCACCTATAAATTACAAAATTTTATATATAACTATTGTATGTGTGTGTATATATGCATATATATATGACTATAGAGAATTTTTGAAAAATTTGAAAAAAATTAAGATTGCGAATATATGAGAAGTATTATTATGATCAAGGATAGCATGTTTTAATTACATCATAACCTGTTTTGATAAAATCCATGTATCTTTTCCCAGAGCCTTGATTTATACTACAATTTGATACTATGCACATAAATAAATGAAAATATTCAGAAAGAATTTTCAATGTCAAGGAGTGTCCTTTAGAAAAATCAAGATATTATTTGTACAAATTCTTCATTATCTGACTTTTTATTCATTGGTTATCATTGAAATTTTTGCTTAGAAATGTTTTTATAATTTAGATCAGGGGAAGTGTGGAGACAAAGGGAAGCAGATTCTTGAGTTAGGTTTTATGTTTATCATCTGCTGTTATACCAGTGTCCCACTGGCTTTTGTACTGAATTGTACATATAATTTAATTTCATAGATAAAGAAGTAGACTTTATTTCCTTTTTTACATTTTTTATTTATATTTCAAAATAATAAATCAAAATTACATGTCCTGAGTTTTTAAGGCATATTTATGCTGCTTGATCCAACAGTGAAGATTTAAGACAACAGAACTCTATAATTTACTTTTAGTTAAGAAGAGTTAATAAGTATGGAAAGTGTTAGATAAATCTGTTATTTAATATCTCAAATATAGAAGCTTTTTAATAATGTTAATATATACATATTTAAAGCATTAAAAATGTAAAATTATTAACACTTCTCAAATTCCACCCTATTTATTTTGTAGCAAGTTCAAATATCCACTTTACTGTTTCAAAAATGATGAGTTTCGTTGAGTTTATTTCTATGTCTGAAGGCATGTTTCTCTGTGTGTGCAGGTACAGAAGCCTGGAGAGAATATCGTGTGTGTTGTATTATTTACTGCCTGTTTCTTTGAGGCAGAGTTTCTCCATGAACCTCGTCCTTGCATTTTTTCTGGCTACTCCTGAATACAGCGGCATGTAATAACCTTAGTACCTTTTTCTTTTTTTTAGCATGTCTGGAAGTACGAGTACTCGTGTGATCTCTGCATCACGGCTCTGGTTCTTTTGAATGTGCACCACTCTCTCTTTACCACAGAGCCATTTCTGCAGCTTCCTTATAAGCATTTTGACTTTTATTTTTCATGTAAATTATAAAACCAGCAAAAGTTCATGATCTATATTATTCCTACCTAGAAAAGTTAGTTAAAGAAGAGCAACGTCAGATTTTTTTCTGAATTCAGTTAGCACTTAACCGGCAAAAGTAGTATTTCTTTGGCACAATGAAGCATAATTTTCACATCATTACTTACTCCACGGAACAGGCCAGCCTGAACCCCATGGGACTTGGCAATAGTTCATGAAAATAAAAGCAACTCCAAGTACTTCCAACTTTCTGAAGGACAGTTTAATATATACAAATATTATCATAAAGTGGAGGGAAAGGTAAAACTAACAAAGAAAATATAAATATTCTGTTATTTCACAATGTTAAAAGCAAATATTAATAAGATAAAATTCAGAAAGTACAATCAAAATCAAAGTTTTCCAAACAACCTAAAAAAGAAAAAGTCAAAATATCAAAATATACATATTCTATGACAATGAATCAAGTGAGAGTAAGAAATATTTTTATTATTGTCATGAAACAGATAAAAATATTAGCACAATGGGATGTTTTATTTTTAACCCCACTCTCTCAAATACAAGCCAACTCAGAACAGACTCAACCAGCAGTCTGACCACCTGCAAACTGCTCCAATGATTAAAGGACCTCATCAGTCTGGTTGTATGGTTTGGAGAGGCAACCAAATGTTCTCAGCAGGAGTTCAGGACAATAGTGTTTTCTGTTATCCCATAAACAATTAGCATATCTGTTTACGCTTTTCCAATTTCATTTTATGCTTATATTCACATTCTGTACTTCACTTTAAATACTTTACTTTTATTCTACTTTATTTTGACTAAATGAATATTTTCAATGTGGGATTTGCCTGTATTATCACCACATTGATACCTCCCTTGACTGTGCTTATCTATATATTTTTAAAATAATTTTACTTATTTTATGAAAAAATATATCTGTGACTTTATGAAAAATAACTATAGAGAATGATTCAAACTGTGATATATAACGTTTCAAATGTTTGTTATAAAAATATCAAATGAAAAAAGAAATAGTATGCAAAAAGAGGCAGGAATACACAATACATTCATATAGTTGTCATTTTATATTTGGCCCTTTAAATGAAGCTAATTTTTATATCATATCTTTTATTTTGATAACATTTTTGCATGCATTTCTTAAAAGATAAAAGCACTTTAAAGCATTACCTAAATGAAATTGTAGCACCTTAACATTTGGAGAAAAATTATGTGATATCCACTAAAGGATGCCATAGAAGTGTTGTTTGCAGCAAATATACATCTTCAAGAAAAATCATGTAATAGTTTTCAAAACAATTTTATTTAAATTAATAAGTATATCAAGATATTTAACCTCATGATACTAACGAATATTAAAATTACTTACAATGTTAGATTTTAATATTTTCAAGACTTCTATTTTGTAAAAGCTTTTAAACATAAAAAGTAGTGAATTATATGAATATTGATATCTTTACTCATAGACTTGGAAAGTATCTGACTTTTAAATGTTTCTAAATATACACATAAAAATCCCAAAACCCAAATAGAATATGTTTTCTGATCTTGTTATGATACAAAATTTAATTTAATATGTGACAGAAATAGAAAATTATTAATTGGATGAACACATATTTAACATTAAAATATTAAGAAATTAATACTAAGAAACTATGAAGTTTGTTTTAAAAGTGTCAATTAAATCATCAGTATTCCAGGATAGAATACATACAAATGCTTACACCAACTACATTTATTCCAATGTATGATTGTCATGCATTGGACAATTATATGACTTCCTAAATATATGCTGGGTGAGGACAATACATATAGATATACTAACAGTGATATGGGATAACCCACAAGCCTCAAACCTGCTAAAAGAGCTACAGGCCACTAAAGCATGCTGAGAACAGTACGTGTGGAGGAGGGTGATGCTATAGTCTTCTCCAGAGAAGAGCACATCAATAAGTCGTCCAACTATAAATGGTTAGACATACATACATATGAGTAACAATATTCAGATTTATCAGGTTTTATTTATGTTCCTAGGGATATATGATTACGAATAATGTGTGTGTGTGTTTGTGCGTGTGTGTGTGTGTGTGTGTGTGTGTGCATGCACTCATGCATGCTTATGAAACAATGCTTAATAGAAAAGAAACCTGAGATTTGAAATAGAGCAAGGACAGACATACAGGAAGAGAGATGTATTTAGAGGGAGAAATTATAATCTTAAAAATTAAAATAAAAATTCTAAAACATAACACAATTTGTTTTTCACCACAGCATTTACAGTTGTGTTTATTTTCTCTCCTGCCTTATTTGTAGATTTAGTTGTTCCTGATCAGTGATGTTTGAAAATATTCAAGGAGAGCATTGGCCTTCTTCCCATCAGACTCGCTGTGCAGCTTACTAACCTTTAGTTCTTTTCATATTCACATTCTTGCTTTGCAGATCAGGAGTTTATGTGTAGCAATGCTCGGGTTTAGTAACCATTATTTTACTTAATATTGGCCATGAACCACAGGCATTGCGAAGAAAGATCAGCAGCAGAACATAAAAAGAGAGAGAGATTAATACTGGCGATCGAAGTTAATGCTCCACCATATAGTCACAAAATGTCTCTTCTTCTTGGTATGACGTTGATCTCAACTTCATGTAATCATTCAGGGAAGGTATGTATAAACCATATAACAGCAGGAAACATGCATCAAGCAACATTTGCTAAAAGTATAAATACCAAGTCTGCAATGTTAAAAGTATCTAAAATAATGCTGTATGGAAGGAAATGTTTCATGTAATACACTGCAAGCCCTTTGATAAATTAGATGGACACCTACCCCTGTAGAAGCTTCCTAAAATACATATACACATGAAAGGAATCTAAATGGTCACTTAAAATAATATGGAAGACAATGCCCCAACTGCAGATCTTATTACACCAAGTAAAACTTCCAGTGCCAGAAATATGTGTATCTTGTTGTGCCATTGGACAACGGAGATATATGGAAACCCCCAAGACTCAAAAACTATTGCCAAGTCTATGTGCTACTTTAAATAAAATGATGGTAGTGCCCTATTGCTGAAGACACTTCTATGCCTCATTGAGTAAAAAAAGGTCAAGTCGGTGGCTAATTAGTATCTTCACCATTATTAACAAGTATTCATGCTATCAGAAGGTCTTCTGCATGGTATGGAAGAGAAAGGTAATCATTTATATCTCCCAGCTACAATCTGGTCGACAACTGTGACTTGCCAGTAAGATATATTGAAGAAAGAGCAGTACAAATCTTATGAGAGTCACCAGTCATTCTTTAATTAGAGGTAAAGTCTATCTCATGAGCTGGAACCTACTCCTGCACTTTGGAAGTGGACAAGAACCTGTGACTAGAGAGGTCATTGGTACAGGAGAAAGCCTACGAATATTCTTCTGGTAAAGCAGTATAGCAGTACAGTGACTCCTAACAACAAGCTGATAACCATATATTACTGAAGCCCAGCAATCATGAGAGACGCTTCTTGCTGCAGTAGATATAACTAACTACTAGTGACTAACACAGAAACAAACAACCAAATAATATGCAGAGAATAAACCCTAAAAGGGATGACTTCATTAAAGCCGCTACTCGAGAATCATGAATTTATGAGTGAAAGGAAGCCAAAAGCAGAAAGCAAGAGATAATGGGTGACTCCAATGAAACAGTATCTTCAAGACATAGAAAGACTAAGAATGGACATATGAACCCACAGAGACTGTGTCAGAATGTACAAGAACAAGTTAAAGCCAGACAGGGTCTCAGCACTGAGACCTGGAAGTACTCCCACATCTAACCAAGCAAGTAATACCTGCCGACAAAGAAAAAGCTAAAACTAAAACAAAACAAAACAAAAACCAGTTTCCTCCAATGAGGTCTCACTGGTTATATTTTCTCACCCTTTAGGGCAGGCCCCACTTCTGGGCATGCGAACTCAATGATGTCTTTGCGGACATCCTGTCCCATTTTGCATAGTTTCAGCACACTTTGCCTCAGTTCTCTGTTGCTTGTTTATATCAATTTCCATCTTTTTGCAGGTTTTGTGTGTTTTTAATTATTATTATAATACTATTATTATGTTTTGTTTAAAGATACAAATATAAAGAACTGTGGTAAAGTTGGGAGGATCTGGAAGGAATCGGGAAATAGAAAACATGATCAAACAAAATACTCAGAATGGCCACATTTCTAAACCCTACAAATACTATTATTTATCCTCAGCAAGAAACCTACAGTGAATATGGTTGGGAAATGAGGAACTTACCATTCTGTCCTGTTATTTAGCAAATCCAGCACTTTAGTAACACAGTGGATTAACTTGATTGCAAAATCTGTAACTGAGTCATCAAAAATAGCTGTGATTTATTTATTAACTCATCACATTTTTGGTAGCCTATGTATACAAGTTCTTGGTAAGGAAAAGAAGTATTCACATGCAACTCAGTGACCTTTAAGCCAGCCAAAATTTTCTGAGCCAAAAATATAAAGTAAGCATATAAAATTCCCATAAAGAGCAACTTATAACCATATACATTCTTCCTTTAAAAGAGAAGGGGTAATGTGTATATTTTTGCTAATATTTCTATTGAACGGATCATTGATTTCTTATGAGAAGTAACATAGATAGTAATGATTCTAAAGTATAAATACAAACATTGAATGCATACACCTTACTTAGAGTGAACCATGAATTCAATAACTTTTGCTGAAAGGAATGCCCAGGGAGGAAAGCTCATTGGCTGAACACTGGGGCCTACCTAGATACTTCATTAGCATGGGAAACTCCAAGTTTTTATGCTACATGACTGATTGCCATTTTCCTCTCAGTGGGGTGTTGTGGTTACATATTTCACAGCAGGTAGTTTGGAAAAGAGCTTGTTCCAAGCCTACCATACACACTCAACTCTGAGTTTCACATGGTTCGCACTCACTCAACCTGACCAATTCGTATATGGATGAAGATCAACAATAGAAAAATGGGACCTCATAAAACTGCAAAGCTTCTGTAATGCAAAGGACACTGTCAATAGAACAAAATGGCAAGAAACAGCTCAGGAAAACATTTTTACCAACCCTACATCCTATAAAAAGCTAATATCCAGTAAATAAAAAGAACTCAAGAAGTTAGACTCCAGAGAAGCAAATAACCCTATTAAAATGAGGTACAGAGCTAAACAAAGAATTCTCTACTGAGGAACACCGAATGTCCGAGAAGCACCTAAACAAATGTTCAACATCCTTAGTCATCAAAAACGAATGTGGTTATAGATTTGCTGCCAACCACAGAGAAAGAGAACTATAAATATTTCACCAGGGGTATGGACAGTCTCTAGATTCAGATTTTCCATCAAATAAAACAGAATGAACAAGGACTATCTCCTTCACCAAGGATCCCTGTGGGGAGCAGGAAAATCCTTTCCTCATAGAGAGCTATGCTTAAATCTCCCAAAGAAGGCTTTCTCTCCCAGCCCCTCTCTACTCTTTGCACTCACTGAGAATCAAATCTGCTTCTGCCTTTCCTCTTCTGCCTGGCCAGTAGACACTCTGAGAGGAAAGATGACCTGGGATGCCTCATTCTCAACTCCCAGTGGTATGTAGGCACTGCCTGGGTACACAGGAGACAGGGAACCACAACAATCTTCCCAGACTCTGCTGTTTACCACCCAGGGGAAGCATGGACTGAGGACTCCCATTACGAACTGCTTTCTGCATCCGCTGAGCAGCATGCAGAAGGAGATCAAACTCAGACTCAGATGTTTCTGTGGTAAGACCTTTATCAGCTGAGCTATCTCCAAATCCCCCCTGGAATCTTTGTGAATGAAAGTTTTGATAACAATTGTAAATGTTAGGTCACCAAACTTCATATAATTTATACTTCAGAAAAAATATATTTTGATAATTAAGTGACCCGAAAAACTCCACCAGAGAACTGCTGCAGCTGATAAACAACTTCAGCAAAGTGGCCGGATATAAAATTAACTCGAACAAATCAGTAGTCTTCCTATACTCAAAGGATAAACAGGCTGAGAAAGAAATTAGGGAAATGACACCCTTCACAATTGTCACAAACAATATAAAGTATCTTGGTGTGACTCTAACCAAGCAAGTGAACGATCTGTATGACAAGAACTTCAAGTCTCTTAAGAAAGAAATCGAAGAAGACCTCAGAAGGTGGAAACATCTGCCATGCTCATGGATTGGAAGGATTAATATAGTAAAAGTGGCCATCCTGCCAAAAGCAATCTACAAATTCAATGCAATCCCATCAAATTTCTAACTCAATTATTCATAGACTTAGAAAGAACAATTTTCAAATTCATTTGGAACAACAAAAAGCCCAGGATAGCAAAAGCTATTCTTAACAACAAAAGAACTTCTGGGGGAATCAGCATCCCTGATTTCAAGCTGTACTACAGAGCATTAGTGATAAAAACTGCATGGTATTGGTACAATGAGAGGCAGGTAGATCAATGGTATAGAACTGAGGACCCAGAAATGAACCCACACACCTATGGTCACTTGATCTTCGACAAAGGATCTAAAACCACTCAGTGGAAAAAAGACAGCATTTTCAACAAATGGTGCTGGTTCAACTGGTGGTCTACATGTAGAAGAATGCAAATTGATCTATTCCTATCTCCCTGTACAAAGCTCAAGTCCAAGTGAATCAAGGACCTCCACATAAAACCAGATACACTGAATCTAATAGAAGAGAAAGTGGGGAAAACTCTCGAACACCTGGGTATGGGAGAAAAGTTCCTGAACAGAACAACAGTGGCGTATGC
>CM052709.1:43470030-43594982 GCA_028551405.1 Uromys caudimaculatus | reverse complement strand
TTCATGATAAAAGTCTTGGAAAGATCAGGAATTCAAGGCCCATACCTAAACATAATAAAAGCAATATACAGCAAACCAATAGCCAACATCAAACTAAATGGAGAGAAACTTGAAGCAATCCCACTAAGATCAGGGACTAAATAAGGCTGCCCTCTCTCTCCCTATCTATTCAATATAGTAATTGAAGTTCTAGCTAGAGCAATCAGACAACAAAAGGAGGTTTTTTGGTTTTTCGAGACAGGGTTTCTCTGTGTAGCCCTGACTGTCCTGGAACTTACTCTGTAGATCAGGCTGGCCTCGAACTCAGAAATCTGCCTGCCTCTGCCTCTGCCTCTGCCTCCCAAGTGCTGGAATTAAAGGAGTGCACCACCACTGCCCGGCTTGATTCAATACTTTTTAATAATTTTCTTTGTATCACTTGTAATTATTTTAAATAACTGACATGAACTTACTGATGACTGCAGGTCGATGACTTAAGTTTTCTCCTATTTTCTTCTCACTAATATTCAATGATACTACTCATCACCTTTAATTCCTCCAAAGAAGGCTACTTAATTAAATAGAAGACATGAAATGATTCCAAGATGCAGAATACAGCACTAAATGAAGGTGATCATACTTTTTAGGCTTTTATTTATATTTGAAATTATACCTAGAGCAATGTTTAATAAAAGTTTAACCTAATCTGTCTGTCAGTAATTTTGTTTTTAGGACACATTGATTGAAGGATAAATGAAAAAAAAAAAAAAACAATAGAAGATATTGGCAGGGATATAGGGAAATAGGACCATTTACTCACTGCTAATGAGGATGTAAATTCATAAAATCATTATGAAAATCAGTTTGAAAGTTCCTCAAAAACTAAAAGTAGATATAAAATGAGATCAAGCTATATCACTCTTGGATATATACACTAAAGACTCCTCATATTACTATTGAGATAATTGTCCATCCCTGTTCTTTACGTCTCTGTTTCTAATAGCTAGAAATTGGAAACAGCTTAGATAATAACAAACTGATATATGGTGAGGAAAACTGTAGCACATTCACAAACTAGAATGTTATTCAGCTCTTAAGAAACACAAAATTTAAAATACATTTCTAAAAGAATGATGATAGAATCATTCAGAAAGAAAAACATAATTTGTTCTCATACATGTGATTATGAGCATTTAAATTTTGTATATGAGTGTTTTAATTACAATATCCATAGAACTTGAATAGCTAATAAGGGACCATGTAAGAGACGGTTATCTTTCAACAAAAGGAGAAAAGCTTGCAATATTATAAACATTAGGATGAAACTAGAACAGGAAGATAAAGCTGAGAGAGGAATTAGATGGTAGAGTAAGGTAGAGAATATGGAGAGAGAACAGTCTTGTAAAAGCCATATGATATCTTACTACTATAGACTTTTCTTAAAATATATGCATATGTGAAAGGAATTTAAGGAAAAACGTACTTCTGCAGCATACAGGGACAAAGGTGGGCAACCAGACAACATGCAAAGAGCAAGAACCCTTGCAACACTCAGTCTAAATATGATCTCTATTATTCTTCCCCCCTCAAGGTTCAGGAAATCTTTAATAAGAGGAGGCATACAGATTATAAGAGTCAGAGATGATGTAGAACACCAACAAAACAATGACTTCTAGATACAACTGATGTACATATGACCTCACAGAGACCATGGTAGCATGCACAGATCCTGAATAGGCCAAAGCTATATTGTGTGCCAGTGCTAAGGGAAGTAAACACAAGCCACCATCACTTACCCAGAAGCTATCCCCAATTGATAACCACTTGTAAATGTAAAATTAACTTTTTCCAATAAAGTGTCTCTGGGAGTCTACAAAACAGTCTTAAGGGTAGACCCCAGGACTAACAAAAAATGGTCAACACAAAACAAACTCAATGCCATCTTTGGAGGTTCTTTGTCCCTCATGCTTCTTCAGGATTTTAATTTAATTGTATTTTATTACTTTATTTTTACCTTATATGTTTATAGTATACACTGTGGCTTCCAGTTTCATGTTTTTATGTGATTCCTTGGTCTAAGAATATACATGATTTATATCTATGTGTGTTTTCTCCTTTTTCTTCGAATGTGTGTGTGTGTGTGTGTGTGTGTGTGTGTGTGTGTGTGTGTGTGTGTGTGTGTGTGTGTGCAGCTATACCAGCTTCCTTTCAGCAAGCACATCTTGGCAACCTCAATAGTGTCTGGGTTGGGTGTCTGTATAATGGATGTATCCCGAGTTTGGGCAGTCCCTGGATAGTTTTTCCTTTAGTCTCTGCTCTACACTTTGTCTCTGTACTTGCTTCAGTGAGTATTTTTCCTCCTTTATAAGAAGGTATGATGCACCGACTACTTGGTCTTCCTTCTTGAGCTTCATGTGCTCTGTGAATTGTATCTTGGGTATTCTGAGCTTCTGGGCTAATAGACACATATAAGTGAGTGCATACCAAGTGTGTTCTCTTGTGATTGGGTTACCTCACACAGGAAGATATTTCTATTTCTATCCAATTGCCTAAGAATTTCATGAAGTCATTTTTCAAATAGCTGAGTAGTACTCCATTGTGTAAAGGTACCACATTTTCTATATCCATTCCTCTATGGAAGAACATCTGGGTTCTTTCCAGCTTCTGGCTATTATAAATAAGACTGCTATGAAAATAGTGGAGCATGTGTCCTTGTTATATGTTAGAGAATCAATTTTTTGGTATATGCCCAGGGTGGTATAGCTGGGTCCTCAGATAATACTATGTCCAATTTTCTAAGGAACTGCCAGTCTGATTTACAGAGGGGTTGTACCAGCTTGCAATCCGACCAACAATGGAAGAGTGTTCCTCCTTCTCCATATCCTAGCCAGCATCTGCTGTCACCTGAGTTTTTGATCTTAGCCATTCTGACTGGTGTGAGGTGGAATCTCAGACTTGTTTTGATTTGCATTTTCCTGGTGACTAAGGATGTTGAACATTTCTTTAGGTGCTTCTCAGCCATTTGTTATTCCTCAGTAGAAAACTCTTTGTTTAGCTCTGTACTCCATTTTTATGAGGGTTATTTGATTCTCTGGAGTCTAACATCTTGAGTTCTTTGTATATATTGGATATTAGCCTTCTTCCAGATGTAGGATTGGCAAAAATCTTTTCCCAATCTGCTGGTTGCCATTTGGTCCTATTGACAGTGTCCTTTACCTTACAGAAGCTTTGCAATTTTATGAGGTCCCATTTGTTGATTCTTGATCTTTGAGCATAAGCCATTGGTGTTCTCTTCAGGAAATTTTCCCATGTGCCCATGTATTCGAGGCTCTTCCCCACGTTCTTCTCAATAAGTTTCAATGTATCTGATTTTATGTGGAGGTCCTTGATCCACTTAGACTGGAGCTTTGTACAAGGAGATAAGAATAGATCAATTTGCATTCTTCTACATGCTGATCTCCAGTTGAGTTAACACCATTTATTAAACATGCTGTCTTTTTTTCACTGGATGGTTGTAGCTCCTTTGTCAAATACAAGTGCCCATAGGTGTGTGGGTTCATTTCTTTGTCTTCACTTTTATTCAGTTGGTCTACCTACCTGTCTCTGTACCAATACCTTACAGTTTTTATCACTATTGCTCTGTAATACAGCTTCAGGTCAGGGATGGTAATTCCCCTTGAAGTTCTTTTATTATCGAGAATAGTTTGCTCTATCCTGGGTTTTTTGTTATTCCAAATGAATTTGCAAATTGCTCTTTCTAACTCTATGAAGAATAGAATTACAATTTTGATGAGGATCACATTGAATCTGTAGATTGCTTTTGGCAGGATGCCCAATTTTAGTGTATTAATCCTGCCAATCCATGAGCATGGGAGATCTTTCAATCTTCTGATAGCTTCAATTTCTTTCTTCAGAGACTTCAAATTCATGTCATACAAATCTTTCACTAGCTTGGTTAGAGTCACAGCAAGGTATGTAATATTATTTGTGACTATTGTGAAGGGTGCCCTTTCCCTAACTTCTTTCTCATCCTGTTTATGCTTTGAGTAGAGGAAGGCTACTTATTGAGTTAATTTTATATCCAGCCACTTTGCTGATGTTGTTTATCAGGCTTAGGAGTTATCTTGTGGAATTTTTGGGGTCATTTAGGTTTTCTATCATATCTTCTGCAAATAGTAATAGTTTGACTTCTTCCTTTCCAATTTGTATCCATTTGACCTCTTTTTGTGGTCTAATTGCTCTATGTAGAACTTCAAGTACAATATCAAATAAATAGGAAGAGCCTTGTCTAGTCCTGATTGCTCTAAGACTTGTAACATGAAGGGATATCGAATTTTGTCAAATGCTTTTTCAGTGTCTATTGAAATGACCATGTGGTTTTATTCTTTGAGTTTGTTTATGTGGTGGATTACATTGATGGATTTCTGGGTATTGATCCATCCTCACATCCCTGGGATGAAGCCTACTTGATCATGTTGAATGATCATTTTGCTATGCTCTTTGATTTGGTTTGCAAGAATTTTATTGAGTATTTTTGCATCAATATTCATAAGGAAATTGGTCTAAAATTCTCTTTCTCTGTTGGGTCTTTGTGTGGTTTTGGTATCAGCATAACTGTGGCTTCATAGAATGAATGGGTAGTGTTCCTTCTGTTTCTATTTTGTGGGATAGTTTATAGGGCATTAGTATTATGTCTTCTTTGAAGGTCTGATAGAATTCTCCACTAAACCCAGGTGGTCCTGGGAATTTTTATTTTTGGTTTGGAGACTATTAATGGATGTTTCTATTTCTTTAGGGCTTATGGGACTGTTCAGGTGGTTTATCTGATCCTGATTTAACTTTGGTATTTGGTATCTGTCTAGAAAATGTTCATTTCATCCAGATTTTCCAGTTTTGTTGAGTATAGTCTTTTGAATTAGGATCTGATGATTTTTTTAATTTCTTCAATTTCTGTTGTTATATCTCCCTTTTCATTTTTGATGTGTTAATTTGGATACTAACTCTGTGCCCTCTGGTTAGTCTGGCTAAGGGTCTATCTATCTTGTTGATTTTCTCAGAGAACCAGCTCCTGATCTTGCTGATTCTTTGTATAGTTCTTTTTGTTTCTACTTGGTTGATTCCAGCCCTGAGATTGATTATTTCCTGCATCTACTTTTCTTGTGTTTATTTGCTTCTTTTTGTTGTAAGGCTTTCAGGTGTGTTGCCAAGCTGCTAGTGTATGCTCTCTCCAGTTTCTTTTTGGAGACACTCAGAGCTATAAGTTTTTCTCTTAGCACTGCTTTCATTTTGTCCCATAAGTTTGAGTACGTTGTGCTTTCATTTTTATTAAATTCTAAAATGTCTTTAATTTCTTTCTTGACCAAGTTATCATTGAGTAGAGTATTGTTCAGTTTCCATGTATATGAGGGCTTTTGTTGTTTTTGTTGTTATTGAAGACCAGTCTTAGTCTCAGGTGATCAGATAGAATAAATGGGATTATTTCAATCTTCTTGTTTCTATTAAGACCTATTTTTTGACCAATTATATAGTGAAATTTGGAGAAGGTACCATGATGTGCAGAGAAGGTATATCCTTTTGTTCTATGGTGAAGTGTTCTATAAATATTTATTAGATCCATTTGTTTCAAAAGTTCTGTTAGTTTCACTGAGTCTCTGTTTAGTTTCTGTTTCCATTGTCTGTCTGTTGCTGAGAGTGGGGTGTTGAAGTCTCTCACTATTATTGTGTGAGGTAAAATGTGTGCTTTGAGCTTTAGTAAAGTTTCTTTTATGAATGTGGGTGCCCTTGCATTTGGAGCATAGAAGTTCAGAATTGAGAGTTCATCTTGGTAGACTTTTACTTTGATGATTATGAAATGTCCTTCCTTATGTTTTTAAATAACTTTTGGTTGAAAATTGATTTTATTCAATATTAGAATGGCTACTCCAGCTTGTTACTTGGGACCATTTGCTTGGATTTTTTCCCAGCCATTTACTCTGGGGCTGTGTCAGTCATTATCACTCATGTGTGTTTCTTGTATGCAGCAAAATCCTGGGTCCTGTTTATCTATCTAGTCTATTAGTCTATGTCTTTTTATTGGGGAATTGAGTTCATTGATGTTAAGAGATATTAAGGACCAGTGATTGTTGCTTCCTGCTATTTTTGTTGTTAGAGGGGGAATTATATCTGTGTGGCTATCTTCTTTTGGTTTTCTTGAAAGAAGATTCATTTCTTGCTTTTTCTTGGGTTTAGTTTCCCTCCTTGCATTGGAGTTTTACATCTATTATTCTTTGTATGGCTGGATTTGTAGAAAGATATTGTTTATATTTCATTTGTCATAGGACAACTTGGTTTCTCCATCTATGATAATTGAGAGTTTGTGCTGGATATAGTAGCCTAGGCTGGCATTTTCATTTTCTTAGGGTCTACATGACATCTGCCCAGGATCTTCTGGTTCTCTGTCAAGAAGTCTGGTGTAATTTTGATAGGTCTACCTTTATACATTATTTGACTTTTTTCCCTTACTGCTGTTAATATTCTGTGCATGTGATGTTTGATTATTATGTGACAGAAGGAATAGTTTTCCTGATTCTATTTGTTTGGTGTTCTGTCAGCTTCTTGTATATCTATGGGCATCTCTTTCTTTATATCAGGAATGTTTTCATCTATGATGTTGTTGAAGATATTTTCTCACCCTTTAATTGAGACTCTTTGCTCTATTCTATACTTATTTTTCTTAGATTTAGTCTTTTTATTGTGCCCTGAATTTCGTGAATGTTTTTGGCTAATATACATGTTTATTTTCTTTTATGGTATCTTCTATGCCTGTGATTTTCTCTTCTATTTCTTGTATTCTGATTATTGCTTGTATCTGTGACTGCTAATCTCTTTCCTAGGTTTTCCACATCCAACATTGTCTCCTATTGTGATTTCTTTATTGCTTTTATTTCTATTTTTAGATCCTAGCAAGTTTTATTCAATCCCTACACCGGTTTGCTTGTGTTTTTCTTTATTTCTTTAAGTGACTTATGTATTTCCTCTTGAAGGGCTTCTACCTGTTTACCTGTGTTCTCCTGTTTTTCTTTAATGGAGTTATTCATTTCCTTCTTTTTTTATTTTTATTTTTATTTTTTGATACTTTATTTACATTTCCAATATTTCCCCCTTTCTAAATCTCCTCTTTGGAAACCACCTATTCCCTCCCCCTCCCCCATCTTTATGAGGGTACTCCACCTCCCACCCACCTGCCAACCCACTCCTATATTCCCACCTTGACATTCCCCTTTACTGAGGCTTCTAACACCCTCAGGCTCAAGGGCCTTTCCTCCCTCTGATGGCCAACAAGGTCCTCCTCTGCTACACACGTGGACCGAACCATGGGTCATTCGATGTGTATTTTTTGGTTGGTGGTCCAGCCTCCAGGAGGACCGGGGTGGGGGCAAGCCAGTTGACACTGTTGCTCCCTCCATGGGGCTGCACATTCCCTCAGCTCCTTCAGTCCCTTCTACAACTCCTCCATCTGGGAACTCACTCTCAGTCCAGTGGTTACTGTAAAGTGAAACTTTGGTATTCCGAACTTTTGGACTAATATCCACTTATCAGTGAGTACATACCATGTTCGTTCTTTTGTGACTAGGTTACCTCGCTCAGGATGATATTTTCAAGTTCCATCCATTTGCCTGCAAATTTCACTAAGTCATTGTTTTTAATAGCTGGGTAGTACTCCATTGTGTAAATGTACCATATTTTCTGTATCCATTCTTCTGATGAGGGACATTTGGGTTGTTTTCAGTTTCTGGCTATTGTAAATATGGCTGCTATGAACATAGTGGAGCATGTGTCTTTATTACATGTTGGAGCATCTTCTGGGTATATGTCCAGGAGAGGTATAGCTGGGTCCTCAGGTAATATTATGTATTTTTCTGAGGGTCCTCCAAACTGTTTCCAGAGTGGTTGTACCAGCTTGCAATCCCACCAACAATGAAGGAGTATTCCTCTTTCTCCATCCTCGCCAGCATCTGCTGTCACCTGAGTTTTTGATCTTAGCCATTCTGACTGGTGTGAGGTAGAATCTCAGACATGTTTTGATTTACATTTCCCTGATGACTAAGAATGTTGAACATTTCTTTAGTTGCTTCTCAGCCCTGCGAATTTTCTCAGTTGAGAATTCTCTGTTTAGCTCTGCTCCCCATTTTTTGATAGGGTTATTTGGTTTTCTGGAGACTAACTTCTTGAGTTCTTTGTATGTATTGGATATTAGCCCTCTCTCGGACATAGGATTGGTAAAGATCTTTTCCCAATCTGTTGGTTGCTGTTTTGTCCTATTGACAGTGTCCTTTGCCTTACAGAAGCTTTGCATTTTCATGAGGTCTCATTTGTCTATTCTTGATCTTAGAGCATACGTCACTGGTGTTCTGTTTAGGAACTTTTCCCCCGTACCCAGGTGTTGGAGAATTTTCCCCACTTTCTCTTCTATTAGATTCAGTGTATCTGGTTTTATGTGGAGGTCCTTGATCCACTTGAACTTGAGCTTTGTACAGGGAGATAGGAATGGATCAATTCTCATTTTTCTACATGTAGACTGCCAGTCGAACCAACATCATTTGTTGAAAATGCTGTCTTTTTCCACTGGGTGGTTTTAGCTCCTTTGCCGAAATCAAGTGACCAAAAGTGTGTGGGTTCATTTCTGGGTCTTCAATTCTATTCCATTGATCTACCTGCCTGTCGCTGTACCAATACCATGCAGTTTTTATCATTACTGCTCTGTAGTACAGCTTGAGGTCAGGGATGCTGATTCTCCCAGAAGTTCTTTTGTTGTTGAGAATGGCTTTTGCTATCCTGGGTTTTTTGTTGTTCCAAATGATTTCGAGAATTTCTCTTTCTATGTCTATGAAGAATTGAGCTGGAATTTTGATAGAGATTGCATTGAATCTGTAGATTGCTTTCGGCAAGATGGCCATTTTTACTATATTAATCCTCCCAATCCATGAGCAGGGGAGAGCTTTCCATCTTCTGAGGTCTTCTTCAATTTCTTTCTTCACAGACTTGAAATTCTTGTCATACAGATCTTTCACTTGCTTGGTTAGAGTCACACCAAGATACTTTATATTTTTTGTGACTATTATGAAGGGTGTCATTTCCCTAATTTCTTTCTCAGCTTTATTATCCTTCGAATATAGGAAGGCTACTGACTTGTTTGAGTTAATTTTATATCTGATCACTTTGCTGAAGTTGTTTATCAGCTGTAGCAGTTCTCTGGTGGAGATTTTCAGGTCACTTATGCCTCCTATCAGACTACTACGGATTAAGGCTGGTCTTCAATGGCAGCAATAACAACAGAAAGCCCACATACACATGGAAGCTAAACAATGTTCTACTCAATGATAACTTGGTCAAGGAAGAAATAATGAAAGAAATTAAAGACTTCCTAGAATTTAATGAAAATGAAAGTACAACATACCCAAACTTATGGAGCACAATGAAAGCAGTATTAAGAGGAAAACTCATAGCTTGAGTGCCTCCAAAAAAACACTGGAGAGAGCATATACTAGCAGCTTAACAGCACACCTGAAAGCTCTAGAAGAAAAAGAAGCTAATGCCTCCAAGAGGAGTAGAAGGCAGGAAATAATCAAACTCAGGACTGAAATCAACCAAGTAGAAACAAACAAACAAAAAAACTATACAAAGAATCAACAAAACCAGGAGTTGGTTCTTCAAGAAAATCAATAAGATAGATAAATCCTTAGCCAGACTAACCAGAGGGCACAGAGACAGTATCCAAATTAACAAAATTAGAAATGAAAAGGGAGACATAACAACAGATTCTGAGGAAATTCAAAATATCATCAAATCCTACTACAAAAGTCTATACTCAACAAAACTGGGAAATCTGGATGAAATGGACAATTTTCTAGACAGATATCAAATACCAAAGTCAAGTCCGGATCAGATAAACCATTGAAACAGTCCCATAATGCCTAAAGAAATAGAAGCAATCATTAAAAGTCTCCCAACCAAATAAAGCCCAGGACCAGATGGGTTCACTGCAGAATTCTATCAGACCTTCAAAGAAGACCTAATACCAATAGTCTTCAATCTATTCCACAAAATAGAAACAGAAGGATCACTATCCAATTCCTTCTATGAGGCCACAGTTACACTGATACCAAAACCTCACAAAGACCCAGCAAAGAAAGAAATCTTCAGACCAATTTCCCTTATGAATATCGATGCAAAAATACTCAATAAAATTCTTGCAAACCGAATCCAAAAACACATCAAAATGATCATTCATCATGATCAAGTAGGCTTCATCCCAGGGATGCAGGGATGGTTCAATACCCGGAAATCCATCAGTGTAATCCACCACTTAAACAAACTCAAAGAAAAAATGACATGGTCATTTCATTAGATGCTGAAAAGGCATTTGACAAAATTCAACATTCCTTCATGATAAAAGTCTTGGAAAGATCAGGAATTCAAGGCCCATACCTAAACATAGTAAAAGGAATATACAGCAAACCAGTAGCCAACATCAAACTAAATGGAGAGAAACTCGAAGCAATTCCACTAAAATCATGGACTAGGCAAGGCTGCCCTCTCTGTCCCTATCTATTCAATATAGTAATTGAAGTCCTAGCTAGAGCAATTATACAACAAAAGGAGGTCAAAGGGATACAAATTGTAAAGGAAGAATTCAAAATATCACTATTTACAGATGATATGATTGTATACTTAAGTGCCCCGAAAAACTCCACCAGAGAACTGCTGCAGCTGATAAACAACTTCCTTTCCTTCTTAAAGTCATCTATCATCATCATGATCAGAATCTTGCTTTTCAGGTGTGTCGGGGTATCCAGGGCTTGGTGGTGGGATAACTGAGTTCTGATGATGCTAAGTAGCCTTGGTTTCTGTTGCTTTTGTTCTTGTGCTTGCTTCTCGTCATTTGGTTATCTCTGGTGTTAGCCGATCTTGCTGTCCATAATTGGAGCTTGTCCCTCCTGTGAGACTATGACCCTGTGGTCTTATGTGTTTCAGCACTTCTGGGAGACAAGCCCTCTCCAGGTAGGATTTGCATATGGATACCTGTGGCACAGGGTCAGCTCCATAGTGCAGATTGAAATAAGAAGGATAACATTCCTGTTGGCTCTTCAGTTCCTGGTTCTTGTGGGCTCTGGGTAGGTCCAACTTGTGCCAGGTATTGGTGAAGTAGTGGTGATCTCACCTGTGATCTTAGGTATGTCAGCACTCTGGTGGACCAGCTCTCTTGGGGTGGGACATTTGTGGCACATGGTAAGTTCTGAGGCATAGATGGATACTGGAAATATTGTAGAAGCTTTTTTGTAGTAGATGATAATTAATACAGATACACACACCTGGAGAATATGTAGAGAATAAGAGACTTTGGAGCAATTAACCAAAACTGATATCAAACTGTTTTGTGCTAGCTTATAACGATTGACATTATTAGGATATTGCCATATTAGAGTGGTTGTGGTCTTATTTGAGGAAGTGTGTCACAGGGGGTGGACATTGAAGTTTCAAATGCTCCAGCCAGGAGTGTGTCTTTCTCTTCTTGCAGCCTGCATCTGGTCCAGATGTAAACTTTTGGTTCCTTCTCTGTGATGTTGTCTGCCTGCATGCTATGCTTCCCACAAAGATGATAGATGGTAATGGACTTCTGAAGGATAAGTCAGAACCCAATTAAATGTTTCACTTTATAAGAATTTTCACAGTGTCTTCTCACAGCAATAGAACAATAGCTAAGACACTCTTCATTTTAAGGCTGAGAAATCTGTGCAGAAGTTGAGGATGAAAGGTTGTAAAACAAAGGTAGTGGATGACTCTTAAGAAACAGTGTCTTCCCCACAGTGCCAGGTTGATATACATATGAACTCACATAGTATAGCAGCCTGCAAAATAGAAGCACAGGTTCTTACCAAATGAATGGCACAAAAGAGGGGGAGATGTCTGACCCTCTAAACAAAAACCTATATGCAATTGGTGCATAATTGGAAATGCGAACACAGCTTTTTTTTTTTCCCCAGTGAATAATATTTGATATATCAACCACAATCCAGGTAGTCTCACTGTCAACACAAAATGAACTTCAAGATTGTGTTTGTGTGTGTGTGTATGTTCGTGTGTCCTTGTGTGTAGTTGTATGTGTTTTGTTTGTTTATTTTTCAGTCGGGAACATGTTTTTGGGTTTTTTTTCCAATTGTTGTGCTTGGTTTTTTAGATACTCTCATTTTTCCATAGAGAGAAGGGAAAAATTTTCATGACTTTGTATGTTTAGGGAGGTGAGATAAATCTGGGAGGACCTCAGTAAAGGGAAAGAATATGACCAAAATATATTGCATGAAAGGTTTTAAAATAATAAAAATAAAACTGCTGGACAAGTACTTTTATTTGCATAATAAATTCACAAGACAGGCATTTTGTCCATTTTCATTTAAATAATGAATAACTAGGAAATCATATTTAAATATGATTAACTTTTTAATTTGATGCACATATAAAAATTCATAAAATTTACAATTCTTTACAGTCATGATAAATATGCCTTTAATTCCAGAATTTATGAATCAGAAGTAAGGGAATGTCCATGAGTTTGAGTCCAACTTGGTGCACATAGGGAGTTCAATACCATCTAGAGTCTCTGTCTCCTAAAAGAAAATAACATGTAAAATAATGCAATATCGTACATTTAAAACTATTAGATTGTCTGTTTATTGATGTACTTCAGTGTTTTAAAATTTCTGATCTTTCTTTCACTCCCTCCTTACCTTGCCATCAAGAATATCTTGTAAAGCAGAAATGGGAGCCCATCATAAGTTCTTGTTAGTTCACAACATTAATGCCTATGGCCAGGCATTCTTACTCCTTAACACTCAGTTTTTAAGCCATACCCTTCTAGGTGCCAGGTGGCAGTCTACTTCTTAGATAATATTAGCAACTACTTTTCTACCTCTTTTGATAGGCAAAAGTTTCATTTCAGGATGTTTTGCAATCAGGATTTAAAGAAGAGATATTATTATAGTTACATTTCATAAGACATTATGGATATAGTGCATTAAATGAAAATATTTGGTAAATGACAAATGTGGCTTCTCCTGATAACAATATATACCCTGGAGAATTTCTAACTTGTAAAATGTACCCATATGTATGGCTTAAAATATGTGTATTTTTGTACTCACTGAGGGGTTTAAAGTTCTGGATCATACAAAAATATGAGTGTCAAGAAATATAACATAAGATTTAGTAATAGTAAAATAACCAAAGAGAAAATAACTTTGATAGGGAGTAATGTTCTTCCTATTATGCACATAAAATGAGTTAAAACTATTTAGTGCATCTTCTCTGTGTCTAACTGCATCTTCAACATTGGTGTACTTAGCTATTTTAATTTTGATGAAAAATAATCAGTATTGTGTAAATGAAAGTAACACCAAAAGCGTTAAAATAATATTGAAAGAACACATTAACTTACATAGTCAAAATGATATACTTACTCAACAGGGAATAAAAAGCAACATTATGCCTACCACAGACACAAGTACCACATGGTGGCAGTGTTGATGATCACTGCTCAGAGTGGGTGAAATTTGCAATCCTGCCACCTTCTTTAAACTTCCTGGACAGCAAGCTGATCATGTGATGGCAGTCTTTCCTAAGCTATATGAGTATCCTCAACAGATTTCTTAGGCCAAAGTTAAATTTTCTACAGAATAATTACCATAAACTAAGTATATTTTTCTTGTCTGTAATGACTATCACTAAGAAAAGGTCTTAATTTCTTCAATTAGAAGATGAAAGTAGTTTAAAAATTAATTTACTGTTCCTGAATATGCTGCTGACATAAGTTAAGTGTAATCGTTATTATGTTTCTTTCCTGGAAATAAAGGAATTCTGAATATTTAACAAAACTGTTATGTTGCCAAGAAAATCTAGCATATGTTTCTTGAAATTTATCCCTATCATTATGTATCTTTATATTTGTGCAAAATTCAGAATTTGAAAAGTATTGGTTTACAATTTCACCATTGTCATGACTAACATGGAAGTTATGCATAGCATGGATATTACTCAGCACTGAAAAACACTGAGTATATAGGCTCCCCAAATATCAATATAAAGCAAACTAAATATAGAAATATATCTTTATTGCTTTAAATAGAATATATTGAAATGCAGGCTATTTTACCTCAAAATTGTACTTTAATAAATACTGAACATATATTACAAATCATACCTAGAGATCTGATTTATTTAAATATTTCAGGTTTAGTATCTAGACACGACATTAAGCACCTCTTTATTTCAATCTTTGTTTAAATTGACAGTGTTGTCCACAATCTTTCCCTTTTTGATTTGAATGTAAATTACAGTATCACAGAAGTCTTTACAAAAATTATTTCATCAATTGTATCCCGCTATCATCCCTGTAATGAACAATAGTGACCTTCCCTTATCATATACTGGTATAATAGTAGTACAAATATTATGGGAGTAACCAAACCTTTTTTTAAAAAATCGTGACTGACCCAGTTAATGAGACCAAGAACTCAAGGTAAAGGGGTCAGGATTCCTAGGGCAAGCCTGTTACTATTCTTCTGAAATGTACATAACAATAAAATGACTTCTAATGACATATTACTGTACTTATCATCAGTAGAGAAATGTTTCCTGCTTCAACAGATGTGTCCAAATTCAGAGACTCAAAACTGCCCAATGTGCAGAGAGGTTTGGAGGATCTTCAACATGAAAGGATATATTGTATTAAACATTTAGAAAACTGTAAAAATATAGAAAATTACTTCATTATATAATTATATTGTAATTTTAACAATTTCAAGAAATTTAAAAAATTAATGCAAGAGTAAAATTCAGGGCAATGTTTTGAGATTATTTAATGAGTTAGTGAAAACGAGTATATTCAAAAGAGAATGAGACACACAGATATGCTCTATTGATGGATATAAAATGTGAATTTAGAAGACAATTTATAATATCATAAATAAGTATATTGAAACTGTAATATACTTTTCATACTGACAGCCTTGGCTTAGTAAAAGTATCTTATTTGTTTTAGGTGTTTATTATCCCCTCAAAACAGTATTCTTTAATATATTTGTGTTTGTTACAACCTTTGCTGATGAGGTCCAAGTAGATGAATTCTTTGGAGAAATGACTAAATCAAGATCTCCACAGCAACCTGGAAAAGTTGGAAGTGCCAAAAGGACAGGAGACAAATTTAAACACATATGAACCAAATGACATTATTAATCTAGTCTTCTGGTGTATAGACACATATCAGGTAGTCATATTTAAATTTTGTTACCCCTTACTCAGACACATTTAGTGCTGCCAGGCAAATGTAATTGCTACTAAATCACACCATCCTCACATACGATATTTGGGTATCCTTCTCTGCTTTCTTGAAACTTCATCATTCTGACCTTTTTTGCTTGGTTTCAATAGGCAAAGTAAATATTTCCATATAAATATTGTTAGAAAATTTTATATTGACATACTACTAATATTGATATACTATTTTATTGACAAAAATACTATTACTAATGTTTTAGTCTTTTTACTAATTATTTGTAGTTTTTAATGATGACTACATATTTATTTTCAATTTCATTGTTTCCACAGTTCTTTCTCTCCATTTAAATACATTTATACAATATATCTGACCACAGTTTTTCCTCTGCAAATTCTCCAAAATTTTCCCCACATCTCTGCTTAGAAAATTTATTGATTTCTTTTCTCTTCTTGTCTGAATTGACAAATACATCCTTGTATAATGAGGTCATTGTTACATTAGCAAATTTTTTCACATTAGATCATATCTGTTTATTAATTATCAAAGCATTAACATGACTTCATTAGCTGTAAATTGTATTACAATCATATAACTTTTTCAAAAATATACAGTTAGATATTGTTGAAATACTGAATAACTTTTATGCAATTATCCATTAACATGTCCAAACACTACTCCCTTTGAAGGAAGTGGTTAATACACTCACAGGAAAGTATGCCTTCATGCTGAGTGATTTAGAAAATTAAAATATTTATATCAATGTATTTAGTAGCTAAATACATTCCATGATTGAAATTCATTTTCTGTTTAAAATAACAGTCTTTGCATTTGTGTATTTACACTAAAGAGATACACAATATCTTCCATATATATGATAGTGAATACCAGACACAGAACTTAGAAACTAAAATGATGTAGTAATAATGAGAGACTAATATGTAAAGAATAATAAAAACATATTTTGAATGTATGAGGAGTTTCTCTCTATCTCCATCCCTCCATCTCTCCTCTCACTCTCTCTCCTTCTCTCTCTCTCTCTCTCTCTCTCTCTCTCTCTCTCACACACACACACACACACACACACAGACACACACACATTCATGCAGTTTCCAAGGAGAGGACTCATCAGTAGATGAATCAATTTTGCATCAGGAGATTTCATTAACATATTCTGCCATGAACTAGGTTCTTTACTAAAGGACTATTTCCACATAGTTACATAATTTGAATTTTATATGTTGTTTATATGTTTGATTTTTATATAAAAATCAAAATGCTTCATGTAAAAATGAATTAAATTGATTAAATTTTACAATTTTCCTATATATTTTTCAGCACTACTTCTGATTATGATGCAACAGCATTCATAAAATAGTGTAAATATTTCCATTGTGAGTATATTTTAATCTTGTGACTTTATTTCTTGCTTCAAATTTTTAATTGTGTGACCTACAAAGCATCTAAAATAGAACTTTTCATATCAATTAAAATCATAGTTTTAGGAAATATGTATAGATCAAAAATTTATTTTGAGTGCCATTCACTTCTAGTTAAATCTATTTCTAAAATGAACAATTTACTAAATGCTCTTGTCCATGACAAAATATCCTTTCATTTTTCTATTTTTCTATTATGATTAATTAACTTACTCACAAATGGATTAGAACAAATTATGGCAAGTTCATGAACTTATCATAAAGCCAAGAAATATAAAAATCAACCTCCATTTTAAATAGTGATGTAGTGATGCTCACAAATCTACTGTCTCCCAACAAACAAAAAATATCGAGAGCCTTGGCAGCTGTCTGAAAATTATATAAATGTCTTCAATATGAATGTGTTTTCCTTACTTGTAGTGATCCTTGGAGATTCTAATGCCAGCATTACTCCTGCTTCTATAATAAAGCATACCCTTGTTAAAAGTGGGACAAAACCAAGGCTTTGTTCTTACTTCCTCTCTCTCTCTCTCTCTCTCTCTCTCTCTCTATATATATATATATATATATATATATATATATATATATATATATATATATATATATATATATATATATCCTGTCCATCCTGTCTTTTTTTTTTTCATTCTTTCATTTTTGTGTACAACTATGATGGTCATTATAGCAAGTACATTTGGTACAACATAAATATTTTCAAAATGAAAAGTTGGAGCTTGTTTAGCAACATTTGCAACTATATAAATATAATAAAAATACATAAAAGTATTTATAACAAATTAAGTGTAATATTACCGCACTAACATAATAATACCTAGTGGTGACACAGACCTTTTATCACAGACAATTACTCTTAAGGAAATAATCATAAAGCTTCAAAATTATGTGGTGTATGTTACAACTGTCTCTTGGGGTACTTCCCAGAATGTTTTAGTTATGAATCAATTCTCTCTGCTTTACAAATGTATATCTGTGTAGTATATGGTTTGGTGTGATAAAAATTTTAATTAAAGCATAAATATTCAAAAATCACTTAAATGATAATGATAAAGATAGATAAATGATAGATGATGAGAGATTATAGATAGATGATAGATATGGGTTATAGACAGATAGATGATAAATAGATAGCTTGAGTCTGTTGTCCTGCCCTTGTGCACAGTGTGGCCTGACAATGCTCATGGGAATTGGCCATCGCCACTGGTGTCCTTTATAACTGGAGAACCAAGATCTCTTCCTTTCCAGACAACCCTCTTTAACCATGAACTCACTTGGGAAGTCTGCCAGCAAGCTCTTCCAGGTTCTCTTCACCACAGAAGAAAGCAAGAGAATCCAGGCAGAAGTCAGGAAACTGGTTCCTATCCCCACAGGGAAAACCACCAATAACCAAGCAGTTATTGATGCTGGCTTTCCTTTAATCTGCCCAGTTTGGGATTTCAATACCATTGAATGTAAGGGGAGACTCTTGTTCTACCACCAGGCTCTGTTGACAGGTCTCAAGGAGGCTACTTGATGGCACACATATCTGGTCAAAGTATATGATATTAGTCAGGGAGGCAATGAGGGTACCACAGCCTTCTTAGAGAGGGTCATCGAGGTATTCTGAAAATACACCCCAATGAACCCTGAATCACCAGAAGCCAAAACAGAAGAGCTCTAGCCTTTATTAACTAGGCAGCACCAGATATCAAGAAAAAGTTCCAGGAGGTTATGAGGATAGGAGAAAAGAGTGGCAAGGATCCTGTTGGCAGCTACAACTGAACCAGAGGACCACAGGAGACAGCTAAAACAGATGGTTTCTTGGGAAGTAGGTAAGGGAGCCCTAAGGATCGAGAACACCTCTGCTTGGGAAGGAACCAATGTGATTATTATAAGGAAGAGAGCCACTGTGTCAGGAAGTGTCCCAGGAAAAAGAAGCCTATTCAAACAATGGCCTTAGAAAATGAAACTAGAGATGCTAAATATGGGGGACAGGGTTTGGATCCCCTCTCTGAGTCCAGGGTAACCCTATAATTGGAGGAGATGCCCACCAGCTTTCTTGTAGATAGTGGAGCTCAACATTCTGTCTTGCTGACGATTGAAGATAAAATTTCTTCAAAGAAATCTTGGTTCAAACAGGCAACAAGAATTAAACAATACTCATGAACTACCTGAAGAACAGTGGACTTGGGAATGGGCAGGGTAACTCACTCATTCCTTGTTGTATCTGAATGCCCAAATCCCCTCTTCTGGAGATATTTGTTAACATAAATGAGGGCACAATAGCAAATCTCCCAGAAAGAGCCAAACTATTAGATTCAGAGGGGAAGACTATTCATGTCCTGATCAACACTCTAGTTGAAGAGTACCAATTGTTTGAGCCTCTTCCCACCTCACAGGATGAAATTACTACTTGACTAGATCCCTTTTTCAATATTTTGGCAGAGACAGGGGGAGATGGGATGGCTAAATATTGGACCCCAATTTGGATTGAGCTCAAGCTGGGGGCAGAGTTTATACAGGTCCAAGAGTACCCCATGCCCCTGATTGCTAGGCAAGAGATAACCCCCATAACAGGAGGCTATTAAATGTAGGGATCCCAAGACCATGTCAATTTGCCTGGAATACCCCCGTTCCCCTGATAGTAAAGAAGCCCAGAATTAATGATTATAGACCAGTACAAAACTTAAGAGAGGTAAACAAATGAGTTATGAATATCTACCCATCAGTTCCTAATCCCTACAACCACTTGAGTGTTATTCCTCTTGAGCACCAATTACCATTACGGTGCTGGATTTAAAGGTTGCTTTCTCCAGCTTACCCTTGGCACCCAAGAGCCAAGACTTCTTTGCCTTTGAATGACATGATCCAAAACTCAGGATTAGTGGACAGCTGACTTGGACCCAACAGCCTCAAAGATTTAAAAACCTACCTACCACCCTTGATGAGGCCCTCCATGAAGATCTCAGTGAGTACTGAAACTAGTACCCTAACCTGACTCTCTTGCACTATGTAGATGACCTGCTGGTAGCAGCAAAGACCAAACAAGTATGTCTGAAAGGAACCCAGCACCTTTTAGAGGCCCTCTAAAATATGGGCCTCCACTAAGAAAGCCCAACTCTGCCAACCACAGGTGGCCTATCTAGGAAAGGTCAGAGATGGCTCTCTGAAGCCAGGAAAGAAACTGAGCTGTGCCTTCAGATGCCCAAGACTCCCTTCCAGCTAAGGGAATTTTTGAAGACCACAGGATTCTGAAAAATATCGATGCCCAGCTTTGCAGATATAGAAGGCAGCTTTCATGCATATAATTCAAGAGATGTGTTATTAATTTGAGCACTAAGGAACAACAGAAGAAATCAGATATCTGTCACTGAAATTGCCACTCAGCCTGATAATGACCACAATATGCATTCCATAAGAAATTGTTCTCACTGAATTTAGTTATTTTATATATTAAAATGCAAGTTATGTACATACCAGTAAGCCTTGAATACAAAACCAATCCAGAAAAAAAAAATGGACACGGCAATATCAGTGCTAAGAAGATCAGAGGAAATAGTTATTCTGCGACAGTACTCTTTCAACTTTCTTGTAACAATAAAATGAAACAAAATTATTCTAGTAATTGAGATCCTACAAATAACAGGCATTTGGTTGCATTACTCAAAAGCAGGTGAATTTTGTGAGGGGAGATAATGAATCTTAAATATATTTCTAATTATCTTCAGCTTTGACTTGCTCTTCACATGTAATCCTCAGGATGTGCATGCCCCGTGGCAGATTTATCTGTAGCGGGTCTCCTTTGCTTCTCTCTTGATCCTGTTAATGCATGGATTATAATTCAATTATAAAGGAATAATATTTTATTTTTGATATTAATTGAATACTTACTGAATACTGAGTTTCAAGCAATTAAAATAGCTAATATAAAAAATAATACAATGAAAATGAATGGCAAAAGTAATACATTAATGACATGAATATAATCCAGTAATTTAGCTTGAGACTGTAAATATGTAAACTTCTATTTGTGCTATGTGTTGCCTTCAGTTGCAGAGAAGACTTTAAACTTGTATTTTCACGAGTGTGTCTTCATTATCCTGAAAATGAAGAAACAGCTGCATGCATATTCTCCATGTGGCTTAAGGTTTTTTTGTTTTTGTTTTTTGTTTGTTTGTTGTTTAGAAAAATGGTTATATTATCACCAGTACAAACATTCAAATAAGTGGATAGTTAAGTAATTGCCATCCCTTTTTAACCCCACAGCTAAGAAACACTGTCATTTCTGGTAGTCCATCCTATTTTACTTAGAAGTGATCTAAACTGGGGGATGCACAGCATTTCATTGTCAGCTTTGTTTGCAATGGGATTCTTCACTGATTTTCAACCTCAGGGTTATTTTAATACTTTTTATTTTGTAAAATATTATTATTTATGCCTTTTCATTTACTACTATTCAGGAGACAAGAGTAGTCACACCAATGATAGTTTTTTAAAATTTATAATGCGAATGAATGCTATGTTCTATATATAAGGCCTCTGAAGAAAACAAGCTGCTAGCACACACACACACACACACACATATATATATATATATATATATATATATATATATATATAACTTATTATATAATTCAGCCTTAAATAAGAAAGAAATCTTGAAATATAGTAACATATAAAAAAAATAGTTTCTCTCTCTGGGGGTTTAGGCATATATTATGACAACTGGCATGTACATCCCAAGGTCAGCAAAACACGAAGGTTGCTCAACCTGGATGTAAGTTCTTTCTAATGTAAGTTGGTTCTGCCCATATTTGTATGTGAATTCACAAGACCAAGAAAAGAGCCTTGGGAAACTATCATCCAATATAAAAACTTTTTCATGCTTTCCCATTCCTCATTATATAGAACTTAATCATATGACAGATCATAACTAAAAGAACATCTAAAGAGCCATGTCAATATCAAAAGGAAATGACATCTATGCCACAACTTCTTTGAGGGTTACGTATTCGATTTTCCTTCTATTTGACAGAATTGTTTTCTAGAAAGTATTTAGTGTATGACTTCATAGGCACCCTTTGGTATTCTAGGCACACTAATTCCCATATGTAATATATGTCAATTCACTTAATGTCCTTGAAGCTATATGATGCTCAAGATCTAGAGATACAATTTCCAATTAAAGAGATCATAAAATGTGTGGTATAAAAGAAATTCTAAAGTTTTCTTCAAAGAAATATTTTATTTGCCCACCAACAAGAAATTATTTTGAAAGATACTCCAGGCAATGCTTGCTCATCTAGATATATTATTTTATATTTGGAATTTGACCTCAGGATATGCTTGCTATGGACACCCTCTTCTATTTATCTATATCCCCAGCCAAGACCTGGTTTCATTAGACCTTCCTCATACACACTCCAGCTAAGTTTCTGCAAAGTATAAAGATCAGAGAGATGTAATTCCAAGATAAGGGAAAATAGAAGAAACAAGAGTATGGATCATTCCATTGCGGGTGACTGACAGATACTAGCATTTCATTCCAAGTAAGTGACCATCAACACGCAGGCTGTATGCAAGCTAAGCACTTTATTCAATTTGACAAACAATTCCTTCCCAGTGAATGACTTTTTTTTTTTTTAACAATATTTATTTAGATTCTTATAATTAGCTATGGAATTGGCTGAAAGGGAGATGTGCAAGTGGGAGTCACCTGTAAAAATATGTACTTGAATGATTTCCCCCTAATAGGTCTCTTTGTTACTAGGGCAACAATCTGTTCAAGGATTTAATGAGAAAATAATGTGTTTTACTTCACCCTCATTTGAGTAACTGAATTTCTAATTTTAGTTGGCAAAATTATGTGTAAAACTTAGTTTAGAAATGTGTCTTCTATGAGATTTTTAAGAAATCAAAATAATTTCACAGTATCTTTTCATCATATCTTAAATTTAAAATTAACCTTATAAAAATTGGATAATACACAAAATGATTAACATAAAATACTTCATATCAGATATAATCTCCAAAACCATATATATATATATATATATATATATATATATATATATATATATATACACAAATATTTTTCTATTAATTATACTTTTGGATAATATTTTGAAATATATACCATATATTTTTTAGTTAAACAATTTATTTGTGTATATTTACAATTAATATGGTCTTTTCTTTTAATTAATCATATTATATAGGAATTTTGACCAAAAATGATCTGTTTGAGGTAACAGTATCTAAGGTAAATAAATTTTTGTCATCAATGAGTTCAAGTAATTATTAATTTTGCCACTATTTTTATAGTAATACAAGCATTACCCTGTGATGATGATTTTAGTTTGTTTTACTACTGAGTTTTAGAATTGTTAATCACACTTCACTGGTTACTCAGGTTTTGTTACCACTGCTATTAACAATGCAAAAGAAAGCAATTGAGGTTGAAGCAAAAATGAATTCAATACTATTTAAATGAGATTATGACCAAGCCAGCTCAGCTCGAAGGAGTGAATAAGGATTAAAGAAGGAAAAGACAATTAGACAACTTTATAACATGACTCCAGCCAGTGCTGAAGCTGAAGCACCTTTATTTTTTCCCAGTCTGCTTTTGTATCATTCTAGGTACATGCAAAAATTAGAGTCAATTCTTAGATCAAAGGCAAAGTAGTCAAACAAGGCACTAAAAAAGTCCTGTGTCCACTGTGTCCAGGGGCTTATCAGGATAACCAAGGTAAAAGAAATACCACACTTACTTGGATGTGTTTACCTTGAGCTTTGTATTAACCCAAATTTAAATATTCTTATCTGAATAAACTCCCTTTTCCTCCTAGCCCAGTGTAAATATTCTTGCTAGTATCCTAGAAGCCTCATCAAGGGCTCTCTACAAGATTATGAGTAAACAGAGTGTTGTAGCAACTGTAATTTAGAGCAAAATCTAATTTCAATGAGCAATATGCTACACTGGGTATTTCAATATTTCCACCTCATAGAGACAACATAGTTCTAAATGTCTTCTTTCTTTGCTTATAATGACTCTTCTGTTCTTAACACAATGATACTAGGATGATAATGAGAGTGACAATGGTGACCTAATTAAACTCTTACAGTTTGTTGATAGTATTTTCTTGTACCATCAGTTGTTCTTATTTTAATTAATGTCACAATTTATATTATTGACATGCCTTCCTTTCAAATCTTTCCAAGTATGCTTCAATTCAGTTTCATTCCATTTATTTGCCACTAAGATATTCTTTACTTCTTAAATTAATATAAGTTCTTTGACTAGCTATTGTAGAAAATCTTAGGTAATTTATAAACACTAGGTATTTATAGTTATAGAAATCAAATCTAAGAAGTTCAACACTAATGTGCCAGCAAGTTTGGTGCTTCCAAGATGACAATGGTTGATGGAAGGTAAAAATGAATGTCAGAAGCAATAGAAGGGCTATACAGGTTTTGTTCTGTCTTTTTCATAAAGGTGATGTGATGCATATGCTTGATCAGGGAGCAGCACTATTAGCAGGCAAGGCCTTATTCGAGTAGGTTTGTCACTAGGGAGTGGACTTTAAGACCCTCGTCCTAGCTGCCTGAAAGCTAGTCTTTTCTTAGCAGCCTTCAGAGAAGGATGGAGAACTCTCAGTTCCTCCTGTACCATATCTACCTGAACACTGCCATCCTCCCAACTTGGTGATACTGGATTAAGCTTCTGAATCTGTAAGGCAGCCCCAATTAAGTATTATCCTTATAAGAGTTGCCTTGTTCATGGTGTCTATTCACAGCAGTAAAAGGTCAACTAAGATGGATATTATTCTCATCCATGAATGTAGAGACACAGCAACCTAATGATTGCCTCAGTTGATTGACTTCTTAATACCAATACAACAGAATACATTTTTCAATAAATCTCTAAATCTCAACAGTCTTATTTCCTGGAATGGCCTGATACATTGATTTTTTTATATAGTATCCAACATTAGAAATTATTAATTATTGTTTCCAACTATTCTTCTAGTGAGTATTTGCTGGAATGACCTGATATATTGATATGTTTATTATATAATATCCAATATTAGAAATGATTAATTATTATTTCTGATTATATTTCTAGTGAGAACTTATCTATATTTTCATGAATACAAGCACTGTGAAAACACTTTTTGAGTATTCAACAAACCCCTAGGAATGAATGTTAAAATCTTTCACTTTGCAAAATATGATGATCCAAGTTTACAAAACTATCAATAACTAACATCCCTAAAACATTAAACCAATGTGAATAATTCTTTATAACTGCTCTTAGCTGTGAGATCTCATTATGAATGCCAACTAAGCGTCCCAACACTATTATCCTATGTCCAATCAAGAACTCAAAGCATTCGACAGGAAAATACAGGACAAATGTAGATAACAATATCATTTGATGACAATTTCAAAACTTAAGTCTGAACAATACTGACTGTTCATAAATAGACTCACATATCTAGAAGAACTTTTGTGAAAATGGTCTGAAATACTATTTTCAACAAATGGTGCTTTAAATATCTACTATCATTATACAAAATATTAAAGATATCTGAATTAAATACATATATCTAACTGGGAATCACTGCATGAAAATTTTCTGTGCATTGAAAGATTTGTTCCCTGAGAGGTGAGTGGTGACGAGACTCTGGAGGTGGAAAAAAAAATCACATTATCTGGGAAAATGGAGACTTGAGCTATTCTGGAAGGTGAGAATCCAGTTTCATAGGGGGAGTAAATGACTGACTGCTGGGGAGGAACCTGAGCACTATAGAGAGATTCCTCCTTCCTATAGACCTGCCTGCAAGGTTTGCAGACTCCAGAATTGCAGCTTTTATGAGTGCTGGGGTGGGTTTCTAGGAGATACAGCTGCTGTTTTGCATCTCTCTGCTCCAGTGAATCGCCCCTCACCCATACTCTTGTTGTTAAGCCCAGACATTAAATTGGAACCCAAGTTGGACTTTAATACAATCATTGCTTTGTTCTTTTGAGGAGTTGTTTATGTATTGTGAGGAAAATTAATCATACACCAAAATTCTAAAATACAACATATCCTGAATAACAGATAACAGAAAGCCACTGCTAACATGTAAAAATAAATGAAAAACAATCCTGGAAAGATACACATAATAAGCATTTGCAACAATAACATGTATTTATTATTATTGGTATATGGAAATTAAAGGCACAATAACATATCCCACACATCGATGCAAGGAGCAGCTAATTAATAATAAAAACATAATTGATTTTAAATAGTTGAATGTAAAGGAAAGAATAATGATAAACAACAGAGCTGTTTTTTTAAAATAAGAATAGTAAATATTGTTTGATTAGTTTAAAAATTAGATTATAATTTCAATATTCTCATAAACACATTTAATACTATTTGCTTGTTTTGTTTTGTTTTTATATGGCAAAGTCTGTATTACTGGTGTCCTTACAGTACAGAATGTTTTTCTTTTGTTTTCCACATTTTAAGACACAGTTACATAGATCTGTTTGTCCAAGTTCCAGGACAGTACAAAACAGTACAAGCCTCACCTTAGGCATTCTAACTGAATATGAAGTTTGTTGCTGGGTTTATACCTGAGCATCCTTAATTATGAATGACAAATTGTTTATTTGCCATTTTTAATAGTAATACTCACTGCTCTACTTGTTATAAATATTATAATGTTTTAAGACAAGCTTAATAGGAAACAATTCCTAGTAAATATGTAACAGAAATAACCAAATAGACTGATGATTGTCTGTTAAGGATCACTTGAGTTTTTAAAAACTTTCCTACTTTACCCACACAACACAATTAAAATGTAGTTGACTAAAGAAAGAATTTCCTCAGTTAAAAGTTTTAGCAGTCTTTAAAAATCAGTGCTAAAAGCATGTTTTAGGTTAGTTTTTCTAACTTTTCTCTTTACCCACAGTTTGCTGTTTCTCTGCAAATTAAGATTCGGGTAATCAGTCCTATTATCTATCCTTGAAAGCCTAAAGTAGGACATGAGTATCTTCATCAATGCAGTAAGACTTGAAATTCCACATTTTCATCCACATGAGTACAGAGAAAGTTGCAGACAGATGTGTAGCTGAGCAGCATTCCCTGCTTTGAACAGTTCCCTTCTCGATTTCAGCACATTTGAACAAGCTCGGAAATACAAAAATCTTATTACCAGCCATCCCAAAAGAGAAACTCACCATTGAGGTTTCTGAGGATTCTGGGATCCAGGAGTGACAGGAGTAGAGGAGAAACAACTCTTAAATGACAAATTCCATAGGGAGAAAAAAGAAAAAGAAAGAAAGAAAGCTTAGAGTACTAAATAATCAACTCATAAAATGGATGAAACAATCAGCATTATCCTTTGCCTTCCTTAAGATAACAGTGAATGAAAATAAACTGTACTATTTATAACTGAAGTCATCAGGTTTTGTGCAATTAATACAGCTTTGTCTTGGGACTAATCTCTGTACCTTTAATGAAGGAGTAACACTATTATATTACATTTGTATTAGTACTTGAAATGGATTGAAACACTACCTACTACTTTCCACATGCAATACCTTCCAATTTGTTATATACAATAATTTTTATATCATCAGAAACCTAATATAAAAATTAAATACAGTGTGTTCCAGTTGGGAATAGCTAATCTCAAGAGAAAGAAAGGAAGTGATTTCTAAAAGTCTAGCTATTCTCACAGATGTTTATATACTGAATGAATTCTGGTGAATATTGGTAGAGGGAATGTAGGTATGAACTAAAGAATTCAGATGAAATTTTATGAAGAATGGTTTAACTATATATAGAATTTATACATATCCCTATATTTACATTGTTCACTGCTTCTCAAAATAGATCTGTTTTGTGTACATGTTCTATTTATTTTAAAATTTAATATAAAAACATTCATATTATGACATTATTGTAAATGGAAGTTCAATTTATGAAACAGAAGGCCTTGTCATAGTTTCTAATACCTTACCTAGTGCTACCAAAACTTTTGAGGGGTGCCACCTACAATATCCTGGAAATCCACAGTCCTTATAAAGTTTCTTAATCTTATTAAGAAAATAATTTAACGGCAAACGCTGAAAGAAATTTGAGGACAATTTTACTAGAGTCTGAAAGAAAAATTTCAGGGAAGGTAAGCTATAATCTCAGCAGCTGCAGAGAGGAGAAAAATAAAGACGATATACAGAGAAAAGTCATGACTGTGGCATTTGAAGGTTGTCCAGAGATCAGGTTGGAGGAAGGGTGAGTTCAAGAGGCTTCAGAGAAAGCGTGAGACAGCCAGGAGTGTCTAGAATGTATACCCAGGCTATGGCCAGTATCTGAAAATAAAAGGAAAAAAGGAAAAGGAAAATTTGTTGTTGTTCATTATTGGTTTTCTTTTTATTTTTTATTGGATATTTTCTTTATTTATATTTCAAATGTTATCCCCTTTCTCGGTTCCTCCCCCCCCAAAAAAACCTATCCCATCTCCCCTCCCCCTGCTTCTATGAGGGTGTTCCTCTACCCACCCACTCCTGCCTCCCCACCCTCACATTCCCCTACACTGGGGCATCGAGCCTTCACAGGACCAAGAGCCTCTTCTCCCATTGATGCCCAGAAATTTTTTGAGAAATTCAAATACAAGGCAATCTCATTTCAGCCACATGGTGGCATCTCCACAATGTATTGCATAGAAAGTAGCATTTTGGGAAAACTGTATCTCATTAAAGTGGTATGTATTTCTCCCATATCCTTAGCATAGTTTGGGAGATTGAGCTTTCCTAAGGTGGAGTCCCTTGGCTAGGTGATATGTTGGGGTCTCTGGTTTAACTGGTCTTTTTTGGTTAGTTTGAAATTTTACATCTCCACCCAAGAGCAGAGATAAAGTGTATTGTTTTGACTAGACTTCCCGTCTATAGACTTCAACATAGCCTTTATTAAGGCTACTATTGTAAGGGTCTGAAAAATCGCTGAAGGAAAACCTCAGACTCAGACAATATAGAAAGATAAAGAATATTTAATCTGCAGAAACAACCAGCAGACAGGAGTTAACCATTTCTTGAAATGGTGACTCCAGACAAAAGCATGCAAGTCTTCTTATAGGGAACTGGGGATCTTTCTAGAAAGATTATGTAATCTAAAATTTCATTGGTGGATACTAGGGAGTCACAGGTGGTCAGTGATCTGCATTCCTATGTCATGAATGTTTAACAATAAAATGAGGTAGGGTTGTCCAGTACAGCTGATCCATCTTAAGATATTTCCCCATTTTGGGGCTTATTCCAAGGCTTTTCTTTGGGAGGGCGTTTTATGATTTTGTTCTGGATTTTATGGACCATTCCTAGAGCTGGTAACTCTCAGTGGCAAGCTGCAGGGTAGACTTCATGTAAGTGTGCTTATTTAGGAAGAGATAGGAAATCCTCTAGCCAAGAAAATTTTTGTGACTGCTGCTACCTTGTTTCCTTCCCTGAGCTGCTGGTTCACTTATTTCTCATTAGCATAATTGTACAATAAGTGACTGACTAGATGTACTTGTAAAAGGCTGTAAAGAGACACAGAAATGTGCTGTCATTAAAAGTTAGTAAGAACTCTTCCACTGGACTCCTCCGCTTACCCCCCTCTCCAACATGACCTAGCAAATTCCCTTCCTCCTTCTCCCTCCAACACCACTCAATCCCCACTCAGAAAGCCTCTGAACAGAAAACGAACCAAAAAGCCCAGTCCTGCATTCCTGTGACATTCTTGACAGGAGTACCAACCCCCCACACCTGAAGTCACCAACAATCCAATCCCGCTCACCCATACACCCCCCATTCCCCCTATCCATTCTATAAAAAGCTCCATTGCCTTAGTCTGGGACTTCTAGTTCTTCAGGTTTCCTTCCCTGAGACTAGTGAATTCACCAGGGAGTACATTCCCAAATAAACCTGCCTTTCTAAAACTTGACTGAATTAGCTTATTTCTTCAGCAGAGAAAACCTGTCATGAACCAGCATCATTCCTCAAAAGATCCCCTAAACCCTTGGAAAATAAAGAACTTTATAGCTTAAAGGTAAGGAAGGCAGAAACATTGTCTCTTTCATATCTACTAACTTAAAAATAAAATCAGTTCCTTTTTGTTAGGAAAGCCAAAGCTTCATAACACCTCTAAGGAGTATATAGTGGCTCTAATTAAAAAAAGAAGGCAAGGATTTAGAAATCTCTCAAGGGTTGAGAGCATTGGTCACCCTTCCAGAAGAAGCAAAGTTCAATCTGTACCATCTACATGGTCATTCACAACTGTTGCTAACTTTAGTTCCAAGATTATTTTATGCCTTCTTTCAGGATGCACAGGAAACAGGAACCATGTGATTTATAGATATACATTCAGGCAAAACAAATAAAATAAAATAAAATATAATTTAGAGTGAGTTCTATGGTGAATTAGGCTTTGAAAATTGTCTATTATCTGCTGCACCCCAGGACCTTCTCCTACACACTGATAAACAGTTCTCAGTAAATCCTGATTCACAATTACTCCAGTTGATTGGGATTTTTTTCACAGTATTGTTTTCATAGACTTGTTTTAATCAATCACAAAGTACGAGTTTATGGAATAGACATTGAGGAATGCTCCCCCTAAGCTGTGTACTGAATTCCTGAACCTTGAGTATGATTTCAAAGTTAGGACAACTTTTTACAGAAACACGGTGATCACACACAAGGGACAAGTAATCTTCATTTAGCATAAAAGTCACTCTACGAATCCATCTTTGGTGATTTTATAGACTTAAATATATGTGCTTTTTAATTATCTTTCCTTTTGAAAGTGTTAGTGTGGCAGCAGTTCAGGGTTTCTGGCAAATCTTATCAGGGTTATTATGGTCTAATGTGAATTACGGATACCACAGAGACAGGTGTCTGTGTACATTACAATTGAAATCCATCCTGCTTTTCCCCAGACTTATTTGGCCTCAGACATTTTCTCAAATAAAAATGTGTTTATGTGATAGAAACTGTTCTAAATATATAGCAATCACATTACTCCAAAAGTCATCAGGCAATTGGCCTATAGCAGAATGCATCTCAGAATTAACATTCATTTTGAAGCCTAAACAGTTTAAATTCTTGCTATACCAGCTCTTATTTCATGGACTATAAAATTCACAAAATATTGAACTTCATGGGCTATGAAATAAAAGGCTATAAAATTGTCTTGGAATGTGTAATTATCTGCTAGATCAGGCCCTTTTACCGAACCCATTATAAAATACATGGGGACTTCTTGTTGGAATCACTTGACATCTAAAAAGAACAAAAACTAATTGGAAAATAGATAAGACCATCATGATATACAAATAAAACAAATGAATGACAATTAATAACAAAATCTCATCCTTCTAACTTTATTCAATACACTTAAATTTTCCTAAACTGCTTTTATACCTGCTGCAAAATTCTAGAAAATGAGTAAACAGGTTTAATTACAGAAAATAAAACAGAATTGCTACCACCAAAGGTCTAAATCTGGCACTTGGCAGTTTTACTGCTTATTTTACTTCCTCTTCGAAATGGACTGAGACATTGCTTAGAGTATTTAAATGTTCCTCACAGTGAGCTAAGAGGTGTCTCTCCCTGCTTTTGGTTTCTTCTCGAATGGTAGATTTATCATGAAAATGAACTCCTACAGAAAAAGTCACTCTGCAGGACTCTTATTTATTTCTCATTATCCAGATATCTAATTTCACTTTTCTTCACAATTCAATCAGGAATGAAATTCTCAATGCAATTCTTCACTGCCTTCAGAATATTAAGGAATTTGACATTCTCTCATGCCTGCTATGATAATGCTCTGTGTCCCTGTCTGTAACTCATTTCTGTGAGTACACATAGATTGCAAGTCAACTCTTTTCTATCTCATCACAGATCACTTGTTACCACGCATTACCACTAAGTAGCTAAACCACCTCTTAAAATAAAACTTGACATAATATGCATAATAGATCTTCCATGTTGGCTCTCTAACTTCTGCCATTTAGATATCATGCAAGAATACACAATATGATTGTGGTTTTTACAATGGTTTATTTTGCTCTGTATCTTCTGCTACCCCTTTGAGCATAATTACTCAAACAGAACCATGTGGAGCTCACTTATACTATCAATTTACCTCCTACCATAAGAACACAGATGATAATTGCACTATTCACAAAGATAACAGATACAATCCTCAGATACTCTTGAAATTTTATGTGGCTCATTAACTATTTTTTTTAAAATCGAATATATGATGACTGGTTTTGGAATACCTCCAAAAATGATAAGTATTGTGTATGTTCTTCTCCTTCACTTTTTTTTTTTTTTTTTTATCTAAACCAGATAGCAAAACATTTTCTATGCAGTGCTGATGAACAACTGTGGGGCAGTGATCTGTGACAGGCAATCTGACACCAGGTTGAGCTCAGGCAAAAAATTCTGGGAGACCCCGTGATATTTTTCACAAGGGATCAAACCATATTTTTAGCCAATGCTCCCGGAAGACTCCTGTAAAACCAGTCACAGCCTTTACAATGTATAGAGAGAGGCCTGGCTTGTTAGATTTGTCATGTAGAAAGCAACCCTGAGTCCTGGGCAAGCAAATGAGGCACCAAAGGGTCCCCAAGCTGGGCCAATGGAAAGTATCGGTTACCAAACCTCTGTCCCCTCCCCAAAACAATATAATAGAGCACCCTGACCTGAGTAGCTCTCTCTCTCTCCCCTCCTCCAACCGCCTGCCTGTCCACTCCTGTGCATGCTTGCTGCCCACTATCCAGAACAAAGGTGAAAACTACTTTGGCATCGGAGAACTTTGTCTGGGAGCTGTAAACACTTTCGGCCCAGGAAGAGATCTGCTCTCCAGGCCAAATGGTGGGGCGCACAGACAGTGGCAGCAGCAGCAGCAACGGCTGCTACGGGTACCTCGGGGGACATCACGCTATGGCCAAGACTTGGCCTGGGGCAGCGAGTGCTCCGAGCACAGCGGAGCTGGAGAGCGCCCGAGACGGCTAGTCTCCATCTGCGCTCCTTCCATGCACCGCAGCCAAACAACCAGGCAGCATTGGCGGCAGCCCAGTCGGGCTGGAGGGCACCTGTGTGCTGAGGTGGGACATGGCAGCGCCTGGGCAGGGACGGCCACAGCATCAGGCCGGGAGCTGGAGAGCACCCGAGGCAGCTAGCACCTGGGGCTGGTCCCATCTCTAGCCGCCCAGACCTGACTCAATTTGAGGCCCGTGCCCGCAGGTGGGTCTCACAGAGATCGCACAACAGGAACCGGGCGTGGAGCCAGAAAGCGCCCAAAGCTAGCGCTCCTTCACATGCGCTCTCTGCTGGCGCGCAGGCCCAGCAGCCCGCTGGCCACCACAGGAACCAGAGCCAGGGGACTTCACCCTGGCTCACACTTTCGAACGTGGCCATGGTGAGAAGAACAGCAAAAAAACAAAACACAGAATTCTCACTTCAAAGATTACAGATCATTTATTCTAGAACAAAATATAAAAAACCATTGTCCCAACAATACATATGTAAACACAATTTCACTTCAAAGATTACAGATCGTTTATTCTAAAACAAAATATAAAAAACCATCGTCCCAACAATACATATATAAACACAATTTTATATTCAATTTTATATTCAGAAGCAGTTTTATGAAATTTACAAAATATACAGAATGAAAACTAACTGAAGTGTATTACTCTTTAAGACACTTGTCTAAACACCAGACATGTTGGAAAACTTCAGTTTATACCTGATAACACTCTTAGATCCTGGGCTGATAGAACCTAGTGGTATGATATGTCAATACAAACCAAAGGAAAATCAATGTTATATTGTATATACTAAATGACTTATTTAAAATTCACAAAAGCTAGTAGGCCAGATACAGAGGAGGAAAATAAGTGGACGCTGAGGGCTAAACATGGACAAAGATCATTTGCCTCTGGACTCATAATAATAAAAAATTCTCTACAGTCCTCTAGTACTCCTTGGTTAATCAGCATTGCAGAATGTTCAGTTGAAATTTCCTTCTGGGAACATTAATTTGGACCAGTGACGTACTTCATAGGATACTTGTACTATCGCCATGAATTCAGGTGTTAAGAAATAATTGAGTCCAAATATATCCATGCACATAAATTCCACTAATTGTATAAAAGTTAGTAAGCTTTGAACTCTTTTTGTTTTATTGTACAATTCATCAAGTCTATTAATGCTTTAGGCAGTAGGCCCGAGGAGATGCTATGCATACCGGCCTGTCAGGTGATTCAATAATGCTCACCTACAAGAACATTATCATCTTACTTTTTCTCCTTGGTAATGATCAAGCCGTAATACCCTTAATTTAGCCCTTCAACATAATATGTATGAATAGCACATGTCTTTTAGAGGTGTCACTGCACTAGAGGTGGTGGTACCTAGGAGAACAGTGCCAATAAACAAGGCATGAAAAGACAACATAAACCCCATTTGTCTCCATTTAATGACCAGGTTTGATTTTGAAAAACAAAAACAAAAAAAGCTAGAAGGTACCAGTTTCAGGAACAGATCATAAGTCTCAGGACACTAATCATAATGTTCCAGCTCTAGGTATAGACCATTAAATCCAGAAACAAGGTCATACCTTCCCCCCAATAAACAGCCTGGGAATAACCACAAAAATGGGGAAATATCTGAAAATGGTTCATCTGTGATGGACAGCTTTATCTCATTCTATGATTAAATGTTCACAACATAAGAATGCAGACCACTGACCACCTGTGACGCCCTAGCACCCAACAATGAAATTTTAGATTACCTAATCCTTCTAGAGAATTCCCCCAGTTCCCTATGAGAAGGCCTGTGAACCTTTTTCTGCGGTCACTATTTTGGAGAGTTTTTGATCTATGCATGCTGGATGTTTCTACAGAGTAAACTCTCCTTGTCTTTCTATACTATCTGAGTCTTGGGTATTCCTTCAGTGGTTTTCAAACCCTTATGGCAGACTAAATTCTCATGCAATGCCAATTTTATTAAGAGTCTGAGGCAATTTATATTCAGAGGTTTAAACATGAATAAAGTTCTCATGAGTTCAAGGTCTATACAATCACAAAGATGAGCTGCAGGTGGTAAAACATATTTTTCTATATAGACAAGTAAAGGATAATTTAAACATTTATTTGAATAACATCAGCAAGCAATAATAAGTAATCTGAAGTAAACTCACTCCTATTTGCTATATCTGGGAGAAGTACAAAAACATTCCCACAACAATTCTATGTTTTGAAGGCCACAAGACTCTTGTCTTGTTTTCTTAGGGTCTTGTCATAAGCACATGAAAACCCTACATGACTCAATTACCCAATTATGTTCCAACAGGATATAAGAGGTGTTCAGGAATATTTCTTGTTGGCAAATTCTTACACGTCCTTCTTTGCTTAAATTCTTATAAGAGTAGCATGCAGACAATATTGCCCTTAAGGTATGAGATGAAGGGGGTCACAGAATGAGTCTAGTTTCCTGTAGCTATCTTAAACCCTTATTATAATATTAGTACTGGCTGTACATCTCTTCATATTATCCTAGTAAATTTCTGCTGCTTTAAATTTTTGTCTCCATTATTTCCCCAAAGTTAGTCTTAATACTTAGTCATGCAATTGGTTTCTGATTATTCTTTTAAACTATGCCAATAAAATATAATTGCTCCATCATTTACAAAAAGTAGAAAATTAAAAGCAGGAGGAATTAAATTAGTGTAATAAATATATCTATAAGTAGAATTTCTGTAAAAGATAATCAAATCTTTTCTTTACATTGTATTATGATGACATATGCACTCATATGTACTGCCTACATTTCTTTCCAATTTGTGAATAAAGTTACTGTGATAATAAGATGTATTACACTATTAAAATATGTGATGGTGAATAAAATACAAAATCATATCTAAAAATGAATTTATTTTCTCTAAATATAGATGATTTTTTAAGAAATAAAGGAAAAACTCATATGCAAGACTCACAGTTTAGACTATTATTATTTTTTCATAATTTGTCACCTTCCAAATAAAGTATAATTTTGTGTATTTATATTGTATAAAACTTCTTTATGGAAAGGGGAAAACATTTGAAATGTAAATAATGTGTCAAAAAACCTTCTTTGTAACCATGTTTCATCATATAACAGCAATAATCATCTTTGTTAGATTTGTTTCTCAATAAAAAGCATGTCTTCAGCTCCCAAGTGACTAATAGTGTTTATAATCCACAATAACAACTTTAAATTTATTATTTCAATTTGTAAAGTCACACAAAATGCCTATCCTGGGAAGCCGTCAATACTGAGAGTGTCACGCAATAATGCCACCTTCTGAGAAGATTCCTACTCTTTATCAAACATCAAAATTGGGCTCTGAAGATAGCTTAAACAGCTAAAGATGCTCACATTGAGAGCCAAGGACCTGTGTTCCTTCTCAGGTATCCATGAGGCAAAAAGAAGAACCCTATCTTCTTCTGTTCTCAATAATGGTACCTGGGCATGTATAAACCCACATGTTCACACAAACACACACATACACACACACGCAAACAGAGAGAGAGAGAGAGAGAGAGAGAGAGAGAGAGAGAGAGAGAGAGAGAGAATAATGAAAATAATAATGAAAATATTTGATCAAGAACTCTACATATTCCATTCCTACTGTTTTTAAAAACTCTCTGGGTTCATCTCTTTCTTTCCTTCTTATATTTTTCTATAGTGTTACAATAATATTTGTTTTTTAAATTTTTTATTAATGTTGTTCCTTGCTTTATGCCTTTTCTCCTTCCTTCTTACCTTTTATTTATTTATTTTGTTTGGAAACAGAGTCTCAAACTTGTGGTATTCCTTCAACATGCCTTTGTACTAATCTTTCTCTCCATAGCAGAAATATACTAAGAGTTCAGAACTAATCCCACAACTCTTCCTTGTACTACATAATGCACTAATATTACAGTAGCAAAGTTAGCCATAACATTCAAAGTACATGTATTCACTATATTAGACAGTATACTAAGTTTATATTATCTCTGTGCATCATTACGGAACAAACCTATGTTAGCTCAATGACAGTTTTGAGTAAATACAAAATCGATGTTAATTAACAACTACATAGTTTTTATGTTGCCAAATAATACCCATAGTTTTCAAATTATCATTAATGATTTAAAAATATTACCAGCAAATTTCTAATATTATTATCTTCTATCTCTTTATATATGTTTTTATGTTTTTAAAGATATATATATATATATATATATATATATATATATATATATATATATGCATATTTGTCTCTTCTAAACCTAATTTGACTTTGAATTATGCAGGATTTTTCACTGTGGATTTCTGAGGGTATGTTGTCTCAGAGCTATAAGTAAGACGTTGTTTCACAATGAGTTCCCCAAATTATAGGGTCATTCTATCAAATCTTTAGAATATAGTCTAAGGTGCTGTTGCTATTCTGCTGCAGAAAGTTGAAAAAGAACACAAATATGAGGAGTCTCATTAATCTATCTATCATAGCAAATGAGTCTGAATAGAATAGGCTGATAATATAAATTTGAATAATAGTAATAGTCTATCATCAGTTTCCAGTAGTCACTTATTAATTTTGACAACAGGATTCTCACTCATATTCTGAGGTCCAAATATTAAGGTAGTCTACCAGAAATGAAATGCATAAATTATCATTTTTTAACTAGAACAGTTTTGATAACAGGTCACATAAAAATATGATGGAGGATTAATTAAATTTTGTTTATAAAATACTTAGCTGATATGTAACTTTATACATACTATCTAGAAGAAGTTCATGTTATATTTTGTGTAACGTTTCCATATTCAAACCATGCAAATATAGAAAGTAGTAAAATTATACGCATAATGTTAATAAATACAAATCTTATTTACTTTGATATGGGAAGCATTTCTCAAGTTAACATGAGTATAAAATTTAAACAAAAGCTGTATGAAAATTACTGTAACTAAAATCCTCCTTGTAGAAAATGAGAACCTTAGAGATATTCTTGACTCTTGAACCGATAGTACCCTCATTTTCCCCAATAATTATACAAGAACTTACTTTGTACCATGGACTGTTTAAGATCAACCCAATTCTCACAGTCATTGTAGTACATATTTAGAAGCTGTGCATGCAGAGATCATTAATTTCACATACTGATTTGCTCAATAATTGCTGCTGTTAAATTATACCAGTATAGACTTGGGCATTTGCTTGTTACTTGGATAGTATACAGGTTTCATGCTGATGCCTAACTAATAACCATATGTCTTTGGAAAGAGGCAAAATAAAGTTAATGTGTATGTAAAGTACTATATAAAGTGACTTTGGATCTAATTTATACTTCTCTTATATTTTGCTGTAAATCCTGGTCATTCCTTACAAATGAACTATAAACTAACAATATTATATGTAGACCTTGAGGTTTTATGAGACACCACCAATAAAGACTCAGAAAAGCCTAGATTAAACAAAATCTTTGTTTTTGTGTCCGATAATTCTTACCTAAGGAAACATTTCATCTCATTTTTATGATATTTCATGGGACAACCTGTCATTTTGATATATTCAGGAAATGTATATACACTACATAATACGTTGTTTTTCCTATGAGAGAAAAAAGAATCACATGTTATACTTTACTGAACCTGAGTTAATTGTAAATATTTCTCTAAGAAATTAAAATTTTCACTTAGGAATCAGCCAATATTGTAGAATTCCTTAAAATGTTTTAACTTGTTGGACTCCTACCTGTGGGAGAAGGGATGGGAGCGTCTCTGGTGCTTTTCCTTTCATGTGCGAGCCTTATTCTCCTACTAGGCTGCCTCGTCCCACCTTAATATAAGGGTTTATGTCTAGCAGTATAGTACTTTATTTTACTGTGTTTAATTGATATAACTGGAAGGACTGCTCTTTCCTGAAGAGAAAGAGAGACACAGTCATTTTGTGGGAGAGGGGAGGTAGGGAACTATAGGGCGAGGTGAGGACAGGAGGCTACAGTAGGAATGTATTGTATTATAAAGGCCCAAAGAAAAATACATGTAAAATAAAAACTAAAACAATTATGTATAAGAAAATTTTATGATATTCAGCCAAAAATCGAATTCATTATAGATAAAAATAAATTATGTAGAAAGCCAAGAATGGAAACAAAATAGCCATGAAAAAAATGCAACCTTTGAGGCATATATAACCAATTTATCCATCACTCCACTGTGAATGAAGATGGTTCATTCCACTTCTGCAGTAAAACAAGGGAAAAACAAAACAAAACAAACAAACAAACAAAGACTGTACATTCTCTTAATAGCGGGAACAAAGAAATAAATATTTATTTTAAAAATGTATGAAATTAGCATAAAGCATGGTGTCTACTTTGATAGGACTGATATTATAACCTTGGCTCCTCCCACATCAGAGAGGCAGACTGCAGTGTGTCAGACAATGGGTCCAGCCCTCAGTACTCAATTATAGCTTTCTAGGCAAGATGTCGTAAATCCAGTGGAGGATATATCTCCTCTTTCGGTGCCTCTAAGAGACACAGAATATTTGGCAGACAGATTTCATCATACCTCATATTCACATTAAAGAAAAGGAGATACTCTGTTGTAATTGTTGTTCTTTATTTTTAAATTTTATTAACACTAAGCATTGGATATATAGAAGAACTGTGATACTTCAATATATGGATACAGTACACACTGATCAAATAAAAGCAATAATAATTTCCATCATTTTAGCTTTCTTTGACTCTGTAGCTATCAATAACCTCTTTTCCAGTTCTTCATAAGAAGGTGACTGAGAACTAGTTACCCCACTTTCCTATAGAAGAGCAGCGCGTATTTTCTCTATCTGTCTTCCATTATTCATTTCCAATCTCATTCTAGCTGTGGTTTCATGTGTTTTAGCATTATATCTGAAATATAATTTCATGTGTTGCCTTAATGTGTTTCCCCTTTTCTTTCTTTTTGTAACTTAATGACTTCATGTCTTTTATGAGATTGGTGAGATAGTTAAGCTTTTTTTTTTTTAATGAGAAATAGAAGTTATGCTATTATTTCACGCTGTTTTTTGAGAAGATCATTCTTTCTCTAAGGCATGATTTGTCATCTTTGTCAAGAAGCTTGCTATTACTGTGTGGGATTATTCCTAAGCATTCTATTCTGCTTCAGTGGGTTCTGTTAGTATTTGTAGCAGTATGGTGTTGTCTACTGCAGCTCTGTAGTCCGAGAAATCAAACATTGCAATGACTTTGTCTCCAGTGTCAAGATCTCTTTGACTACTCAGTAGTTTTTGGTCCAGAGAAATTTGAAAACTTTTCTCCTACCTGGGAAGATTATAACTTGAATTTCCCTGGAGATTGCATCAAATCTTTGTTACTTTGAGTTATATGGACATTTCAGAAAACTGACTCTTCCACTTCATCAGCACATGATGTCTTTCATATTATCATATTTTAATCACTTTGTTTTGGGTTTGTGATTTTTCATTGTAGAGAAGGCCACTTTATTGATTAAATCTCTTGTGCATTTATTCTTTATTATTGTGAATGGGAATACTTTCATGCTTTCTTTCTCAGTAAGTTCATAATTGTATGAAGTGACATTTGCTTGTCAAATTTGCTACACTGAAATTTAGCTGGATTTACTAATTTTAGACACATTTTAATATATGTTGCTCTCTCTCTTTCTTTCTCTCTCTCTCTCTCTATATATATGTATATGTATATATATATATGTATATATATGTATACATATATAAATATATAAATGATTTGGCTTCTGTCTTTTATCCCTGTGTAATTTTCCTGTTTTTTGCCTTACTAAGAGTTCCAGTACTATGGTAAATAAGAGGTTTAGAATGATTATACTTGTCCTTTTTTAAAAGAGAGATCATTTTCAGATTTTATGTAATCAGTATGTTAAAGACATAGTTTGTTACATATTCACTTGACTATGCTATACTCCATTTTTGTGATGCCTAATCTTTACAGAGTTTCTATCATGAAGAAAAGTATACTAGAGGCTTTTTCTACATCTATTGCAGTGTCCCTGAGCTGCATTATTTTCATTTTGATTAATGTGATATATTGTATCTACTGAACTTGAAATGTTAAGATATTCTTACATCTGGGAGCACATCTAACATTACCCCAGTGACTTGATTCTTTGATGTCCTGTTGGATATCATTTGCTAATATTTTCTTGAGAATGTATGCATCTATATTATCAGAATACCAACCTACCATTGTCTCTTCATCATCTTCCCACTTCTTATTTCTATTTTTTCTCCTATTAACTCTTCAGGTATTGTTTCCTTGGCTGGATTTAGTATCTTAATAATGCTTTAGTGCAATAATTAGTTTAGAAGAGACCCAGGTTACTCTCTTTTGGACATGGTATATTGAGATACCACTCTGCCAATCACTCAGCTCTACCCCAAGACTGGAGCTTCATGTCATATAAGAAAAAAGTAGTCTGTCCAACAATAACTGCTTTCAACATCAAGGATTTCCTCCATATAAAATATAACCAGTTTTCTTACATAAATCTCAGATTTCAGATCCTTTGTAGAACTAAAAAAACATAAAATAAGTCATGAAGCAAATGTGTATAACTTCAAATGTTTACCCTTTTTACTTTTAAAACTTTGTTATAAAATCATTATGCAGGAAACTTAAGCAGTCTATATATCTCAACAAACATCTATAAAGTTATAATATCTTTTTCATCTAATCTGTTGTTTACACAACAGATTTAATCTGTTTATTTACTTAACATATGTGAAAGAATATATCCAAAAGTAATGCTCTTAAAAGTAATGACAGGAATTTAGTTAGAGAGCCAAAAACCAAATTAAATTGAAAGCCAGCAATCCATGAAAGAAACATACATGAACTGTACTCATGTTCGGAAAAGGGGGGGGTGAGCATACATATTTGTTAAAATATCTAAAATTTGACTGAATAAATTGATATCGATGAATATGCTAAAGATTTGTTGAATATATTAGAGAAACCATCTAGAACACCTTATTATCTGCATATTATAAAAAAAGTCTTGTTGAATAATTATCAATTCTGGTGATTGGAGAATTATCTTCCTGAAAAATGACATATAAGGACAAATGCTTTGTGAGTTAGTCAGTAGATAGACACTAAGATCAATAGTAGAGGCATGAAAAAGAGAATATGATGAAGGACAGCAAATGCCAAGGGTCATTAGAGTGGAAATATGGAAACTTTGTAGAAGATTCATAAAGTATTTAGGCACATAAAAGAAACATGAAAAGAACTCACCAAACATTGGGGGAGAAAATTCCCCAACTAGATATCTTTCACTACCAAATTAAACTCTCAGAGCCAGAAATGAATTGCATCTCATTGAATCATTGGCTAAAGGAACTCTGTACATCCCAAGGCTATTGGTCAATCTCTATAAAATTATGGTAATTATTATTGAAGTTAATCATTACATATCTCATTAAACATAGAGAAGTCAAGCTAGTACCTAACTAGAGTTATTGCTCCTACCGGATAGTGTTCATGGTTATAAAAGATACTCTACAACAGGAGAGAGGTAAACGTCAACTCTTATGTCAACTCTGTGAGCTACAATGATGACCTACATGCAAGATAGGTTGGTGAAATAGTAGTAAAAGAGTTGGAGAAGCTACCAACCACTCTGATTAGATTGAAGGCCCTGTCTATGTGATGAAACCCATATTTAACACTACTTGCGTTGTCAATGACCTTAGACTTGATCGGCCATTACATAGCAATGTAATGATTCATAATACCATTCTGCTGTCCCATAATCAGCTCATTCAGATATCATCGAAAAGCTTCCTTTCGTGGCAGATGGAAATTAGCACAGAGACCCACAACTGGAAAATGTGCAGGAAATGAGAAATTATAGAACACCAATACTAAATGAGATGTCTTAATCAAAACTCTTCCCCCCAGGTTCAGGGAACTCTTTAGAAAAGGAGACAGAAAGGACACATGCTCCACTATGTTCACAGCAGCCATATTTATAATCGCCACAAGCTGGAAACAACCCAGATGTCCCTCAACAGAGGAATGGATACAGAAAATGTTGTACATTTACACAATGGAATACTACTAAGCTATTAAAAACAATGACTTCATAAAATTCTTAGGCAAATGGATGGAACTTGAAAATATCATCCTGAGTGAGGTAACCTAGTCACAAAAGATCACACATGGTATGAACTCACTAATAAGTGGATATTAGCCAAAAATGCTTAGAATACCTGTTGTGATTGTCACCTGGCTCCAGAAAGATCACACCAGGCCAAACAGTTCCATGTGGGGTTTATTGAGAGAGAGGAGGGCAAGGTCCAGGAAATGAGAATGGAGAGAGAGAGAGAGAGAGAGAGAGAGAGAGATCAGAGGGGTCTTCCCTTTATATGTGCATAGTGATGTAGCCACAGGTAAAGGTGGGAGGTAGGCCAAGTGGATTCTGGGAATATGGTGGCTGTTCCCTTGGCAACAGGTGGGCAGGTTGTGCTGCCACCTAGGTGTGGTATCATTGGCTTTGGAGGTCCTGATACCAATATACCTCCCTTCTTATTATTATAAAAAGAAGAAAAAGGGGAGAAGCCAATGGTCAAAAGGGAATGGGGATGTCTGTAGTGTCTCTTAAGCCGCTTCCGGCTGTGTAGGGGCAACATCAATTTTGGGGTGTAGCTGACTTTCACCATCAGGGTCCACTTGGCAAACATTCATATCAGGTTCATCTGTGGACAGCGGCTCTTCTGTGGGCAGCAGTTGATTAATAGTTTTGTTAGAAAATTTTTGTTTTTATTGTTGAAAGAATGTAGAAACAAGATTAATGAGGCAGGGGACAAATAATAACACCAGGAACATGACTAGAAAAGTATTTACAAAAGGGAGTATCCACTTCCATATAGAGTTTTCAAAAATCCCAGAACTGGACATCTCATGTTCCCTGAAATTCTGTATGCCTCACTGTAGCTCCTGGATTATATTTCTCACTATCCCGGATTAGTTGACATAGAAAAAGCATTCTTCCTGGAGGAACAGACAAAGACTACCTTTTTTAGCTGTCAAGACATCTAGCTCCCATCGCTTCTGACGCACAACAGCTGCCAAAGAATTGATCTGTTTCTGGATAGTAAGCACAGTTTCTGTGATTTCTTGAAGATTGCTTTTAAACTGGGAAGTGAATGTATCATATTGGGTCATGGAAGTCGTTATCCCTACAACTCCAGTACCAACACCTATGGCTATTCCTGTAGCGACCAAGAGGGGCATGACCTGAACTCCCCTCTTATGTTGGGCAGGTATCATACCTACAACTGGGATTGGCAAGGGGTCATTTCCCTGGATTACTCCTAGTTCAGGGAGAAGGAACACCAACATGCAAACTCCTGACCGGCTGGTGGGTAGGCGATGATATAACTGAGTGCCACAAAGAATTAACATGTTCTGGACTGCAGGGCATTGTGGCAGAGATGATATATCAAGGGCTATGGTTCTATTGCAGTCTAGGGAGCTTAGTGTACCTACAGAACGTGTCCCAGAAGGTTTAAAACTGTTTGACATGCCAAAAAGAGGGATAGAGGAAAGGTAAGGAGTCATGGCAACATCGGAGTCAGGGCAGCTGAGAAAAGGTGAGGTAAGGTTACTTGGCAATATCACCAGAGAGGATGTAAGTGACAATTATGAGTTAGTTCCAGGGGTTTCGAATAACCAGCAATCTTTAAAGAGATTAGGTCTGGTGACATTAAGGAGTTAGTATGCCAAGGTCAAGATCCTAAGCAAAAGGCAAAATGACAAGTTAGTGCCACTTATGAGGGGTGATGTCAAAGAGATAAGGACCTTGGAGGAAAGTTTGTTATTTCTCTTACTTTTCTAATATCTAAAGGTTGGGCAATTGAGACATATTTTCTCTGCATATGGATAGTACTTACTGGGGATCCGGGTTGACTTTTATGGTAGAGCTTACCAACAAATCCTATCTCCCACTGGAATCCCATGAACCTTGTATGTATAAAGAGAGTGTCTTTCAGTGTTGATAGAAGAAATGATTGGTCCGTGATCCTAGTATATGTATCTGATAAGACCAATATGGGCAGTGCCCATATTCTTCTGGCCATTTTCAATAATAATCTTTTGACTGGTCAAAGAGAAATCAAGTATAGAGTTCATAATATTTAGAGGGGGTAACAGATACAGGGATGATATCAATTTGGATTGGTTCCTGGCGTCCAGCTATGGAGCAGTTTCCTTATCCTATTTAGAAAAACTGTTTGTTATCTGTGGGGGTTTCTTTAACCTCAAATCTCCAGGTGGAGGGGCTACCCTGGATGGAAATGAACAACAGGAGGGAAATGAGAAACTCATGTCTAATCCAGTGAGTTCGAGCTCAGCTGCTGGAGTGGAGTCTCATTTTCTGGGTTGGGGACAAGGTAGGTGGTCTCAATGTCCTCCAGAGCTTAACAGAGCATGGTCCTGTTAGGGTTGACATGTATGAAGAGTTATTTTTAGGTGGAGGGATGAAAGGTTTGAGGTGAGACAGGTGGACCCAATGATAGAGTCCCTCGAGTTTAGCAGCTCTAGGGGTCATGATCTGGAGGGGATAGAAGAATTTGATCTCCAATGTTGAAAGACAGTGGACAGGAGACAGTGTGTGGCTATGGTAGAAGGTGGTCAGCAAATTACCATAAGGGAAAACGGAGGTGGCAAAGTAATAGGATGAATAGATGGTCTGGAAGGGGAGAGCACTTAGTTGAAAAACCAGGAGTTAGGCCTGGATGTCCATGCATGAGTTCAAAGGGCAAGATGAGGAGAGGTCAACTGGGAAGAGCTCATAGCCTGAAAAGAGCCAGAGGTAAGAGTTTTACCCAATCAAGATGAAGTTCCTGTGATAGCTTAGCAAGAGTGGGTTTTTAAAGAGCAGTTAGTTCTTTCTACCTTACCTGAAGATTGAAGGTGGTAGGGAATATGAAAATTCCAGGAAATTTCTAGGGTCTTAGAATTTGAGAAATCTGAGAAGTAAATTCAGGACCATTGCCTGACTGGAGGGAGGCTGGGACACCAAACTGGGGGATGATCTCTCTGAGAAGATCAGAGACTGTCTGAGCCCTTTTGTTAGTTGTTGGAAGTGCCTCCACCCACCCTGAGAAGGTGTCCACCAAGACCAGGAGGTACTTGGCACTTCTCACAGTGGGCATGTGTATAAAGACAAGTTGCCAGTCAGTTTCAGGAAGGGAACCTCTAGCTTGATGGGTAGGAAAAGGGGTGCTATGATACCTTGATTTGGAGTCTGACATCTGACAGATTTTGCAAGAAGCAGTAATAGATTTTAAGAAACTTAAGTCCTCAGGAGTAGGCTGTAGGTGGGTCTTGACAAAATAAGACCATGCTTGGCTGTTAGGGTGAAAGAGTTAGTAAAGATAGGACAGAGTTTGGCGAGTGTCAGGGGGTGAAGGTGGTGATGTGGGTTGCAGTGTGAGGATGTCCTGAGGAGGGTGAGATAAATCCAGGCCCCTAAGGGCTGCAGCTGTAGCTGCCTCATAGGCTCAGTTGTTTCCCTTGGAGACAATAGAGTCATCCATCTGGTGGGATCTGCAGTGGACAATCCCAACAGCCGTAGGAAGGTGGGAGGCCTTTAGCATGGCCATAATGTGGTTTACATCAGTTACTGTTGTGTAGATGTTGAGGGATTGTCCCTATGCAAGTTGAAAGGCATGGGTAAGAGCTATTAGTTCAGCTTGTTGATTAGTGGTGTGAGTAGGAAGGGCCTGTGCCTCTGCCACCTGAGTGTCTGACACTATGACACATCCAGCATTTTTGGCCCCTTCATATAGAAAGGAGCTTCCATCTGTATACCAGGTATAAATGGCTTGAGGCATTAAGAGGCAGGCATGATTGGAAGGTGGGTGTGGAGTCTTCTATTAGAGTTACCTGAAGAGAAAGAACCCTGGAGTGAGGTAGAGTCTGTAAGCCTTTGCAAATTAGGATCTGTGACAGGTTATGAGAAGAGAGGACAGTTATAGTCGACCCCAAGGTTAGTTTTTTTGACTCTCAAATAAGGAGTTGAGTGGCTGCTAAGGTACTAATACAAGGTGCCCATCCCTGGATGGTTAGATCTAGTTTTTTTGGCAAGTATGCTAAGGTGCAAAAGAAGGTCCCAGTTGGTGACCTAAGTCTCCAAGGGCAAATTCCTCCTTTTCAGTTACATGGAGGGAAAAAGGACAAGTCAGGTCAGGGAATTATAAGGCTGGGAACTGAAGGAGAGCCTGTTGGAGCCTTTGAAAGGGCTTGGTAACAAGTTTGAGAAGAGGTTCGTGAGTAGGGCCTAATGCTGCTTCATATAAGGGGAGAGAGAAGAGGAAAAAGGAAGGAACTCAGGAATGTAAAAATCTAGCCATTCCTAGGAACAATAAAATCTCTTCCTTTGTAGAAGGAACAGTTAGAGACTGAATCAGATTTTTTCTATCTAAGGTAATAGCCTTGTAGGTTGGGGTAATTGTTAGTACCAAATAGGTGACCTGAGGAGTGGACAGTTGGACTTTAGAAGGTGAGACCCTGAAGCCACGACTAGAAAGGAAATTTAGAAGAGCAGAACTGTCAGCTTGGCTAATCTCTAGAGAGGGGTTACAGAGAAGGACATCATCTATGTAAAGTACAATAATAGATTTAGGGAGTGATAAGGAAAGTAAGTCAGAAGCCAGGGCCTGACCAAATAAGTGTGGGCTGTCCTGGAATCCCTGAGGTAAAAGAGTCCAGGTAAGTTGAGTAGAAAAATGGGTGTCAGGATCTGTCCAGGTAAAGGCAAATATATTCTGTGACTGGGCATTAAGAGAGATAAAGAAAAATGCATCCTTGAGATCTAGGACTGAGAAGTGGGAAGTTCCCAAGGGGATAGTGAAAAGAAGAGTATAAGGCTTAGCCACAACAGGATGGAGGGGACCACCACAGAATTAATTCATCTGAGGTCTTGAACCAGTTGATAGGTACCATTAAGTTTCTTAACTGCTACTATAGAGGACTGAAGGAGCTGAGGGGGTTTGAAACCCTGTGGGTAGAGCAACAGTGTCAACCAGCCAGAACTACCCCCCCCAGAGCTCCCGGGGACTGGACCACCAAACAAAGAATACACATGGAGGGACCCATGACTCCGACCGCATATGTGGCAGAAGATGGCCTTATTGGACATCAGTGGGAGAAGAAGCCTTTGGTACTGTGGGAATTCAAAGCCTCAGTGTAGGGGAATGCCAGTGCAAGAAGGCAAGAGTGGGTAGGTGCGTGGGGGAGCACCCTCATAGAGTCAGGAGGAGGAGGGATGGGATAGGAGGTTTCTGGAGGGGAGACCGGGAAAGGGGAAAACATTTGAAATGTAAATAAAGGAAATATCCAAATATCCAATGAAAGAAAAAAATAAAGAATTTCAGTTCCAATACAAAAAGAAAAGAAAAGGAAACAGAAAGATTTTTAAGAGCCAGAGATAATAGATGACTCTAAGGAAGCAGTATCTTCTAAACAAATCAATACTGACACATGTATGAGCTCACAGAGATTCTGTGGCAGGCACAAGCTCTGCACAGTAAATGGTCAACAGAAAAGAAACTCTGCTATTTTCTTGCATTTTTTTTGTCTCAAATTGCTTTGCTTGGAGGACATTTTTGTATTGTCAATCTATCATATTTTGTTTTATATATTTTGTTTATTTTTTAAATTGTGCTTTCTTTGTTTTTGTTTGCATGTTTGTTTTCTAAAGAAAATGAGAAAGAATGGGTGTGGTGAACAGGAAGAGTTGCTGGGAGAAAAGAAGACATGATCAGAATATATTGCATAATTATTTTTCAGAAAAAAATTGAAAAGAAAAAATGTTATAAAACAGAAACAAGATATGGGGAAGAGACAGAGATAGAGAGAAATAGAGAGAGAAGAGAAGAGAAGAGAAGAGAAGAGAAGAGAACAATACATTAAGCCCTGTTCCTCCATTGCCTCTGTTTCAAATTATAAAATGATTCAATTCCTCTACTCCACACCCCATGCCCCAAATAATAGATATAATTCAGTTTAGATGGTCTTTTATTCGTCACTAATCATATAAATAAACAAATAGCAATTGTAACCTTAAAGTTAAAGAACCTCTTGGTATAATTTTATTATATGAAATGCCAGTTAATTTTCCCTAGTAATTATATGTAAATAACAATGAAAACAATACGAAAAACATAGGAAGGATTGCAAATAGAGCTCAGTAACAGGGTACTTACAGGCATGAAGCTCTGAATTCAACCCTAGCATTCCACAAGTGAGGCATGATTGTACACGTGAATATATGTATGTATGTAATTCCAGCATGCAAAAGGTAGACACAGAAAATATGAAGTTTAAAGTCTTCTATACTGACATAGTGGATTCTGGTTTAGTTTTTTACCACATGAGAATCTGTAGAAAAGTAAGGATGTGCAAATGTTTTAGAGAATTGAAGCAGATTTAGCAATAGCCATTATTAATATCTCCTTAGGATTTAAACCCTTTATGGAAAAAGAAATAGTAGTATGATAAAAGTAAAGTTAAGAATATTAATACAGAGATAAATTTTACTAAAATGAGAATAATGGAACTTATAGTATTGTAAAATAATTTTATTCAAAAAGATTATCAGGAATGGGAATTAGTAGATTTTAAATGGAAAAAGAGAATGTGCTAATTTAAAGATTAATAGAAATCATGTAAGCCTGAAAAGTGAAAAGAATGAAAACCATAAGTGTTTTAAAGGAAAGAGAGATTGTGTCTATGTGCAATAAATGTTTAGAAAAAGAAAATTATAAAATAAAATTGAGTAAGTGACTATAAACTACCCAATTTAATTTAAAGCTCTACCTATCATTAATCTACATATCCAGGTAGTTTAGTGATTCCAGGTCAGATAACCACAGACAGTTTTAAAGTTCATATATTACTGAAAATTCAGAAAGTCAAAGATGAAAAATAAGTAATATTTAAAAGGCTTTTTACATACAAATTAAACCAATGATAAGTATCGGCTGGCCTTCCAGAGAGTTCAGGACATTTGTCTACTGACCTCTCAGATATTCAGTGGTTTCAGAGAACAGAAGAATCATAAGTTCAAAGATAAATGCATTACACAATAACACTTCTAGCATAGAATTTTAAAATAAACTAACCTATTTTTGAGAAAACTTCATATTAATTTCCGTAGTAGCTATATGAATTGAAAACCACAGCTGCAGTGGATATTAAGACTCTTATTTCCCAATTCTTGACAGCATTTGCAATCTGTTATTATTATTATTTTTTGTTGTAGCTATTATCATTGGGATGGAAACATTTTCTTTTCAAATTTTAATAGGCATTCCTTTTATTACTTATATATTTTATGATTTAAGATATGAAAATATGATGCATGTATATATAAAGTTTATCCAGATCATATCTTTTCTTTACTTTCTTCTCTATATACTACTAGGAGACTCTATCATATCTCCTTTCAAAGTTCATAACATCCTTTCATAATTAAAAGTATATTTTTTAAAACCACTGAGTCCACTTAGATAAGACCATATGTTCTGGACATTGGGTCATTCAAGGGACCCTAGAAATGTATAGTGGCCATACTTTTAAAGAATAGAATCTTATCGTTCTCCAGGAGCCTCATGAGCCCCTTCATCTTCTGTAACTTTCAGTGGATTGATATAGTGCAGAACTTGTGTTGGGAACCACATCTTCAGTGACTTCATGTGTAAAATAGCTATGTCATATACAGAGAACAGAAATTCACAGTATATCCCTTTTCTTTCAGATTTCACATTCTTTCTGATTCCCATGTTCTGATGTTTCAGAGAATAGGTGGGGTGTAGTGGTGATGCCGATCATGTGTCTGTGACTGAGCATTCTGAGTAGTGTATTCTTAGCTCTTTAAACATCATCACATCTCTGTAGTAGCCACAACCTACAGCGATAAGAAGCTTTTCTAACCAGGGTGAAAGCAACACAAACTTTGTATAAAAAGATAAATATTTAGCAGACAGGTTGATAACATGACCACTTAGAAAAGCAGTATCAATAATTCCCATAGAGTCTATGACATCCCCAGCAGTAGATTTTAATCATATTTACAGCATCAGTCATAACTACTCACATGGGATGGACCTCAAATCTATCAATAAAGAGACTGATGATCACCATAAGCAGTTTTGGCATGACTGGAAAAGTACACTTATTCCTTGCAGGAAGGTATTGCAATATGTAGCGTGTAACATTGGATAAGACAATTGATTCCTTTTCTACTGAAGCAGCTGCCATAAAATTTCCCATCACAGTGAAATCTAGGTATCATGGAAAGTTTCTTTATTAGGTAAAGATTTTTATCTTTCTCCTACAACCAAAATTTGTGGTGTTTTCAGCAATATAACATTACCACCTAGATACTGTGGGCAACCAGACGCAATGACAAGAACCTGTTTATTTTCTGTGTCTCTGGGCTTCTCTAGCCTATAACCAGGAAAAGTAGCACATGTCTTCCATTGATATTTTCACTTAATAATCCCTGTACTCCGGTAGGGTCACTGCTCATTAATTTGGGGAGACTTTTTATTTAGGACTAGAAAGCTTTCATGAGATTTCTTCATCCATCCTTAGTATAGTTAATCAACACCCTACAATCATTTCAACGAAGTTACTGCTCCCATCCATGCATAAGCACAATTATTTTCCCATGTTCCCTTAAGTTATGTATACTTTAGTCTTTCTTAATAATATATATTTTACTTAGATTGGAAGATTATAGGTTACTAAACAGTGTCACCACATGCACTTCGTTTTGCTTACACGTTTCCCTAGCATCTCATTTCCTCATCCTTAGGATGGGGAAGGCTTCTTGAACACTTCTGCCTGTATTACTTCTATGTACTTTAATTTCACCCATATGCTGCTGCCTAGTCTACCAAATACATTTCTGCCACCAGATGTCCATTCATAGTCTCCTAGCTTCCATATTTCCTCCAGGTTAAGTACACAAAGCAAAAGATTTGCAGATCTTATGTAAGAGAACATGCAGTGTTTATCCTTTGCTCTTGGTTCATCTTATACTCTATAATATTTTCAGTTCTATTTAACTACAAATTTGATGACTTCATCTTTTTCTGATGTAGTTCAATAGCATCACAATACATAGATGTATATTTCCATTAGTTAATTCACACTCATCTAGATTGATTCTACTTAGCTATTGTAAGTATAGAAGCAATGGACATGAATGTTGAGTATCTCTGTAATAAGATGTAATGTCTTTCATCTGTGTGCCTTGGAGTGGAAGAAATGGGTCAGATGCAAATCTACTTCTAGTTTTTAATAAAAACATAGACTGATTTCCTGAGTGCTTGCACATTTTCTATAATATTAAGCAGCATATAATGGTTCCCCTTTTTGCACTTCCAGGAAAACTCTAGCCTTAATGTTTTAATTTCATTTTCCATGATACCTAAAAATGTAGTAATAATAGTAACAACAAAGCTAGCAAATTGCATTTCTTCTTTGAGAACTTTCTATTAAGCTACACAGCTTATTTTCCATTTTATAATTTGACTTTTGTTTGTTTGGTTTCTTGGTGTTTAATTTTTAAAGTTCATTGGATATATTACCCACTTTTTTCTGACAGATGAACACAGGGAAACATTTTCTCCAGAACTATGGTAGAACTGTTTGTTCTAATGACCATAACCTTTACTGAACAGAGTTTTGTTTTTATAAGTCCCAATTTATATATTGTTGATCTTAGTTAATGAGTTACTAAAGTCCTACTTAAAATGTTCTTGTCTGTATATTTGTATTTTCCTAGAAATTTTGAGGTCATAAATTCTTATGTTAAAGTCCAGGATCCATTTGGTATTGAACATTATATTAAGTGAAAGGTAACAAACTAGTTCATTTTTAATTCATATTGAAATTCATCTCTCCTTGGTATTATTTATTGAAGATGCTACCATTTCTTCAATGAATATTTTTATTTCTTAGTCAATGGTCAAATAGCTATAGTTGCACAGATTTGCGGAAGTATAGCTGTGCCATTTCTTCTATTCCATTGATTGATTCCTCTTATTTTGAGCCATGCCATGTTTATGTTTATCATTATGGCTATGTACTATAATTTGAAATCAGGTATGATAGTACACCATGGAATATTTTGTTGTTCAAGATTCCTTTTGCCATCCTTGGTTTTAGACCTTCCACAAAAATGTTCAGAATGTCACTTTTATTTCTGTGACAAACTGTCCTGGTGTTTGATTTTGATTTCATTGAATTTATGTGCTGATTTGATAATATGGTTAGTTTTACAATTCATACAATATAAATCCTGTCAATTTGTGTGTATCAGATGTCTTTCCATTTTGGTTGTCTTGTTCAATTTCTTTCTCCAGTTTCTTAAACTGTTCACCATAGAGGTCTTTCTTTCCTTTTTTTTTTTCATTAAATTTGTCTGTTGTGTGTGTGTGTGTGTGTGTGTGTGTGTGTGTGTGTGTGTGTGTGTGTGTGTGTGTGAGTTTGTATTTGTGTGTGTATGTGTGTTAAAATGGGCTCATTTTAAAATTTTTTTTCAAAATGGTTGTTACCGCTATACAAAAGTCTACAATTTTTTTCGGTACTACTTTTGTATATTGTGACCTTGTTCATAGTATTTATCAAGTCTAATTTTTTAGTAGCATTGGAGTCTCTTATCTGAAAGTTCAATCTCCTTTGACTCCTTTTTCTATATGCTTCTATTTCCTTTCTTTCTCTAGTCTTATTTCTTTGGCTAAGAATATATCGACTATAACATTTAGGAGAGTAGAGAGAGTGGAGAAACAAGATACCTTGTCTTGCTTTTGAACTCAAAGAAAATGATTTCATTTTTCTACATTAAATAAAAAAGAAAGAAGAAAGGAACAAGAAGAAAGAAAGAAAGAAAGAAAGAAAGAGAGAGAGAGAGAGAGAGAGAGAGAAAGAAAGAAAGAAAGAAAGAAAGAAAGAAAGAAAGAAAGAAAGAAAGAAAGAAAGAAAGAAAGAAAGAAAGAAAGAAAAAGGAAAGGAGAAAGGAGAAAGGAAGAGAAAGAAGGAAGGAAGAAAGGAAAAAGGAAGGAAGTAAAGAGAATCAAAACTGAGAAATTTCGGTTTTTGTTTTTTTTTGTTTGTTTGTTTGTTTTTGTTTTTTTGGTTTTTGTCGAGACAGGGTTTCTCTGTATAGCCCTGGCTGTCCTGGAACTCACTCTGTAGACCAGGCTGGCCTTGAACTCAGAAATCCACCTGCCTCTGCCTCCTAAGTGCTGGGATTAAAGGCGTGTGCCACCACTGCCCTGCGAGAATTTTTTTTTTAACTAACTAAATTGACTACATATAGTAAAAGAGGTTTTGGAAACTAAAATATGATTATCCCAGATAACCCATAAAACAAACAAACAAAACAAAAAAAATGAGGTTGGTGGTACAGCTTAGTTGAAAGAATGCTTTACTCTTATGCATGAAATTCTATATTTGATTTGCACCATAACAGAAACAGTACATTTTATCATACACCTGAAATCCCACAACGTGGTAGGTAAAGGTGGAAAAATCCTAATATGATGGTCATCCTTCCTTAAATAGTGAATATACACCCACAATATGTACATACATGTGAGTTACAATCTCAAGATTTCTTTTTTTAATTTTATATTATTTATTGGTTATTTTATTAATTTTATTTATAGGTATCTTACTTATAGGTATCTTACTTTTATTTATAAGTATCTTACTTTTATTTATAGGTATCTTACTTAGAAAGGGGAATGAAATAATCATGGGAGATAGAGGGAGAGGGACCTGGGAGGCAGAGAGGAAGGAGAGGAAAAAAGGAGGAGGGGTTAAGATCAGGTATGGGAAGAGACAGAAGAGAAATACAGAAGGTCAGGAAATTGAACAGAAATATGTAGCAGTGGCGGATGGGGAATTATGCATAGCCACTAGAAAGTCCCAAATGACTGGGAAACAAAAGGTTCCCAGGACTCATTGGGGATGACATTAACAGAAATATCCAACAGTTGGGAGATAGAACCTGTAGAGACCATCTCCAGTGAATAGGAACAGCCCCCAGCTAAGGGATGGGGCCACCTACCTGTTTCAAAAATTTTAACCTCGAATTGAACTGTTCCCATTTAAAGGAAATGCAAGTTTTCAATTAGTCATGTTATTCATTAACTTATGAATCCATTAAGAACAACATTGTAACTAACATAGTTTTTCATATTTTATTGTTTTATTATTTTGTGTTTATATGTATGAAATATAATCCAATCAAGATTGTTCACAGACACATTTTTGAAGACACAGTATTTCTTAATAACTTCAGAGGAAATAAAGTCACTATGTGAGTAATATTCTCTATTGTTATGTATTTATCTGAAAATAAACTGATCAGTCATACACATCTGGATTCTCTTGCCTAAATATGAACCAAATTATTATTATGTTCTTTTAAATTAAGATTGTATTACAAGATGGAATTTTTAAAGTTAATATTTAAGAAACATTTTGTGTGTATTGTTAAAGGCTAAATTTTCTTCCTGGACCTTTTTTGTGCATCTGACTTAGAATTTGTCTGAAGGGTTTAGCTCTGCTAGCATGAATCCCTTGATACTAAAAATCTAACATGGCAAACATCTCACACACTTTGGGATCAATAAGGTCTGCATTTCAGATGTCAGGTCAGGAACTTTGTGTTCACCCTTCGCTTTGATGTCTGCAGGAGGCTTCCCCAGCCCCACAGAGTGCAGTGATACTCTTAGAACTTCTTTTGCCTTCTAAAAATGATTCCTGATTCCTGGGATATTCACTGTAGCTGCAGAGCTTTAGTTTTTTAAAATTCTTTCTGCTATTCAAATGCTTCTTTTAAAGCATAGTTTAAAAAGACCTTCTTAGAATATTATTTCAAACTCATATTCCTAAAATTAGTTTTCAAATGAAGATTGTTCTCTAGGTAAATATAAAAAATTATATTAGCTCACAAAATGTAAAATTATAGACCATTAAATAATCACTGTTTTATGTAAACATATGCTCATCTATTCAATAATTTATGAAAATAAAATTCAAGCAAACTCCTGAGAGGGTTTGACTTATTTAATCTTGTTTAACTAAGTAGCCATAATAATGTGGTGTCATGTGTACTGGTTTCCATCTTTTTGCTACACCTAATGCCTTAATGCTTAATGTCATGAATAACTGTATTCTTGGCAAATATGGGCCAATCTCTTCTTATATTAAAGAGGTAAGGTGCAACTGTCATAACTTTTTATTAAAACAGTTGCTTCTCTGCTTTGGATTCACACATCCATAAGGGTGAGATCTGTGAATTACAATCACAGTTTAAAAAAAAGGAAGAGGACTCTAATTACTCCAAATTAAGTGAGAGACAGATGGAGCCATTAAAGCTTCACATTCACAAGTGGCCAGATACCATTACTGTATATGTATATTCATTACATCATTAATAATCATGCACTTTTATCTTATATTATTACATGAGGTTTGCAAAGTTTCAGTAAATTATATGAGAAAGTAATCTACCATTTGTGCATTCAGAATCAAAGCAGCAAGATATCTATAATGTAGTTTGGAATTTATATTTATCATTAATTTCCTTGATAAAACTATGTACATTACCTTCCTATGTAACATACTCCTACAAATGTTGAGACAGTAGGAAAAATTTGAGAAAACATAAAATTGTTTTCTTTTTATAGTTCTACGTGGACAAAGGTAATTGGCTTTACTCTCACAAGCTATTTCACAATCTGCCCCGTGGGTGTGTTGGGATAACAAGTTAATGCATATTAAAGTAATAGGGGGTTATAATTTATCTTGACTTTTGTGTGGGTTGCCTTAAAGAAGTTCAAGATATAGAGTTAGTAGTTATGTTGATGGAATTTTCACAGTTATTTATATGATATATCAAATGCATAACACATTTAAGATATTATTGAAACATTTTATATCCATTCCATCTAACATTCCTAGCATATCTAAAGACATTAAGTCTTTCTTATTGCTAAACATTCATAATCAGAAAGTCAAACAAAAGTTACCACCCAAGTACTATATAAAACTTTGAAGGGGTTGAATATTTGAGTCGTGAGTTAATCAGTAAACAAAGATTGGTTATGATAAGTTTATTAATCAAACCTTATTTATTTTGAAGGACTAATTAGTAGAAAACAGTATAACTCACCAAATAGTTCTTTCCCCTGGCATTTTTCTTTTAAACATCAGAAAAATTGTTGGGATTAGGAATATATATCAAATGGCAATGTTGATAACTTGCTCATTAGGTATAAAGCAAGCAGGTATTGCTCACAGAGGAAAAGAAGTCATGTTGCATTATGTAAGTTATAGTCTATTATGCAAAATATACTGTGTGAGAAAACTGTTTTCAGTTCAAATGTCTTAAGTCAAATGCTGTGGTGACAGTATGAACCAGAACACCCTTCTATAATCTGCTCTTATTTGGTTTCACAAATACTAATGCTAATGATTTATTTAATTTATGAAGCAATAGATGTCTAGTACATGGAGATAACTTACAGTTATAGTTCCATTATTATATTATGTTTAGTATGGTTTCAGTCTCCCATAATGCATATACAAAATAAAAAATCTTTTGAAAAGTAAAAAAAAAAAAAACCTCACAAATATATGTACATGTATGATATGCATAGAGTGACCCAATTATTTTGAGTAATATTCTATAGATTTTATGCAGTATTTATGGGCATCCCAATATTAGTGTTTATAGAACTATTTTAATATGTACAATAAGTACATATTCCTCATACTTTTATTATAATTTCTGTAATTTTAGTGCTAATAAGACACCAGTTATTCTACTGGCACTTATATTCACTTACTATAATAAAAATTCAATTAGCTTCCTTCTTTCCTTCCTTCCTTTCTTCTTTCCTTCCTTCCTTCCTTCCTTCCTTCCTTCCTTCCTTCCTTCTTTCTTTTCTTTGGAATTTCCCATTCAGTTTCCTGTTTCTCTTTTACCACTTTTTCTTCTTGCTTTGGCATTATAATCAGTGAAATGAAGAATATAGTTCTCACTCCAAATGTAAAAAATGATTAGTGACTAACAATGAGAAATTATATAACAGGGCTCCAAAAAAAGTAGTCTTTATTAATTGTGAAGAAAACACCATAAGAAAGAATAGTAGTAACCTAATCTCAAGAGTTAGAGTCATGAGTATCTTTGGTTATTTTCGAGGCTTTTCATTTTCTTTGTCCCACAAGTCATGTATTCCCTCTGCACCATGAACCATCCCAACTGCTTTATTAACATGTTCATTTACAATAACTAATATACAAAGGTAAAGCCTGTGTGACCTTCATTATAAATGTTCACATGCCATAGCAAATGATTATTATATAAATATTCTATAATATTAATTTAAAGAGACAGCGTGCTGAAGAAGTTGATCTTGAGATATTTATTATATGATTCAAATGCCATCCCTTATTTGCACGTGTTACATGGCACTACACAATTAAATGCTTGAGCCCTGAAAAAATGCAGAGTGCATGTGTTTGGTGATAGTGTATATCATGTAGCCTGCTTATAGTGTCACATTGTTTCTAGGTATTGATTACCTATCACAATTTACAGGGTTCTAAGTGAAGTTGTGCAGTGTAAAGCATCTTCTCTTATTGGCTTGGTAATGCTACAAGTTGTTAACCAAGTCAGGATAGGAATACTTAATTGTTAAGTGTATTAATTTTAGTTTTATAATAATCACAAACTGGTCATATGGTTTAAACTCCACTCACAGTGAATTAACAGTAAGTACTGAATTAATTAGTGATAAATAGTTACAGAAAAAAAAGCAATGTGAATCAACAAATACTAATTTCAGCCCTTAGTTATTAAATCCTCTTTAGTGTTTCTATTAAGCTGACAAAGGACAGAACTGCACTTAGGAACTGTGCAAAGCATTTTAAAATGGGGAAGATGTTTTCAGATACTGCCTACCTTCCAAAATTTAATTAAATCACTACATAGTCTACAGAGCTGATTATAATAAAGAAATATAGCTGATGGAATAATGTCATTAATACAAGTGAATTCAAGAAATCCAGTTTTCAAATACACTTGGCTGATTCAACACAGGCTTTGAATTTGAATCTTCAACTAACTATGGACTTTAATATGTGAAGTAAAATGGTTTATGTATTGAACACATGCAGATGAGTTTGATTCACTTATTAATATACATTAGACTATATTTTCCAACTTTTATAGTGCACTACATATTACAAGTAGTTCAGAGAGAATTTAAAACAATCTCAGAAATGTATGGAAGTCACATGTGAATACGAGTCCACACAAACTCAAGAATCCATGGAGATATATATATATATATACATTCATTTATCCATTTTGGTCATTAAGACAAGACTTAAGAGATCTCCTAGATTTTTTTCTCCCATGAGGTTTTCTAAAAATATATTTACACAAGCAATGGTGTGATATCAGGGCATTAATGCATTGATTTACAGACTCAAGGCAAAACAGCATTAAAAACAAAGTTATTCTTTATTGGCAGTGTATACAGACATAAAAAGGCCCTTTCAAATGAAAAAAAATATTAATAACATGTAGATGCTACCAAGATAACAAGAACATAATAAAGCTGAAACTTTTTCTTTAATATTAAAGGGGCATTGTGCCATTGACTGAAACTATAACAGGTTTGAAATCCATCTTTTTAAGTTCCAGACTTCAAGGACATGATCAGTGTCTTTTCTGATACTGCTGTGCATCAGTCTCTTTACCCTCCTTTATTGATGCATCATAAACACCCTCAAGATGATGTTCTAACAGGTTTATGAGAAATATTTGTTTATATTTTTACCGAGTCCTCCTCATACAGAAAGAGGTTTAAACTGTGCTCTTCTATTACGCTAGTAAAATAGGTCTCAGTATCAATTTTGTCATTGATGTAAATATTGGACATTAGTTTCATTTGTAAAATAACAACATCTATGCATTAGTATTCCTTTGACTTGTTTTTAAGTTTAACATTATAATATAATTAAAGCCGTTTTTATCTTTCCTGACTCTCTTACCTTCCCATATAATCATTCCCACTCTCCTTCAAATTCCTAGCCTCTATTTCCCTTATTTTTATGAATTGTTATTGCACACATATATGTATATTAAATATACACATATTCCTAAATATAAACTTCTTAGTCTGTATAATCTTACTTGCATATATTTTGTCAGACTATTTGGCATTTTACAACTAATTCCTATGTTCTTCCCTGGGCAAGACCACCTCTCCTGTTCCCGGATTTCCTCTCACCTATAGTTCCTTGAGTAGGGTTTAGACCTCTTGTAGTTTTTTGTTTTGTTTTTTGTTTTGTTTTGTTTTTTGTTTGTTTGTTTGTTTGCTTGCTTTATCCATCCACTTCAGCATGATTATTAGTATTGCCAACTTTTGTCAAGCTCATGGCTAGGCTGCCATGTTTGTAAGACTTTAGAGGTGTATATTTTAATATTAATAGGAAATACAATATCACAGCAAACTTTGCTGGCATTTATAATATTTCTTTCACCTCTTGAACTACTTTCTCTGACTTGAAAGTCAGTGTTTTGTATATGTATCCATTTAGTCTGGGCTCTACAACTTTGTATTTTTATTCACTGTGGTTTTCTGTTATGGTCTTCATCTATTGAAAAGGCAAGTTACCTTGATGATGAGTAAATACTTTATTCATCTATGGGTAGGATGCCAAATGGTTATGATTCCTATTAGCAACTGGGATTATACTGGTTGGCAAATTAATAGTTATAGATTTACCTCTAATAACTATAATTTCACTAGCAATGAGCAGTTAGCTAGCTTTGCAATAAGTAGCAGGCATTGCTTCCTTATGGTTTAGTGTGTCCAATTAGAGAACTATTGGCTACTAGCAATGTAAGAATGCCAGTAGTTACTGAGTACATTACACACACACGCACACACACACATGCACACACACACACACACACACACACACTTTTTTCAGTCTGTTTCTTTATGTATTTTTCTTTCTCAATTCTCTTTTCTGATATTTTTTCCTTAAGTTTTATACATAAAGCTCAACACATTTCTTGAAAATTGCATATGTTCTGTGTAAAATAAAAGCATCAAAATAAGGTTTAAATTTCAGGTCTTCAGAATATACTTCATTGCATTTTGACTATAGGATATGTTAAACAAAACCTAGGACTAGAGTCTTCCTGTGACTATTAATATAGCTAAATATAGTCACCCAATTTTTAGGAAGAGGAAACACCATCCTCCAAGAGGTATTCTAAGCCCCTTCCCACTGTTTACCATTCTATTTACAACAGCAGTTGACATGTATTCAGGGTCAAACTATAAAGGTTTACATAGATTTCTGATGGACAATGACAATAAGCTGTGTTTTACACTCCTTGTAAAGTTGTTACGATAATACATAACTACATAAATCATTTTTACTTAAATTCTGTTAGTTAATAATATATTAAATATGTGTGGCATATATTTGCTACATTAGAAAAAATTATTTCAGAGAAACATTGATTATGCTTTGTTATCATCTATTACCATTATTTACTCTATTTAAAACATGTTGATTATATGTCTTACATTGTGTTCACTTCTAGTAACAGACACAACTTTAGGGGACTAAGTCAAATTACTGTATCGTAGTCTGTCCTTCCAATGGCTCAACCATTTAGTGAAATGTGAAACTGAGTTTGGGAATCTATTAATTTTGATACAGGAGATTCAAAAATGGAAACAGAATGAAGATTAAGAGCAGTATATTCTGAGTCAAAGTAACAGGATAAGAAGTGTCCACTGTGTACCTTAGATAATATATAATTAATTATCTCTATAAGACAGTGTGAAAGAACTTTAACATCAAGTCACAACTTAATAGAGACCATATGTGTGTATATGTGTGCATCTATATGTATGTATGCATATAGTGTGTATGTGCCAAATTAATTAACTATGTAAAATATCTACAATCATTAATCCTAAAAATAATATTGATCTTACTTACACCTATCTAAATAAAACACCTCTGATTTTAAACACATGAAAACGTGTTGTTTATCTCAAACTTTGGTATCCCTCCCCTTTATTCCCTTTACTCTTGAAATATTTTCTGGCAAAAACCCCAGTGTGAGATCCAAAGATAATCCCAGCTGCCACATCAAGAGATGAAAACCTGGGTACATAAAACTTTAAGAAGGAAACACCCTTCTGTTCCAATCCATAAATTTTTTACATGCTGACATCTAATGTGTCAACAAAATTACATAAGCCAGAAACGGGAATCCCAAGGGAACCTCTGGAATACAGATGAGCACAATAAAGATAGGGTAAGCACACTGCACAGTGTATTGTCAGCACTAATTCCACATTCTAGAACTCTGAGCTGGTTTTATATATTCTGTGAATTTTTTTACTACCTTGGTAAATTTATCTGAGACATATGTTCCATGTATTAGATTTCCTCCTCCAAACCACATTTCATTTAAGGCAGAATATGGAGATAAAACAAATCAGATTGTGACATAGTGATAGCATATATACATGGATGGGAAAAATATGTATAGATTTTGTGAGAATAAACTATTTAAAATTCTGTAACAAAAACCTCATTTGATACATATATCATTTATTTTGGAATTACTTGCAGAAATTGGTTTAGTAATCATACTATATTTTAATGTATTATTTTTTCAATTGTAAAATGAAAAAAATTTAAAGGTTAATCACTAATAACTATGTACATCCATATGCAAAGTCATTGGTCTGCTTAGCAGCAAAATACCCAGAAAACACATGATAATGAATTTAAGAACAAGAATAGCTACTTTGTCATGAAACTACATGGTACTAACAATTCATTAATAATGACTTATATGTAAAACACAATCTAACTTCAGAATTCTACCAGAATGTTCCCTACTTACCACCAATCTACATGTCTTTACCATAGCATATCTCATCTCCCAGGTAACCAAATACAGCATGTTTAGCTACAGTGTCTAGGCTAGTTAATTGTTTCCACACCCTCTCCAACTTTGGAGATCTTGCTTAAAATAAACAGCAAATGCTTTGACCTACTCTGGCAAACCTGTCTGTACAAAATCCAACATCTATAATTCTACCAGGATCTGCCATATCTATGACCAACGCATACGGCTCTCCTATACCATATCTTAACATCTACACTCAGCCATATACACTCCCACCCTGTAGGCTTTTATAAAGAAACATATCCTGTAAACCAACATATTCCCCCTGTCTCCTTGGCTTCATTCCACCCAAGCCATTTCTAACTCTAGGCTCAATTTGCTTGCATATCCTCTCTGCTCCAAACTTCTCTGTCCATACCAATCATAGAATTAACACATGTCTATATCTCATCTCAAATATACAAACAGTATGAAAAATCAAGAGTATTTCCTCTACCAACTGTTCAAGTTTAGTAGAAAGGTTTGTCAATGAGAATTACTTCTCTGAAACCAGGACACCAACTTTAAAAGAGCAATCATAAACTTCATCAAAGATTTCAAAGAAGTTTTAAAAGAAATAAAGGTAAACTCAATGAAATTAATGGTAACAAATATCTACGTGACAGACAAATAAATACAAACATAACAGTGATGGATGTCATGCTATGTATATTGGCAGAACTACAGTATTAAATTTAATAGATAGAAACACTGAATAACATTCAAATAGAAATGAAGATGAGATTAAACAGCACAACAAACAACTAACAAACTCAAAAGAAGTCTTGTAATTAGAAAAGATCAAGAAGATGGAATAGTTAGACATGAAGACAAACTAGAAGATTTAGACCAAATAACCAAGGAATATGGGAGAAATAACACTTGTGTGCACAATACAGAAAATGTGGAATACAAGTAAAAACAAAACAAAAAACAAAAAAACGAAACTTTGAATTCTTGCTATGAGCAAGGGAGAAGAATACTGGGTAAGTGGTAAAGAGTAGATAGTCAACAAGTAGGGAGACAAAAGCTTCACTAAACAGAGAAGTACTATATACCAATCAATAGAAAGGCATACAGACTACCAAATATACCAGATCATAAAACAAATCTTCATGACATATCATAGTTGAAACACTAAATATATGAAAAAATAAAGTATATTGAAAGTCACAAGAGGAAAAAAATAGTTACACCAAGGAAAATCCATCACAGTAGCAGCTGATTTATCATGGCAACTCAGAAAGCTAGAAGAGCCTGGAGTAATGCATACTAAAAGGCTAGGTTGGTATACCCGGCAATGTTATCTGCCATAGTTGAAGGGAAAAGAAAACTTTGTTATGGTATAAAAAGCACACAAACACACACCCCCAACATCATCATTATCATCAAAATCCACAACACAATGACCACAAACAATGCATACATTGAAGTTATAATCTCAGTAGCAATAGTCTCAGTTCTCCAAGCAACAGACACAGTGTGACTGAATGATTCCAAAAATGCTTCTTTAGGTTTGGTTTTTTGAATATACTTTTTTCAGGCTGTTTATATCTTTTCTTTTAATCTAAGATAACTTTTCTGGATATATTTATCCAGTGTTTACAAGTAACAATCTGATCTATAAAGAGAGCAAAACCTTAGAGTAAAAGGATGGAAACAGGTAATATAATAAGATGTCACCAGAAAACAACCAAGCTTTGCCAAACTTTTGGAATGGCAGGATCTGCCTCTTTTCTTTCACTGTTATTATTGAATATTTTCTTTATTTACATTTCAAACGTTATCCCCTTTCCAGGTCTATCCTCCAGAAACCCCCTATCCTATCCCGCCTTTCCCTGCCTCTATGAGGGTGCTCCCCACTCACCCACCCACTCACTCTTGCCTTACAGCCCTGACATTCCCCTATACTGGAGCATCAAACCCCTCAGGCCCAAGGGCCTCTCCTCCACTTATGTCCAACAAGGCTCTCCTCTGCGACATATGTGGCCGGAGCCATGAGTCCCTCCATGTGTACTCTTTGGTTGGTGGTCCAGTCTCCAGGAGCTCCGGGGGTATCTGGCCAGTTGAACTGTTTCTCCCTCCATGGGGTTGCAAATCCCCTCAGTTCCTTCAGACCCTTCTCCAACTCCTCCATCCAGGACCCCGTGCTCAGCCCAATAGTTGACTGCAAGGATCTGCCTCTGTACTTGTCAGGCTATGGCAGACAACTCTCAGGAGACAACTATATCGGGCTCCAGTCAGCAAGCACTTCCAGGCATCCGCAATAGCATCCGGGTTTGGAGACTATATCGGTTGGATCCCCAGGTAGGGCAGTCTCTGGACAGCCTTTACTTCAGTCTCTGCTCCCTACTTTGTCTCCATATTTCCTCCTGTGAGTATTTTGTTACCATTCTAAGAAGCACTGAATCATCTGGTCTCTCTAGACCTTTCTCTTAACCTGTCTTTAATCCCCTCTGCTTCCCACCAACCTGAAGTATCACCTGTGAAAGAAAGTGAAGTTGTAATTATTTCAGTGAATATATTAACTTTTTGTATTTAAAACGAACTTTCATTTGTATTTATGTTGCTCTCACTCTATTCCTTTTAAAATTACAGCTTATTTCTTTTACTCTACTAATATTTGGAGAGAAAAAGAAAGCAGAAAAGACATGAAAATAGAAATAGAATTGTAGATGATGTGATATCATTGTAAGCTAGTGCAGTTACTATGGAAATTAATGTGGAAAATTTTTAAAGTACTAAAAGTAAATCTACCATATGAACAAGGTTTAACACTCTTTGGCCTAAAGGACTGGACATTCTAAGCTACAGGTACTTGCTCAAACATTCCCATTGCTACTGTATTGATAATATCCAGAGAATGTAAGCAATTTACATGCCTTTTTAACAAATATATAATGAAAATATATATATATATATATGAAAAATATTCAGATGTAAAATAGTGAAATCATGAACTTTGCAAGTAAGTAGATGAAAGTTGATTTATAGAATGGGATTTCAAAAACCCAAGGAACACAAAAATGCAAAAAAGGGTTGATAGTGCTCATTCAGTTTGATAGAAAGTACAGTTCTTATAGTTTTAGACATATTAGACAAAACATTTAAAATTTTCAAAATTTCAAACTTTTGGAAAATTTAAAGGCTTATATATCAAATAAAATGTTTAATTGACAAATAATAATAGTATGTGTATGTATGTATATAGATATATAAATTTATATATACATTATCATATATATATGACAGAGTTCAAAAGATTAATAATTATAAGTAATGTATAATTATCAATTCTGGTTGTCAATGTGCCTGTGTTTTTAATATTATTAAGTACTTATCCTTTCTTATGCTAAATAGTTTACTTATGTAATTGGAATATTTTAAAATAGTTTTCAATGACTTATACATGATTTGTATGTGTTACTCCACTGCCCAAAATACAGCTTTCAAATATTATTAAATTTTGTCATTGCTATTTGACTTTCAAATGTCTGTTAAATTAAGGATACAATTTAATATCATACAGATTGTTGTATTCCTTCTAATATCACTCCACTCCTAATAGAGATGTTATGAATAAATCTCCAAACTTTTCATCTTCCATTGTTATGAATATATTATTCTGGTGATCTGATAGAGAACACCCTCCATAGGCTCATATATTTTAATAATTGTTCCTCTATTGGTAGAACTGCTTGAGAAAGAGTCAATGCTGCCTTGTTGAAAAAGATGTGTCACTGGGGCTGAGTACTGATATGTCAGAATCCCATGCCATCCCCAGTGAGTTCTCTAGCTTGTGCTTGTGGATCAGATGCAAGATCTCAGCTATAGTTGCAATACTATGCCTGTCCACCTGCTGCCATGCTTCTGGACATGATGGTCATGAAATCTGACTCTACAGAATTGTAGATTACAGTCTTTTGAAGTAAGACCTAATAATTATTTGGATTTACTCAGTGTCTGTTGATATGTCTACATATTCATTTATGATTTTGGATATTGTCTCTCTGTATTTTAGTTAGTGTGATTAATAGTTTGTCTATCTTGTTGATTTTCTCAAAGAACCAGCTCTTCATTTTGTTGATTTTTTGAATCGTTCTCTTTGTTTCTAATTTATTGTTTTCTGCCTTGAGTTTGATTATTTCCTGCCATCTGTTCCTCTTGGGTATGCTTGCTTCTTTCATTCTCGAGATATCAGATGTGCTGTTAAAGTTTTAGTATAAGAACTATCCAGCTTCGTTATAAAAGAACCTAATGTAATAAACTTTCCTCTTAGCACTGCTTTCATTATGTCTCATGTGTTTGTATATGTTGTATCTTCATTTTATTTGAATTCTAGAAAGTCTTTGATTTCCATGTGGTTCTGAGAAGAATCTATGTTCTTTTGTGTTTGCATAAAATATTCTATAGGAATCTGTTAGGTCCACTTGATTCATAACGTTTGTTAGCTTTAATATTTATCTGTTTATTTTTTGTCTGGATGACTTGTGCATTGGTAAGAATGGGGTGTTGATATGTCCAACTACTAATTCTTTTATGAATGTTCATACCCTTTCATTTGTGGTGTAGATGTTCAGAATTGTGATGCCCATATGTTGGATTCTTAAATTTAATGAGTATGAAGCATCCTTCCTCATCTCCTTTGATTAGTTTCCATTGAAAGCCTAATTTATTAAATATTAAAATGGATACTCCATCATGTTTCTTGTGTCCATTTGCTTGGAAAATCTTTTCCCAGGCTTTTACTCTTAGGTAATATCTATCTTTGTTGCTGAGGTGTGATTCTTGTATACAGCAAAATGATGAATACAGTTTGAGCTTGCACTTGGTTACCCCGTGTCTTTTTATTGAGGAATTGACTCCATTGATGTTGAGAGATATAAATGATCAAAGATTATTAATTCCTGTTATTTTGATGTTTGTGGTGGTAGTGTGTGTGTGTGTGTGTGTGTGTGTGTGTGTGTGTGTGTGTGATTTTGTTCTTTTTCACTTTTCTGGTGAGAAATTATTTATTTCATATGTTTTCTTGGGTAAAGTTATCATCCTTGTATTGGAGTTTTTCTTCTAGTAAACTCTGTAGTTCTGGATTAGTATAAAGATATTTTTTTGGTTTTGTCAAGGAACATCTTGTTTTCTCCATCTATGGTTTTTGAAAGTTTTGCTGGGTATAGTAGTCTAGGATGACATCTGTAGTTTCTTAGGGTCTACAAGACATGAACCTAGGCTCTTCTGGGTTTCAGAGTCTCTGTTGAGCAATCAGGTGTTATTCTTATATATATATATGTGTGTGTGTGTGTGTGTGTGTGTGTGTGTGTGTGTGACATGATCTTTTTAGATTTTGCATTTTTTGATTGATGTATCAATTTCTTCTATCATATCTTCTATACCTGAGATTCTCTTTTACATCTCTTGTATTGCAATGTGTCTGTAGTATCTGTTCTCTTTCCTAGAATATCCATATTCAAAATTGCCACAGTTCATGTTTTCTTTATTACTTATATTTCTACTTTCTGTTATTGAACAGTTTTATTCATTTCTTCATTTGTTTGATTGTATTTTCCTGAGTTTCCTTAAGGGATTTATTAATTTCTTCTTTAAAGCCCTCTATCGTCATTATAAAATTGGATTTATGGTTATTTTCACGTGCTTTTTCTCTTTTAGGATATCTAGGCCTTGTTGTAGTAGGGCACCAGGACTCTGATGGTACCATATTGCCCTGACTATTGTTGACATTGTCCTCACCTAGTCTTCTATCCTTCTTGTTGTCTCTGGTGTTTGCTAAATGATTCGGATGTTAGCAGAATTACTCAGGAAGGCAGTCAAAGGCTTGGCCCTGACAAAGGAGGTCAGAAGACAACACAGCTCACCTCTTTCCGCTGTGTTTCAGGCTATCTTGACTGGCTAGGTATTGGTAGAGAAGGAATCCAAACTGGTTGTTTCTCCCCGCTCTCTGACCCCATGTAGATCTCCAAGGGGAAGCATGATGATCTTTGGTTCCTACAAGGCTCCTATGAACAGCAGGGCAAGGTCAGAGTCAGACCACTATGGCATAATAAAGTTCCAATTACATGTAGGTTTTGTTTGTTTGTTTGTTTGTTTAGTTTTGTTTGATTTATTTTTGTAGGTTTCCTCGGACATGGGGTCTCCAAATTAAAATATAAAATTAACTAAGATACTTTTAAATGTAAAGTTTGATCAAACATGAATCAATTTTACAGTAAGAAATCAGGTATATATTCTGTTTTGTTTTGGTTTTGGTTTTTTTGTGGAGGTACAATTCCTTTCTCTAGCATCAAATTCTTGTTTATATGTAATTATTCAATATTTCTTACATTTATTTCTGGTTTTCTTCTATATTCATTCCAGAGATAAATAAAAAATAGTGTATCTGTGATGGCGTTTGTTTAACAGTATCTTGAACAAATAATGCTGTTCTACCTGGATAACTACATGTAAAAGAATGCAAGTAGTTCCACTCTACACAAAACACAAGTCCATGTGAATCGAAGACCTCAATATAAACCCAGATACTCTAATTCTAATAGAAGAGAAAATGGGAAATAGCCTTGAATGCATTAGTATAGGAGACAATTTCATGAACAAAAGGCCAATGGCTCAGGCGCTAAGATTAACAATTAAAAGATGGAACTTGAAGAAACTGAAAAGCTCTGTAAGGCAAATGACATTGTTAATAGGATAAAACGGCAGTCTACAGAATGGGAAAAATATCTTTACTAACCTGACATCATACAGAGGGCTCATATCCAAAATATATAATGAAGTCAAGAAGTTAGACACCAACAAACCAAATAACCTAATTAAAAGTGCTCTACAGAGTTAAAGAGAGACTTCTCAACAGAGAAGTCTCTAATGTCCAAATACACTTAAAGAAATGTTCAACATCATCAGTTGTCATTAAAATGCAAATCATAATGACCCTGAAATTCCACCTTGCACCCATCAAAATTCCTAAGATCAAAACCTCAGTTGACAAAATATGCTAGCAAGGATGTGGAGCAAAAACACCCATCATTCCTGGTGGGAGTACAAACTTGAACAACTCTGGAAAATTAATTGTGGAGCTTCTCAGAAAATTGGGAATGGTTCTACCTCAAGACCCAGCTTAAATGGAAATTTTTGGTTATGTCATATGAGATTTTGATAAAGCAGACTCGTGTGATGTTTGACCAAGGCAGACTTGTGAGAGTACACATGATATTTGGAGAGAGTATAGGACCCAAAAGACATTGAGAGCAAGCTTGCATAGCTAGCTGTGCAGCACTTATTTAGTTTATCATCTTTGCTGATCTCCACTTTGTTGAGTGAGGCACAGTACAAAACTTCTGTCATGCCAACTGGTTCTGGTTGCTTCTGCTGACTCGTGCAGATTAGGCAGAGCCCTAGCTGTTTCTGCTGGATTGTGTAGTTGCCTCTGACTCATTTTTGGTGACACTTTTGAACTAGGCTATTTGTATCCTGACACTATAGTTGGATTGATTGGAGTTACCCCACAGACCTAGATCTAAACAGGTCTTACATCCCCATTATGGCCTATTTACCATCTTTTCTCCCCTACTTTGAACAGTTGGCTAGAATGGTGGTCAAAGCATTTAAGAACCCTTATAACAGGTTTTGAAAAAATGTAAGCTTATACCCACCTGTACCACTCCTAGGAATATAGCCAAAAGACACTCCACCATACTACAGAGACACACACTCCATTATATTCATATCAGCTTTACTCCTAACATTGAGAAATTAGAAACAGCCCATATTTCCCTCAAATGAAGCCTGGATAAAGAAAATGTGGTTCATTTACACCATGGAATACTACTTGGCTACTAAACACAAGGATATCTTAAAATTTGCAGGCAACAGGATGAAACTAGAAAATATCCAGAGTGAGATAAATCAGATTGAAAATTATATGTATGCTATATACTCACTTATCAGTGTATATTAGCCATAAAGTACAGGATACCCATACTACAACCAATAGACCCAAAGAAACTAAATAGCAAGGAGTGTCCAAGGGAGGATGCTTTAATCTCACTCTGAAGGGGAAATCAAATAGAATCATAGGTGGATGGAGGAAGGGATCTGGGTTAGAGAAGGCATGGAGAGGGGAATGAGGGGGATGGGACAGGTGTAGATAGGACTGCGGAGAGAGGGTGGGGAGCCTGAATGAAAATTGACTCCCAGTTTCTCCATCGGGATAAAGACACCAATCCACCCACAAAACCTTTTACTCAAAATTTGTTCTGTCTACAAGAAGTAGAGACAAAGATGAAACAAGGCTGGATGGAAAGGCCAAGAAATGACTGTCCCAAAATGAGACCCATATCATGGACAAGAACCAGTCCTTGACATGATTAATGATACTCTGTTATGTTTGCAGACAGGAGTCTAACTTAAATATCCTCTGGAATCTCCAAGTAACTGACAGAAACAGATGCAGAGACCCATAGCCAAACATTAGATAGAACTCTCAGGACATCTTCTGGAAAAGTTGAGGCATAGACTGAAGGACCTGAAGACGATAGGGAGTCTACTATATGACCAACAGATTCAAATAACCTGGACTTCTGGTGGACTCCTCTGTTGCCTTCTCATGGATCTTCTCCCCTAACTGCACTGCATTATTTGGCCTCAGTAGAAAAAGATGTGACTAGTACTGCAGTGACTTTATGTGCCAAGGTGTGTTGGTAACCAAGGGTGACTTCTTCCTTCTCAGAGGAGAAGGGAAAGGAGTTGGATGAGGGGCTATGTTAGAGGGGACTGGGAGGAGCAGGGTCTGTGTCCTGAATGTAAATAATTAAATAAATTAATGGGAAAAATGAGTGCCATGAATTATTGCATGAGAGATTGCTCAGTGTTTAAGAGCACTTATTGCTTTTCCAGAGGTCCTTGGTTCATTTTATAGCATCCATATGGCAGCTTACTTTTATCTGTAACTTCAGTTTCAGGAACTCTAGTGTCCTTTCTAGACTTACATAATTGCAAGAAAACTTTTATTTTTTAAAAGTGTTGCCTGGCATACATTGATCAAGTTCCATTGGAAGGCTTTATATCCAAGAAAATATAGGTAGCAAATACATGATCATTAAGGTTTGAGAATCACTAGAGAAAGAGCCTAGACTCAAATAGTATGCAAGAACCAAGAGTGTTTATTCTGCAGAAACAACCAGCATGCAGGGGTCACCACCACTTGACTGGCAACTCAAAGACACTAAAGCCTCTTTTATACTGGGACTACTTATTAAATCATTCCTGATAACAAAACTGTGATGAGAACTCTGCCAGTCTTCAGGTGTCATAAATTAATTGCTTCTGTGATAGCAAACAGGCATCTAAAACCTAGAGCAGATTCTAAGAGGTGATAATACTGTTAACCAATGGTCTTCAATAGAAATTAAGTATTGGCATCAGGAACTGGCTTTACAGTCAGGAACTGGCTTCACTGTTACAGGTCACCTTGGAAGAATCCAGCAATGATGGTGATGTCACCCATTGCTGACTGAGACTCACACATCTGTTGCCATAGCAATCGCCACACATTCCCAGCTTCCACCTTTACCTGCACCAGCAGTGCAAGTGGTTATGTCACAGCCCAAATAAAAGGTAGACCCCTCCTAACTTCGCTCTTTCCCTCTTCATCTTCATTGCCCCCTTTTGTCTTTCTGCCCTCCATAAGTCTCTCTTCCACAGAATGGGGCTTGCGTGTGATCTGTCTGGATGAGCCGCGATTCTAACATAACACTAAGGATTTACATTATAGGTTCAAGGACAGAAGATAAAATATTGACTGGGTTTATTTATACAATGCTTGAAGGATAATTTAGCTATGATCCTTAACTCTCCAGGAACCTGTAAAGCTAGTAACAAATGATGAATATTTAGCCAGATAATTACTCTCAGGTGATGTGGATTAGATATTCTCTGTTCTTCAATTTATGACCTGAATTTATGTGTATTTGTAGAGAACTTTCCACCATATGGTCACACATCCTGAAAGAGGTACAAGAACTGAGAAAAAGAGCAAAGACAGGCCTCCCTACCCTTTTACTTCCCTTTGACGCAACTTAGAACCTCTGAATTCTGACAGAGATAGAACAAAAGCTACTTTATCTGCTCTCCCCACCCCCTGTTGTTTTGCTATGAGGTGAGGAAACTTCAGCTTCTAGCCTCAGAACAACTCAGGCAGCAGGAAGGTCAATTGCAGAAGCAAAGTGACTTACACTTAAGCTTGGTAAATATTTTATTATTATATTGTTAGGTTAGGAAATCTATGACCTCATTGATGGGGGCCGGGATGCCTCATATGGGCTGCATTCCTGTGTCATGAATGATTAACCATTGGATGGGTTGCCCAGCACAGACGACCTATCCTGAGATAAGATATCTCCCATTCATGTGGCTATCTTTAAGCTGTTCCTCAAGTGGGAAATTTTATTGTCTTGTTCCTGGATTTTGGGGTCTTCTGCTGGAGCAAATGGTTTATGGCCTAGTTTCTGAGTGAAGACAAAATGGGAACAAAGTTCCCATTGTGATCTGAAAGGTAAAGGACAAAAGGATATACAATGTTGGGTGCATACAAAATGGCGGCTATGAGGGAGAGAATAAGCATTCAAAACACATTCTGCAAATTCTCAAGGATCTTTTCAGAAAAGAAAACAGGGTAAATTACCTAAACCAATGATCATCTTTTTATACATGTTACTTTGCTTCTTATTATCGTTTTTCTTTTAGTGAATAAAAACAGATTTGAGATTATCTATGTATTAGAGCTATATACAGTTGGATAATTTCTATATAATTTGTAAAGGTTTCAATAGTATGACCAAGGAAGGGACTGAGTGGCTTTCCAATTATTATTATCAAACAGCACAATCAATATAGTTTTTAAATAAAATAAGTGACAACTTTAGAAGAGGACATAATTATGTTTCTACTAAATTCTAGTATAAATTAATCTGAAATTTTCATCACTTTATTCTCATATTTACATTAAATAAACCAATGTGTTATAATTTTTAGATGCCTCTGAACGTTACAAATTCAAAATACATATTTTAGTCACTTTAGCTTTTCTTATTAAAGTAAATAAGAATCATTATTGCTAAAATGATGTTATATGGAGAATGGGTTTCAATAATACATCATAAGATTTGGTCCAATTATAATATTGCAGCACGTTCACAGTTGAGAAGATTCACTTAAGTTAGAAAGGTGACATCATGGATACAGAAGATAGAACCACTGTGATTGCTAAAAGCCACTCAAACATAGAACCCTTACTATTATTAGACAAAATTGTGGACATTATTAGTTAGTTTTGATAAGCACGTGATTTCTAATATTGGGATCTACTATAAATACATCTTGAATTTAAAATTCAACAGATTTTAGAATGAATATTAATGTGGATTTTGACATCTTATTTTTAACAATCAGCCAAATATTGTAGAATTCTGACAAATCAACTGTTAAAAAGTCATTAATATTTTTATCTTAAACTTCTGTTTCAAACAGACTTTATGCTAATCTATTTTATTCAGGTAATTTGGGAACCTACCTGGCTATTTTTGAGAGGCCTTTAATAGGCACTATCATTCCTTGTGATATCATAGTAAGTCCCTGACCGTAAAACAGTTATTTAATAAATCTTTCCAGTAACAAAACTTCATCCAAAGTGTAGACAATACAGATAAAAACTACTCTATTTCTGAATTTTTAACACTAGACTAATAACAACCTTGTTGGAAAAGGTCCTTTAAATATCTATATATCATCCATATATCATGGGCAGCTTGTGTGTGTGTGTGTGTGTGTGTGTGTGTGTGTGTGTGTGTGTGTGTGTGTGTATAAAAGAAAAAAGTGTGAAACAGAAAATGAGCTGGCTCACATAGGAAAATGTATTGATGACTGTGGTTCAGTGATCTATGTCAGGCAGTCTAATGCCCGGTTGAGCATAGGCTAGAAGCACTGGGAGACCCAGTTTAAAATTCCACAAACAGTGTAACCTACACAAGGGACCAAAATTCATACTTCTGGCCAACGCTCCTGGAAGACTCCTATAGCTCTCATGACCCCTGTATATAGAGAGGCCTGGCGTGTGAGACTTGTGTCACATAGAAAGCAACCCTGAGTCCCGGGCAAAGCAAATGAGGCACCAATAGGGTCCCCAAGCTGGCCAATGGAAAGTATCGACTACCAAGCCCCTGTCTCCTCCTCTCAGAACTATAAATAGAGCACCTTGACCCGAGAAGCTCTCTCTCTCCCCTCCTTCTCCACCCGCCTGCCCTGTGAGCACTGCCCGCTATCCAGAATGAATAAAGATAAAACTATTTTGGTGTCAAAGAACTCTGTCTAAGGGGGCTGTGACACTTGGGTTCTCGAGGAGACCAGCTCTACGGTGAGCGGAGTGCTCTTAAAGGCAGTGGGCACCAGGCACCGAGGGAAGTGTGCTATGGTCAAGCCTTGGCGCGGGGCGAGAGTGCTCACAGCTGGTCTCTATCCACGCCCCCTCCCTGCACCGTGGCCAAGCAGCGGCGGCATACAGTGGTGGTGGCAGCTTGGGCACCGAGTCGGTGGACGCCCCTGCATCGGGGCCAGGGCTGCTCGACCCTGGCGTCTCACCCCTGAGGTGTTGGGACCCGTGGCCCCAATGCTGCGACAAGTAGAGGGGCCACTGGGTGAGCCTTGAAGCCTAGGGTGCGCGGGTCCAGCCAGGGGACCCCTCCTGTGCTTGTGTTTCTCCCAGCGTGAGAGAGTAAGGCAGATGATGTCCAATATAAAGGAAGCTTACTACTTAATAAGTTATAGTAATGTTCTCAACCTGGAAGAAATGTCAAGAAATAGATTGTATAAGATGCTTGTGCTTGGTGCTCATATCTTTTATATTTAACTTCAGTCAAGTAAAACTGAATTCTAGATTCTTGAAATAAAGACATATTTTAGGTTTCATATATATAATAATTAATATGATTTAGTATAATTTTAACATTTATTTCCTCTAAATATCAGGCTTAAACTAAAATTAAAAGAATTAGACGCATTTTATTTTATTAATTTTCATACTTTGGAATAGTTAAATATTAATACTTGAGGATTTCTTGTTATTTTATGTGTTTTTTCTGTTTCTAAAATTTTAAGATATTAACTGTACAATTTTATAACAATTTGAATGTTCTAAATATAATATGCTGATTTCTCTCATCAAAACCTAGTATATAGTCAGTCTGATTCTAATTGTAAAGAATGTTGATATCTTAAGAAATTTCAAGTATAAAAGTAAAAAGTAAAAAGTAAAAGTAAAAAAGGTCAGAATTTCAAAATAGAATTCTACAGAGTAACTACTTTTATTAAATTATACCCACATTTTTTGAATGAAAGAAATAAAATGATTCCATAAGCAAGAGTTTGTGTGTATAAATTCTGAAGTGCAATTTCATGGAACAGAAACAGATGAAGAGGTCAGGTAGTTATAAGCTAATGAGAAATAAATTGCTATAATCACTGACCTAGCATTGCCTGAAGGATTTCTCTGCAGTAATGGATTCAGCTGGCAAAGGGTCTTAATGTTGCTGTTTGAAACTCCTGTTTGGCATTTGTAAAATTATTCTAAGGCTTGATTATATCATGAACATGTTAATCCGTTACAAAGCACTTGCCTGAAGTGATTTGATTTTAATGTTTCATAAGTAGCCAGTTGTATGGGAGTAGAAGAATAATTGACTGACTAATAGCGTACAAGGACTCTTCATACTGCAGTCTATCCATTTAATTTTGGTTTATTGAACAACATATAGACATATTTTGTCGTTATTTTTTGCTTTGAGAAAAATATGATTGTTCATATCATATATGACCAAGTTGAACTCTCTGTTGACAATTTTTTATTATTGATATGTTACATCCAGGCTTAAACGATTTACAAATCATGAGTTTAACATTTTCTATATAATAATCTTTTAGTTACTCATGTTAAAACTTTCCATTGACATAGTTAATTAGCAATATTGATCAATATTTTATACAACAATTCTATTTAAAGTCATTGTATTTTTGCTATTTATTCTGTATCCTTTACAATATATATCCCTTCTTTAAATAGTTTAGAAGCAGCAGTTATAGAAACCTACAACTAGCCAAAATTTACAGAATAAGTGAACGTGGCTGATCTACAACTCAATCTCTACCCCGAATGTACAGTGAGCATTTTGAAGTCATAAAGGAACAACGGGAAGGGCCAGAGGACCAGGATTTCTTTTGTGAAATAGTCTCTTATAAATGTGCAAAAACATTGTACCCATTAAATCTCAAAAACATCAGTACTTAAACAAGCCTTGAAAACTGACAACATATTATTTTTTATTGGATACTTTATGTATTTATATTTCAAATACTATTCCCTTTCTCAGTTTCCCCTCTGGAACCCCCTAACACATACCCCATTCCCCTGCTTCTATGAGGGTGCTCCCCCTCTTACCCACCCACTCCCACCTCACCGACCTGGCATTCACCTACACTGGAGAATCGAGCCTTCACAGGACCAAGGGCCTCTCCTCCTATTGATGTTAGACAGTGTCATCCTCTGCTGTATATGCCGCTGGAGCCATGGGTCCCTTCAGGTGTACTCGTCGGTAAGTGGTTCAGTCCTTGGGAACTCTGGAGTGTCTGGTTGTTTGATATTGTTGTTCTTCCTATGAGCAAACCCCTTCAGCTCCTTCAGTTCTTTCTTGAACTCCTCCATTGGGGTCCCCGTGTTCAGTCCAATGGTTAGCTGTGAACATTTGCCTCTGTGTTTGTCAAGCTCTGGCAGACCCGCTCAGGAGACAGCTGTAAAAGGCTCCTGACAGCAAGCTCTTCTTGGCATCTGCAATAGTGTATGGGTTTGCCGACTGCATATGGGATGGATCCCCAGGTGGATCAGTCTCTGGATGGCCTTTCCTTCAGTCCCTGCTCGAAATTTTGTCCCCCGTATTACCTTTAGACAGGAGTCCTTCTGTGTTAAATATTTGGAGATGAGTGAGTGACCCCATACCCCAACCAGGGGCCTTGCCTAACCACTGGATATGTACTCTACAGTTTCTCCTTCGCTATTGTTGGGAATTTCAGCTAATCTCATCTCTGTTGTGTCTTGGGAGCCTCTTGTTGCCTGGCATCTGGGACTTACTGGTGATTATCCCCAGTTCCCCTTCCCCCATTGCTACACACTAGTGTTCAAATTCCGGACCCTCTATATATCATCCCTGTCTCCTCCCATACCTGATCCTGCCCCCTTTCCCCCTCCCCTTCCTTTCTTCCTCCCATGTCCCTCCTATCCTCTACCTCCTGTGAGTATTTTGTTTCACCTTCAAAGAGGGACTGAAGCATCCACATTTTGGTCCTCCACTTTCTTGAGCTTCATAAGCCCTTTGAATTGTATCTTGGGTATTCCAAGCATTTTGGATAATATACATTTATTAATGAGTTCATACCGTGTGTGTTCTTTTGTGTCTGGGTTACCTCATTTGGGATGATACTTTCTAGTTCTATCCATTTGCCTAAGAATTTCATGAAGTCATTGTTTTTAATAGCTGAGTAGTACTCCATTGTGTAAATGTATCACATTTTCTGTATCCATTCCTCTGATGAGGAACATCTGGGTTCTTTCTACTTACTATAGTTAGCTTCAAGATACTATAAATAAGCCTGCTATGAACATAGTTGATCATGTGTACTTGTTATATGTTGGATCACCATTTGGGTATATGCCCAGGAATGGTATAGCTGGATGCTCAGGTATTACAATGTCCAATTTTCTGAGGAACCACCGGACTGATGTTCAGAGTAGTTGTGTCAGCTTGCAATCTCACCAGTAAAGGAGGAGTGTTCCTCATTCTCCACATCCTCGCCAGCATCTGCTGTCACCTGAGTTTTTGATCTTAGCCATTCTGACATGTATGAGGTTGAATTTCAGGGTTGTTTTGACTTGTATTTCTCTGATGACTAAGGATGCTGAACATTTCTTAGGTGCTACTCAACCATTCAGTATTCCTCAATTGAGAATTTCTTGTTTAGCTCTGTACCCCATTTTAAAATAGGGCTATTTGATTCTCTGGAGTCTAACTTCTTGAGTTCTTTGTGTAAGTCACTGGTGATCTGTTCAGGAAATTTTCCCCTGTGCCCATGTGTTTGAGGCTCTTCACCACTTTCCCTTCACTTAATTTCAGTGTATCTAGTTTTACGTGGAGGTTCTTGATCCACTTGGACTTGAGCTTTGTACAAGGAGATAAAAATGGATAGATGTGCCTTCTTCTATGTGCTGACAGCCAATTGAAGCAGCACCATTTGTTGAAAATACTGTCTGTTTTCCACTGGATGGTTTTAGCTCCTTGGTCAAAGATCTAGTGACCATAGGTATGTAGGTTCATTTCTGAGTCTTCAATTCTATTCCATTGTTCTACCTGCCTGAATCTGTACCAATACCATGCAACTTTTGTCACTGTTGTTCTATAATATAATTTGAGGTCAGGGATGGTGATTTCCCCAGATGTTCTTTTATTGTTGAGAATAGTTCTCACTATCCTCGGTTTTTGGTTATTCTAAATGAATTTGCAAATTGCTCTTTCTAACTCTATGAAGAATTGAGTTGGAATTTTGATGGAGATTGCATTGAATCTGTATAGTACTTTTGGCAAAATTGTCAATTTTACTATATTAATCCTGCCAATCAATGAGCATGCGAGATCTTTCCATCTTCTGAGATCTTTTTCAATTTCTTCAGAGACTTAAAGTTCTTGTGGAGCAGATCTTTCACTTGCTTGTTTAGAGTCACATCAAGGTATTTTATTTTATTTGTGACTATTGTGAATGGTGTCATTTCCCTAATTTCTTTCTCGGCCAGTTTATCCTTTGAGTAGAAGAAGGCTATCGATTTGTTTGAATTAATGTTATATCCGGCCACTTTGCGGAAGTTGTTTATCAGGATTAGGAGTTCTCTGGTGGAGTTTTTGGATCACATAAGTATACTCTCATATCATCTGCAAATTGTGATATTTTGGCTTCTTCCTTTCCAATTTGTATTCCTTTGACCTCCTTTTGTTGTTTAATTGCTCTTGCTAGGACTTCAAGTACTATATTGAGTAGGTAGAGAGAAAGTGGTCAGCTTTGTCTAGTCCCTGGTTTTAGTGGGATGGCTTCAAGTTTCTCTCCATTTAGTTTGTTGTTGGCTACTGGTTTGCTGTATATTGCTTTTACTAGGTTTAGAGATGGGACTGGAATTCCTGATCTTTCAAAGACTTTTACCATGAAGGGATGTTGAATTTTGTCAAATGTTTTCTCAGCATCAAATGTGATGATTGTGTGTTTTCTTTCCTTTGAGTTTGTTTATATAGTGGATTACATTGATGATTTTCCATATACTGAACCATCCCTGCATTCCTGGGATGAAGCCTATTTGCTTGTGGTAAATGAGCTTTTTGAGGCATTCTTGGATTTGGTTTGCTAGAATTTTATTGATTATTTTTGCATTGATATTCATAAGTGAAATTGCTCTGAAGTTCTCTTTCTTTTTGGGTCTTTGTGTAGTTTTTGGTATCAGCCTAACTGTGGCTTCATAGAAGGAATTGGGTAAGGTTCCCTCTGTTTCTATTTTGTGGAATAGTTTGAAGAATATTGGTATTCAGTCTTCTTTGTAGGTCCCATAGAATTCTGCACTAAACCCATTTGGTCCTGGACTTTTTTTTTGGTTGGGAGACTTTTAATAAGTCTATTTCCTCTTTTTCTTCTATTTCTTTAGGGGTTATGGGACTGTTTAGATGGTTTAGCTGATCATGATTTAACTTTAGTATTTTGTATCTGTCTAGAAAACTGTCCATTTCATCCAGATTTTTCAGTTTTGTTGAGTATAGGCTTTTGTAGTAGGAACTGATTATTTTTTAAATTTCTTTGGTTTCTGTTGTTATGTCTCCCTTTTCATTTCTGGTTTTGTTAGTTCGGATACTGTCCCTGTTTCCTCTGGTTAGTCTGGCTAAGGGTTTATCTGTCATGTTGATTTTCTCAAAGAACCAGCTCCTGGTTTTGTTGATTCTTTCTATAGGTCACTTTGTTCTACTTGGTTGATTTCAATCCTGAGTTTGATATTTCCTGCTGTCTATTCCTCTTGTGTGTATCCTCTTCTTTTTGATCTAGAGCTTTCAAATGTGCAGTCAAACTATTATGTATACTCTCTCCAATTTCTTTTTGGAGGCACTCAGAGCTATGAGATTTTCTCTTGGCATTGCTTTCATTGTATCCCAAAAGTCTGGGTATGCTGTACCTTAATTTTCATTAAATTCTAAAAAGTCTTTAATTTCTTTCTTTATTTCTCCCATGACCATGTTATCATTGAGTAGAGCCTTGTTCATCTTCCATGTGCATGTGGCATTTCTGTCCTTTTTGTTGTTATTGAAGACCCACTTTAGTCTATGGTGATCTGATAGGATGCATGGGATTATTTCAATCATCTTGTATCTTTTGAGGCTTGTTTTGTAACTGATTATATGGTCAGTTTTTGAGAAGGTTTCATGTGCTACTGAGAAGAAGGTATATTCTTTTGTTTTAGGATGAGATGTTCTATAGATATCTGTTAAATCCATTCAGTTCATAACTTCTGTTTGTTGTACTGTGTCTTTGTTAATTTCTGTTTCCTTGATCTGTCCATTGATGAGGAGTGTTGAGTCTACTATTTTTATTGTTTGGGATATAATGTGTGCTTTGAGCTTTAGTAAAGTTTCTTTTATGAATGTGGTTGCCCTTGTATTTGGAGCATAGATGTTCAGAATTGAGTGTTCATCTTAGTAGATTTTTGCTTTGATGAGTATGAAGTTTTTTTTCCTTATCTTTTTGATAACTTTTGGTTTAAAGTTGATTTTATTAGATATTAGAAAAGCTACTCCAGCTTGTTTCTTGGGACCATTTGCTTGGAAAATATTTTTACAGCCTTTTACTCTGAAGTTGTGTCCGTCTTTTCACTGAGGTGCATATCCTGTATGCAGCAAAGGGCTGGGTCCTGTTTTTATATCTAGTCTGTTAGTTTATGTTTTTTATTGGGGAATTGAGTCCGTTGATTTTAAGAGATATTAAGGAGTAGTGATTGTTGCTTCCTGTTATTTTTGTTGTTAGAGGCAGAATTAAGTTTGTATAGCTATCTTCTTTTGCGTTCGCTGAAAGAAGATTAGCTTCTTACTTTTTCTATGTTTTAGTTTCCCTCTGTGTGTTGGAGTTTTCCGTCTATTATCCATTGTAGGGCAGGATTTGTAGACAGATATTATGTAAATTTGGATTTGTCATGGAATACCTTGGTTTCTCCATCTATGTTAATTGAGAGTTTTGCTGGCTATAGTAGCCTTGTCTGGCAATTTTCTTCCCTTAGAGTCTGTATGACATCTGTCCAGAATCTTCTGGCTTCTCTGTTGAGAAGGCTGTGTAATTCTGATAGGACTTCCTTTATATGTTACTTGACCTTTTTCTCTTACTGCTTTTTATATTCTTTCTTTGTTTTGTTCATTTGGTGTTTTGATTGTTACATGACAGGAGAAATTTCTTTTCTGGTTCAATCTATTTTGAGTTCTGTAGGCTTATTTTATGTTCATCGGCATCTCTTTCCTTAGATTAGGGAAGTTTTCTTCTATCATTTTGTTGAAGATATTTACTGTCCCTTTAAGTTGGGAATCTTTGTTCTCTTCTATACCTCTTATCCTAAGGTTTGTTGTTCTCATTGTGTCCTGGATTTCCTGGATGTTTTAGGTTAGGAGCTTTTTGAATTTTGGATTTTCTTTGACTGTTGTATCAGTGTTTTCTATCGTATCTTCTGTACCTGAGATTCTGCTATCCCTTGTATTCTGTTGGTGATGCTTGCATCTATAACTCCTGATCTCTTTCCTAAGTTTTTATCTTCAGGGTTGTCTCCATTTGTTATTTCTTCATTGTTTCTATTTCCATTTTTAGATTCTGAATGGTTTTGTTCAATTCCTTTACCTGTTTGGTTGTGTTTTACTGTAATTATTTAAGGGATTTTTTTTTTTTTTTTTTGTATTTTCTCTTTAAGGACTTCCACCTGTTTACCTGCGTTCTCTTGTGTTTTTTTAAGGAACTTATTTATGTCCTTCTTAAAGTCCTCTTTCATCATCATGACAAGTGATTTTAAATCTGAATCTTGCTTTTCGAGTGTGTTATGGTATCCAGGACTTGCTGTGGTAGAAGAACTATGTTCTGATGATGCCAAGTACCCTTGGTTTCTGTTGCTTAGGTTCTTGTACCTGCTTCTCTCTATCAGATAATGTCTGGTTTTAGTTGGTCTTGCTGTTGCTGACTAGAGCTTGGCCCTTCTGTGGGCCTGTGAACCTGTTATCTTAGGTGTGTCAGTCCTCCTTGGAGACCAGCTGTTTGTCTGGGCAGGGATTTTGTTGTAGAGAACTGTTCACAGGGTTAGCTCTAGGGCATTTCCTGTGTTTGAGAGCTCCTGACTTGTCCCTCTTTGGCCTGTTATTGGAGCAAAAGTTGTGGTCTCACTTGTGAGCTTAGGAGTGACAGAACACCTGGGAGCTCAGCTCTCTCTGGGCAAGATTTGGTTGTGGAGAGCTGAGTCACAGGGTTTGCTCCTGGACACTGATGGAGACCAGAAGGCTCCTTTCCCCAGTTGCTCAGTGGTTCCTCTGTCTTGTGTGCTCCTGATGAGGCCCTCTTTGGCCAGTTATTGGAGCAAAAGTGATGGTCTCACTTGTGAGCTTAGGAATGACAGCACTCCTGGAAGACAAGTTCTCTAGACAAGATGTGGGTATGGAGGACTGTGGGACAGCCTTAGCTCCCACAGATGGAGTGCAGATGGAGACCGGAAGGCTAAAAACTGACAGCATATTTTTAAGTGCCATCTTACATGAGGACAATTTCACAAAGCTTCACCCAGGGATGAATATTTACAAGCAACTAATTGCAGGTAGCAAAAGGTCAGCTTTGCTCAAGGGACCATCACTCAGATTATTCAATCCCATGGATATGTATAATTCTGTTAACTAGCAGTTCTTCTTTAGCCAACAGGCATGTGTTTAGCCAAAGAGCATGAAATGCAAACAAAGTTCGAACAGTCTTAGATTAAAAAAAAAAAAAGGAGCTATTGAAAATTTGAAGAGAAAACTATTAAAGGAGGTAGTAAGCATTTCATAACAAACAAAAATAATTAAGGAGCTATTGAAAATTTGAAGAGAAAACTATTAAAGGAGGTAGTAAGCATTTCATAACAAACAAAAATAATATATTTCCACACCATCTATTTTGCTACATTTATATTTGGCAGAAGAATTCAGAGAAATCTTAAACCACAACAATAATTTGATTAGGAAATTTGCTATTGAACAACCTGTTTGACATGATGTCCTATTTAGTATCTGTCATGAATTTCCTTGCTAAGACATCTGCTAAAACAAACAAACAAACAAACAAACAACAACAAAAACCCCCAGTACTTTCAAAAGGAATTAGGGCTTTTTAATGCACCTAGGAGACATGCTTTTTAAGTGCCTGTTTAAACTTTTTACTTATAGGCAATTCAGAAGAGGGAAATTAATAATGATTTTAGTAAAAAGGCCAAATTGGAAGGAAATGATGAAAATTAATTAAAAATGAGAATGACTTAGAAGTCTACTTTGATACAAAACAAGGTCATGATTAAATTCTTTGTATTTTTTGAGATATGGAAAATAATAAATACCTATGAAATAGTACAGTAAAATATATAGCTATTTAAAAATTAATAATATGAAAATTGACCTTAATCTGTGGTTGAAGAATATTCAAATATATACATACATATATAATTATAACTATAGAAAAAATAGATATGAATAAGATAGGAAAAATTAAGTAAAATGAAAATTTTTTAAGGTGAAATTGATAGACTTAATATTTTTTAAATATAAGAAAAAATAGTTCTCTACACATCGATTCAAGTAACAGAAAAGAGTAAGGAAAACATATTGCAATTGGAAATCATACATTATGATAAAACTCCATAGTTTTGTCTTCAATACTATCATGTAGTAACATCCTGTCTCTAATGGGGTGTGTCCTTATTAAGACATATAAAAGAATGAAAATATATTAGTAAATCCACATCTAAATGATACTAAAACTCTTTGGAATATGTGTACATGGTATAAAACAACTTACTAATCTATGTCCTAAACACTCTACTTTAGACCCAGTAGATTCAGTTGTGGGAACTAAGAGAAATTAAAAGAATTGAGATGGTCTCTTCAGTTAGGGGAAATAAAAGGTCAAAAGAGAGTCTATTAGAGGAGTGGCTGTCATAGCAGTGATGACACTAAAGTCACTGCAAATAAGAAATAGGATGGAAAGCAGGTTCCTACTATGTTTTGGGAATAACACTGCTTCATATGTACTGAGCCATACTTCAAAACCATCCAGTGAGATACATTCTTTATCACCTCCAGATACTAACCAGGAAATGAAGAGGTACAAGTTACTAATCTGCTCAGAGGTAGGAATTTATATTACACATTCAGAGTCAATCTGTGACAAACAGCATGTGTGATATCACTTCAGTCAAGAATGCATTACAGACCTCATTCTCAGTGCGTTGAGTCCACAACTGTCTGCCCTGTTAAGTCTTATCAAATACACTGACAGATATGTTTCATTAACAAAAACTGATGCTGTTCCCCACTACACTCATTATGAGTAAGTACTTTTGCCATCAAGGAGACATTGAAAGGCTTTTCACACACAGAGGTAACTCAGTGTTGTTCTTGTCCCCAAAGCAATGAGAGTTTCTTTCACTTTATTTTGTAAATATATCCCTTGTAGAAATGATCATGTAACAAAAAGTAGTCTTTATTAATTGTGAAGAAAACTCCATAAGAAAGAATAGTAACCTAATCTCAAGAGTTAGAGTCATGAATATCTTTGGTTATTTTCAAGGCTTTTCATCTCTCTTGTCCCACAACTCAAGTATCCTCTCTGCATTAGGAACCATCCCAACTGCTTTATTAACATGTTCATTTACAATAACTAATATACAAAGCTTTAGCCTGTGCCACCTTCATTATAAATGCTCACATGCATTTGATTATTATATAGCAAATGATTATTATATAAATGTTCTATAATACAAATTTAAAGAAATAGCATGGTGAATTAGTTATTTGTAAAAATTACATGAGCATTGCATGTCAAAATAAAGATTGTTAAATATTCATTTTAGCTTCATTCATCAGAAAACAGAGAAAACTACAGTCAAATGCCCATCATATTACATATACAAAATGAAATGCTGCTATTATATGATAATGTGATACTCAGCAGTAGATAAATGCACTGGAGATGGAATGGGAAGGCTCTGGAGGAGTTGGAGTGAGGAGATGAAGAAGTAAGAAAGATGTAAGCATAGTATTCATATACAAAATCCTCAAAATAATAATGTTTAAAAGGAAAATTGATAAAAATTAACTAATAAAAATATGAATAGCTTAGGAGAATGCCTTACATATTGAGTGTTATAAAGAAATAGTTGCTCACTGGATTTGAAGTACAATGAAAGGGGATAGTGACCATATGCTATCTTAATCTTCATAACTTAGATAAGCAACAATAGCTTCTTTTCCATAAGGGATTCCTCTGCCATTTAACTCAAATTACTTATGATACCATTTTTAATACTATAAATTTTACATAAATATTTTGAAGATATTTATTATAACAATCACTTATGTCTGTATGATACAATTGTCAGAGCTCTAGCACTGTAGTGTGTATATTGCATATGTATATCAAACACATAGTGGTGTAAAATGTATTAGTAAATGCAAATACTTTGTTGTGTTTTCCAGTGTAGGCAGTTATTATAGACATTTGCTCATTAGACAAATATCAGTAAGGGACTAACTTTAAATACATGCATAATAAAAAGAATTTATAAAATTTTAGTGAGAAAAGAGTTGTTGAGAACATATAGAAAACAAAGGGCCCTTACTCAGAAAGTGCCCATCGTTGTGTTTAAGACATTTTACAAAGAAATAATCTGAGGTTATTAAAGTATAGTATTGCATGAAATAATGTAGTCATTGGAATTATTTCTATTTTGTGTTGACTCACATTAAAATTTGAATTATTTATCTAGAAAATATGTTTTAAAAATCATTATTCTCACGACACTTAGAATGCACAAACAGGGTTATTATAACTTTGAGGTAATATGGATTACAGAAGAAATTGAGTCTCAACATAAATAAATAAAAATAGAAAGAAAAACATTAAAGTGAAATAAAAGACAAAATCCAGGAAAGCACGCACACACATGTGGGCACGCACACACACACACACACACACACACACACACACACACACACACACATACACACACACACACACACACACACACACACACACACACACACACACAAACAGACACACATTTTAGGTGAGTGTTTGCATATACGGAAGCACAATGTCGACAGAGAGAGGTTGTCACGTAGTGGCAATGTTTTAGAAGCAGTCAGTTCTTTTCTCATTGTATATATTGTTATAAAACTTAGATATGAAACAAAATTGCTGCCATGAATCGAAAATACAAGATATACTAAAATTTACCAAAAGTATGTAAACAATGAACACATTTATAATCAACAATGTAATTGAATTTGTGATAACTGACAAAAATATAATATACTTGGACTTTTAATATTCAGCGACAGTCATCAGACCTTTAATAATGAATCCTAATAATCTTTAAATAATTTAATAATATAAAAAATACAGTAAAACTACCAAACGTATCTTATGAAGTTCTTATTTTGACACTGGAGCCAGATATGTAGATATGTGCAGAACTATGACAACAATTAACACCAAGAAAACAAATACATTTTCAATAAACTTCTTACGTCCACACTGAATTCCAAAACAACACATTAGCGGGTATGTAAACTATGTTAGAAGAATATATCAACCACACAAATAAATAAATGTAGTATAAGAGAGAAAGAGATATAAGGACGGAAGTCACATGACCATTTCAGTAGAAACTTCAAAAATTTTGTAAGTATTCAAACAACATCTTAAAGAGCCTTCCATCACACACAGGCAACGGCACACTGAGTGTGCAACAACTGAGGGTGTTTTTCTTTAATACCGGGAAGGAATAAAGACATCCTTGCTTCCCATTTGTATTTAATATTATATTTAGGCTCTTTATAAGAAAAGAAAAAGGAGGATATAGTAACTGTTGCCAACTAATTTTCCAAGATTGTTAAAAGCACAGATTTGAGAAGAGATTACCTCTTCAAAAGATGGTGTTGGAACAACTAGAAATCCATATCATAAGAATGAATCAAGGTCCTAAAATCTCACCTTTGATAAACACATTGAAATTTGATCAAATAATATCAGATCTCAATTGCTCAAATGAGTGAAAAGAAACCCAGAGAATATATTCCAAGTTAAATGGTTCTTTTAGTTTCTTTATGTAAATATCAAGCTGTGTGGGTATAATTTTCTATCTCAAAATATGTTTATGATGTCAATATTTTTCAAAAGTGGCTGAAAATACTTCTTTCCACCTGAAACCAAGTATCTTCGGGCCTCAGATCAACTTGTGGTTAGATTAAGTCTGTCCTGAAATCTCGTCATTCTATCAGCTATGTAGACAAGAATTCATAGTTTTGTAATAATATATTATACAAACTTTCCTTTTGTGGTTGTTTATGAATGCTTTCTTTGTAAATGTTTTTTCAGTCTTTAACTTATTTCTATCAACAGACTGTTTGTTGTCTTACTATTCATGTTTTTTATATTCAAGTCTTTTCCTGCCTTACATTATCTTGACATTGTGTTTCAAAGTGCTTTCATTTTAATACAGTCCAGCTAATTGAATTCTTTCTCATACTTGCCGTTGAAAAGGTAGTATTGAAAATGTCGTTGTTGACAAAGTAAAGTCTCCAAGATTGTTTTTCTTCTTATCTTGCAGAGATATTGAAGGTTTTCATTTAACCATTAGGTTGATGATAAAATTCATTTATTATTTTCAGAAGCTATAATATTTAAGTATAGATTTAAAATTTTTTCTTGTATTATAGACACTTTTATATTACTTACTGTAAATCTGGTATCCTACCTAACTATCTACAGTGGTCATGTTCTCCTCTGTTCTCTCTCTCTCTCTCTCTTTCTGTCTCTCTTTCTCTCTCTCTCTTTCTATGTCTCTCTCTTCTTTTTCTGTGTATATCTCTTGCTCTCTCTCTCACTGCATAAATATACTATTTTATACTGTGTGTGTGTGTGTGTGTGTGTGTTTGTGTCAGATCTGTCTGTATATAGGTAGTTGTGTATGTATCTATCCCGTTCATACTTTGTTCCCATATCTTTGCCTTGTCTATGTCTATTTTCTTTTACCAAAACATACATAAAATTTCTCCAGTTGCCCTTGTCTTTCAAACACAAAATCCTTTCCACAGGTCAAAGTAATTTATTTTAATGGACTATTTAACTTTTAAAATAATTCCTTAAAACCATAGTAGCCTATGTCAGTGATTGAAGGTTTGCAGCAGACCTGAGAGGCAAAATTGACTCCAGCAAGTCTTGCCCTAACCATGATGCCATTGCTAAACCAGGAGATTGCATCCCTAATGCTAGCACCATATATCTGTTCCCTTATTTGGCCACTTTCATATGTTTGATTTATTTAGCAGGCTGATTGCCAAGTCCAGCTATCAAAATACAAAAGTCCAGCAATCAAAATTTATAATTTGGCTACACTGACTAACATGTTCAATTAGTACTTACTGAGTCATCCTAACACAGATTTACCCATTAACTCTTTACAAACCTCTTGTACAGAGACACCTGGTGCTGTATTTGCCTGAACCGGTGGAAGCCCTCACTTGTTCCCACAGATGAAAATAAAATCTCTTTTGTTCTGAGAAATTGATATCTGAATGTGTTTTGTACCACCTCTGAGGGCACTTCAGTAACACGTAAGGAAATACATTTTGTTTATTTCCTTCTGTTTGTTCTCAGATTTAGATAAATGTCTACAGAAATGGGTCTTAGGTTGTTTCTTGCAGGTACAAACAGTTGGAGAATATATAAGATCTTAAGAATAATTTGTAGCACCCCTGATTCAATCTATTCAATAAGTAATAATATTTACCATACCTTGTATCCTAAAAATTATGACTTAAGACACATAGTAAATAATCATTTTATATCAATAGTTCCTCAGCAAACAAGAACAAAGTTTAGGCACTGAAAATTGCATATATATAAAAGAATCCATTTCTACTGATTTTGTCCAAAGGATGAACAAGTTCACCACTAGTTGATGCTCACTTCTCTTTGATATGGTGAAATTCCAGTGCTCTTGTCAAATTTGCTGACTGTTAGCAAACTTTTTAAATCTTTCTTAGTGAGTATATACATTCTTCTCCAGTAGAGTATATGCTTGTGTATATGTATAATTGCAGCAGTAAAATTTGAGTACATTAACATTCTACAGTTTCTCACATCATTTTCTTCAAGCATTAAAATAACAAATGAACAGCCAACATTTCAATCATTTCAATATTATATGAGAATAATACTATCATATCATCTGCAAATAGTGATATTTTGACTTCTTCCTTTCCAATTTATATCTCTTTGACCTCCTTTTGTTGACTAATTGCTCTGGCTTCAAGTACTATATTGAACAGGTAGAGAGAGAGAGTGGGCAACCTTGTCTAGTCCCAGATTTTAGTGGGATTGCTTCGAGTTTCTCTCCATTTAGTTTGATGTTGGCTACTGGTTTGCTATATATTGCTTTTACTATGTTTAGGTATGGGCCTAAGGTGATTTCTTTTAGATGTAAAGTCAGAATGAGGTTGAAACTGACAAAGGGAAAATATATTACATGATCTATAAATTCCTGCATATATATATATATATATATATATATATATATATATATATATATCCTTGAGATTTCTTTGAAGAAGAGTAAGAAATCATGTACAATGAATACTAAAGGTATGCTAAGAGAATAGCTGTTGTATCCCTAGCAGAAAATATCAAAAATATCTTACTTATAAAATTTTGTGTGGCAAGAACAAAGCTTCACTCTTTCTTGTAGCTAGTTTGAAGAATGTAATGCTATTGATTATATTTACATGCTTCCATTCTGAGTGCATTTGCACTAAAAGTGGTGACTTATCACAATGAGAGAGGTAATTAGATTCTTTCCACTACTGTGTTCATAAACACTAACTCAAATGACAAATTATACAGTTTGTGTTAACCTTAATGAATGAATTTAAACATGAATGAGTGAAGATATTCAAAATGTTAAGTTTGAAACCCCTGCATTATAAATCTTTGAAGTAGAATTGGGTAACCCTGCAACAAAATTGCAACTGTGAACTGGAAGGAAGAAATAACTGAGTAGGGTATCTAGAAGCCAAGAGGAACAGATGGTGGAAGAAAGCAAGAAGTCAAGCAAATTCAAATCTTAGATTAAATTTAATGAACATATAGCAGAAGAAGAAACCTCATCATTTTAAAAAATTTTCTTTTAAGTTATCTTTTCTTGTAATTGAGAAAAAAAGTTCTGCATGAGAAAATATAACCAGAGTAAAATGTGTGTTGACTGAGCTTAAATGTCACTTTTCACTCAGTTCTTTTCTTAATTGAATAAGGGTTAAAAAGTACCAGATGGAAAGAATTCATTCAAAATTACATGCAAAATACATGTAATCATGGCATAGCTTCTATAAGATTCATTTCTCTGAAAAATCTTATATTTTTAGAAAAATAGAGTGAGAGACCACAAGAAGGAAATGTGGAATGATGAAAGAAAACTAAATACAAATAGTTAGATAATATTGGAATAAATGAAAAGAAAAAGGTTGGGACAAATCCACAGATTCAATGCCTCTTGTCTAAGAACAGGCAATAATCATCATTAAATAGGGCTGCAAAATGAGAGTATATATTCCCAAGTAAATGCAGGACATAGTAAAAGTAAACAGAAAACCTGGTTTGTAAATTTTGCACGGGACCTCTCCTTAAATTTATCCACAAACCACACATTTAAACTGAAAATAAATTTCTGGCTTGTGTTGTACTCTGTAAGTGAGGAATCAACTCAAAACCCTCAACAGAGGCAACAGAAGCACATGCTGAATCTAGAATTTTAGTTGAATCTGTCTTAGCCAATGACCAAAACCATTTGTCAATAATAAGCATCTTTAAAATATATGACACACAACTCAAGTATTCCTAAAAGTAAAAAAAAAAAAAAAAAAAAAAGATGGAAGAAATTCTTGAATATTTTCATGTCTGATATTATTGTGTTGAAAATAGTATGAACACAATTTAATTTGCTTCACATGTAAAAACAAAGAAGCTTTAAGTAATTTGACACAAAGGGATTAAAATCAAGGCTCAAGATTATAATGCTTAAACAGAATAAGAAAATTGTATATCGATAAGATGACAAAAGATGAGTTAAAACTGGAGAACATTTTTTAAAATGAAAACAACAGATATGTAAAATATATGAACAATAAGATTCTCGTTAATAGTAACTATAGTCAAAGGATTATATTAATAGATAAAAATGAAGCTGGGCCTGATGGTACATGCCTTTTATTCCTGTACTTGGGAGGCAGAAACTTAGAATTTGAAGCCAGCCTAATCTACATAGAGAATTACAGGCTAGCCAGAGCTACATAGAAACACATGTCTCAAAAAAAAAGGTAATTTTATCAAAATGAAAAAATTAATTACTCATTTAAATAATATTACTCTGATCTATTAAAACATAACCTACAGATTTATAAAATAATGTGATAATACCAGGAGAAATTCCTAAAATCCAGTTAAAATATTTATTTCACTTTTGGATGAGCAACAATAATACCTTAATTGTTTCTTTAGCATTAAAAAATGAAACAAAACATCCAAATATTATAACATTAAGTGGTCAAAGAACCTAACTGGCCAACTCTATTGTTTCCAACATTAAATTAAATGTAAATAGGACAAAAAAAAAGAGACGATTATTGCTAGACTGGACTGGCATGTATATATCAATATAAGGCTTAAAAATAACTCTCTAATGGAATACCTAATCCTTACAAAAGGATTCAATACAAATAGTGGCTTTTAAATGTAATTCAAATATCATTTAGGACTTCATTAGTTTTTCACTAATGAATTATTTGCATTCTTAGAGCATTGTACTTTTGCTTTGTTTCAGTCTACTTAGAATGTAATGCTATGTTATAATTTATTGTCTGCCTCCCCATATATATGCAATAGAGGGTTATCTGAATAATAAGGGACTTGCAGCATCTATTTGTAAGTTTGAAAATATACTATGTTCCATTCATATTCTAATATTCGGTCATCTTATTGATATTTTGTCAGAATTTTTATGTGGTAGACAATTTTTGAGGAATAAGTGATATATTCATTAGTAAATCTCATAAGGTTTCTGCTCTCCTAAAACTTAGATTGTTAGTAAAATATGATAACTACTAGATAAATACAAGTGATATCAATGGATGATAATTAATAAATAATTTTCCCAAGGACTATAATGTTGTTATTAAGTCAAAATATATGAGGACAAAGTCCATTATGATGAACTTGAGAAGGGGCTTCAGTGAAATAAGGAAACATGTTATGACATTCTGAGATAAGCAGGCTAGCAGCAGCAGAACTGACAAGTATGAGCCAGAGTTGAAAGAGGAAAAGATAAGAAAGAAGAAAGGAGGCTGTCAGACCACAAAACTCAATGGCACTCTGACAGAGATGAAATATTATTGGATAAATATGTGAGAAAGGATTTTATTTATTTATACATTTTAGCTTTGTACATATCCATGCTGACCTGAGGCTTTGGGAAGTCCAAAAACATGGAAGATATCATTGTACTCTAGGGAGAAGGAGATGGCGAAATCATGGTGATCAACCTTCATCAAGAAAACTGCTTTGTTCAATGGACTAAGAACATTTCAGAAAATAACAAGCCAACAATGAAGAGTTGTGGAATCCAAACCAAGTGGATACAGCAACTCTAAACTTCTGTACCTAAGATTCAGGGAACTTTGTAGAAAAATGAACTGAGCATAGCAAGTTTCTTGTGAGATTGTGTTTCATAGTAATGCCAAAGTAATATCACCAAAGTGACTGACCAAATGTGAGCTGACCAAGAACACCAAAAGACATACTAAAATGGACTTGGGAAAACACACAAGACCTCAAACCCACACAAAATCTAGAGTTGACTAAGAGGGGCTAAGAACAGGAGCTTCCTCAGGAAGAGCACACTAATGTAATATCCTTTGCCAAGTGGTCATCCATGAAAACATACATGCAAATATCCTTATAGAGACTGAGCAGATTATATTTAGGAATATATGCAATATATTTATGACTATATATTCATATATATATATATATATATGTGCATATATATGCATCTGATGATAACTAATGGAATGAGAGGCCATGGATTTGAAAGAACATAAAAAGGAGTATATGAGAAGGTTTGGAGGGAAGACAGGGAAGAAATGTTTTAACTACATTATAATACTACAATTTCTGGTTGGTTTTTTTGATTAAATTTATAGTCAAACAAAATTATTCATGGTTAGAGTTAGGCAAATGTGGGACTAGGCAAGGAAAGAAAAACACCAAATTTTACCTCATCATAAAGAAGGGGTAAATGTCACTTTATTAATGAAATGATTTGCTATTTTATTCTGTAAATGTAGGCATGCTGTGCCTGTATTGTAAACTAGAGTTTTATTGTGAGATTACTTGATCAGCATTACTTCATACAGTCTAGAATCACCTGGGAGGCAGAAACCTGCATCATGTCTGTGGAGGACATTCCTAAGAGTGTTTATTGAAGTGGGAAATCTTCCCTTTGCTGGAGAGTTTCATGTCAACTTGACAAAAGCTAGAACCATCAGAGGTGGGAGCCTAATTTGAGAAAATGCCCCTATAAGAAAACCTATAGGACATTCTCTTTACTGGTTGTGGATAGGAGAGTCTGCCCATTATGGGTAGTTTCATCTCTGGGCTGGTCATCCTGGGTTCTAAGGAGAGTAGGATGAGCAAGCCACGAGAAACTAGCACCCCCACCATGGCCTGTGCATCAGCTCCTGCCTCCAGGTTCCTGCCTTGTGTGAATTTCTGCCCTCACTGATTTTGGTGGTGAACTGATATTTGAAACTGTGAGTAAAATAAACCCTCTCCTTCCCAAGTTGCTTTTGTTCTCACCGTTTGATCCCAGCAATATTAACACTGTAGGGGACCTGCCCACTCTGAGTCTCACTTTCCTCTCAACATTGGATTCCTTGCTCTATGCTATGGTAGAAACCATGCCGAGCCCTCGGATGCATGGATCCACTTACTGTTCTTCTCCTCTTATCGTGGATGGACTGTGAGATCTTCCCTCAAGCTTTCACTTCTGTGACTTCTCTATCATGATGTATTGTGACCTGTAACACATGAGCTAAATAAACTCTCCCTTTCCTAAATTTATTCTTGTCAAGTTATCTTACAACAATACATCTGTAAGTGAGGAAGTTGCTACAAATTGTACACTTCACAGAGTGACTAAGAAATACCATAAGAAATTTAAATATATGTGCTTTACAAATTTAATGTATAATACAAGTTTGTAATAAATGATAAAGTGTAGGTGTAGAAATTCTTTTTTGTTACCCTTTTGTCTGAGAGAATATATTCTCATATTTTCAAATGTTACATATTAAAAGTCATCCTGAGACTAAATGTATCATTTCTATTGTCTTATTACAGGAATATAAACCTATACCAAATCTAGTTTGTATATAGTTAGACTGGATATCTAAATATTCAACAAATACACAGACACACACACACACAAACATACACACACACATACACACATACACACACAGAAATACACACATACACACACAGAAATACACACATACACACATACACACATAAACACACACACATACACACACATACACACACACATACACACATAAACACACACACACATACACACATACACATACACACACACATACACATATACACACACACATACACACACATACACATACACATACACATATACACACACATACACACACATACACATATACACACACACACACATAAACATATACATACACACACACAAACACATACACACATACACACACGCATACACACACTCACATACACACACAAACACATACACATACACACAAAAACATACACACACACACAAAGACACACAAAGACACACACAAAGACACACACACATACACACACACATTCACACACATACACACACACATACACACACACACATACACACACACATACACACACATACACACACACATACACACACATACACACACACATACACACGCATACCACACATACACACACACTTACACACACATACACACACATTCACACACACATACATACACACTTACACACACATACACACACACATACACACACACATATACACACACACAAAGACACACACACATATAAACACACACATACACACATATACACACACACATACACACACACATACAGACACACATACACACACATACACATATACAAACACACACACACATACACACACACATACACATATACACACATGCACATACATGCACACACATACACTCACACACACACACCCATGTACATGCATATGCACACTTACATGGACATGCACATTCACACATACCCAGATGCATATGCACACAAAATATTAAATTCAAAACCACAATTTTGATTTCAAAATGTTCTTTCTTAGTTTTTATTAAAAGCGCACTTGCTTGTAAGGAATAAAAATCAAAATTAGAACTGAAATCCTGAGACATTTTTCAAATCACTTATGCAATTCTCTTCTCATTTTCATGTGGAACTGTGTAAGTCAGAGCCTGCTTCTTCCACTTACTGTTTCAGAATTGTATGTATTTCAATTTTTCATCTATTTCAGATTCCACTTTTGGAAAATGAGTGTAAAAATTCTAATGAACTGAATTGCTGAGTATACTTTATATGTGTATAATTGTCTTAAAAGTACTATTAACTTTGTTATGATCAACTGGATAAGAGTCAAGATTCACAAGGGAAATATATATATATATATATATATATGTATATATACTTGTATATATCTATACATATATATATGTATATATATTCAAAAATATACATATCTTTTAAAATGTATGAATATATTAGTTTAAAGCATTTAACAGAGGGACAAACTTGTCATTCATAACACACACATAAAATTATTTACACATTATACTTTAATATCAAGTAGGATTATGGAAACTATAAAAGTCATTTTCACTATGGTTGGAATATGCTTCAGTAATACAAATGCTTGGTTAGCATTTATGGAGCCCTGGCTGCTCAACTGAGCACTATGGAAAATAGGGCGTGTACGAATGACCTGTTGTTTCAGCACTCCAGAGGAAGATCAACATCAAAATTATTCAATAGACATGTGTCTTCAAATCTCACTTTCTTAAAGTGAAAGGAATAATTTAAGAGATGAAAATTTATATCTTAACAGGTATGTTCCTGAAGAATTACAAACTTACAAATCATGAAGAGGCTAAGAATCTAAGAACAAAAGAGCATGTGGATAACTAACATGTGAAAATAAACCAATACTATTTTGCAAATAAACTACATAATTGAGAATTATCATATGAAGATTTTAGTAGATGCAAATAAGTGAGAGAATACTAAATTCTTAATGAACCAAAGTTAGAATATTAGGATAGCTTATAATTTGCTGATGTATGGCTAATAAGACAGAAAATCCTGCAACTATGAAATATTAATTGCTTACTTCCTGTGACTAATTTCAGGACAATTGAACCTCTGCCATTTATTCTAGTCAGCATTGTACTAAAGGGATGCACCAAATGTAAAAGGGAAATCACTCATTTTGTAAAGCATGGTTATGCAAAATGAAGCCCTGAAAGCAAAGCTTATTACCCTCCTATAACCAATGTCACAATGGACTGTCATTATGAAAACAGTTCAGTTTTTCCATTTCAGTGATAGACACTAAAATTAGAAACATCACATAAATGTAGCATTGAAAAGTAACAATGCCAAGAAATAAGTCTAATATGATGTGGTACTCTACAAGACATAAAAAATCCAATAAATATAAATACAAGAATGGTATATTAATATTGAAGTAATAATGAAATAATTGAACTAAGAATAATGACATAAATAAATAAAATATGAAGATAAACTATAGCATAAATAAGTTACCTCCTTGAAATATTTTTATGCAAAGAAATTTTAATAAAATAATCATGTCTATCTGTAGATTGATGCTAAACCCGATTTATAAATAAAGACCATTGACTCAAGTAGGATGTACTTACAAAATTTAATTTGTACTCAAATGTATTTTAAAGTTATGGAAAATTGGTCACACTATGACAGACGTATAAGCCAGGAAACACTAGAAAGCATGACCTTGTTTGAAAGCATAGACTCTATAAATAGGTACACATTTCTGCAATCATGTCATTTTTGATAAGATAGTATTATATAGGCAATAGAGATAGAGTGATATTTTTAATATCTTTTGCTAATTATACATAGAAGTATGCATAGAAAAATTAAACATAAATCCTGACTGACATCACATGTAAAATATGTATTGTCTACATTTCATTTTCATTAGACAAGGCACTGTAATAGAATCTTACTTTGGTTTTAAAATCAGTATTCTACTTGGCTATTTGTATTTTAAAGTTAAACTTATTTTTAACTTATCTAAAAATATTACTTTGGAGTGCATTTGAAAACCTATTTAGTGAAAGGCACAGATTTTTACTTTCCTGACTCTAAGCTTTCATTACAAACCAAAATGTGCATTCTATGAAATATGTTTACATTGAATTACTTGATTTAAAAACACATAGTTCTAATTCATATCAAGGGATAGTCATTATGTACTATTTTATTCCAAGACTATAGAAATATAAATGCATATTGGTATTTTTGCATATCATATGTTTCTATACTCAGGCAGAAATCTATGGTCATATGAAAAGAAGATTCTGGTGGAGTGTAGCTCAAGTTACATATTTCTTCATGGTTGATATGATTTTTTTCTCCACTCATTGTTTGTTTCCCCCAAGTGAGGAGGTGGATTTGTTTTGTCTTCATAGAATTTTAAAAAATAATTTTATTCCACTCATCTTCAGGAGTATATAAGTATGAACAACTGCCAAGGTATAATCCAGAAAAAATGAGTGTTAGACTAACCTCACCTCACGATGATATGCAGTGGATTCAACCTGAAAATTAATCCTATTTGGGCATCAGTAGAAGCATATATCAACAACTTAAGATTAATTAAAATGATTAACTTTCTGTGTTTGTGTGCATATGAATGCTTTTTCATGTGTGGGGATATAAACACACACAAACACACACACACACACACACACACACACACACACACACACACACACACACACACACATATTCCTTTGTGTTTGGGTAGTTTCTACATGGGAGTATGTCCAGGCATTATGTGGCTTCAGAGGATAGCTTCTGCTATTGTCCCTCAGGCACCATCCACCTATTTTTTTGATACATGTTCTCTCCCTAGCCAGGAAGTCAGCAAATGTAATAGACTGGCTTGCGTTAACTGTGAGGTGACCTGATATCTCTGTGCCACTTGAGCTGAGATTACAAGTGAAAAATTAAAGGCACATGTAAATTTACATTTAGATGAAGTAGAAATAAACTAAATTTAGCTTTAGAAGCCAGCCTTGTCATTAGTGGGTTTTTAATAGTATCTTTTAAAAAGAAAGATGCTCAACAAGCTGGAAATATAGATTCATTTATTGATTATATATTTGTTCAATTGATTTTTTCAAATTTTAGTCATATTTATTCATTTTTTCATAGTAGGTACACATAAAATGTTCAATGAAATAGATTATTTTGCAATGACATCTTCAAAATGGGGGATTTTCTGCTGTGAAACCTGAAGAACACATAGTGGTTTTGAAAGAAAAGGAGCAGAGGAATTTTGTAAACAGTTAAAATTTTGCTAATAATGTATAGACACTTTTCTACAGAGTTTTATTTTAAAAATTGTCATGTTCTCAAAGATGTTCATATAATAACAGAACAGAAATAAGGATGTTGAGTGTGTCTTTCCACATTTGTCTCTGGGATTATGCAGGAGGAAAGGAGACCAAAAGGAGGCTGGGCGAATCTGCAAGTCTACCATATACTGCTGATGTCAACATCATAATTTCCATGGATACATTCAAGGGAAAGTTGCCTAAACTACCTTGCGATCTCAAACCACATACATTTTCCATTTCTGCTTTCTTTTATGGAAAATTATTTCTATGTTAAATCACGGTGACTTTTCTCTGATGGAAGTGAAGTGAGATGAAAATGATCAGGTCCAATTCTCTCATAAGCCATCTCCTCTCACAGTGTTTCTGGTAACCCTCCCCTTTCACTGTCTAATTCTCTGAGTAGCTAATATACAGCAGATCCTAAAGGCATAGACCAGATTACCTCTCATTCCACTATGTGCTAAATAGTTCAGGATAGTCAACACTTCGCATCAATGTGAGCAGTGGGGCTGAGTTCATTACAGTGCTGTCATGACCTTTCATTGAAGTTTCTGTGGATGATATTGGAGGAGGATCTCCATAATGTTTCCCTTGCAGGAGCTATTCCACCATGACACATGAATAATATACCATTCTTATCTCATAAGTCCTTTTTTTTCTAAATATGTACTTTAAAAATAAAGTAGAATATTGAATTTGTATAAAATAAGAGATAATTTGGTTTTATTAAGTGTCTGTTTTCTTTAAGGAGGTACATCTCAGTGCCCTTAGTTCAGAGTGTTAATATGAAGTCTGAAATATATGATGGAATACGTCCTGAATTAGTTCTTTTCCCTAGCAATTTTTGATTTATTTCAATAGGCACATAAAGGATTAGTATTTCATAGACTTGCCTTGACATTGAGAAATGTTTGTACAACTTTTATTAATGTGTATTTGAAAATGAAAAATACAGCTATACACTTAAAGCAGTAGTTCTCAACCATCCAAAGGCTGTGATCCCAATTCAGTTCCTCATGTTTTCGTGACCTCTAACTATAAAATTATTTTTGCTGCTTTTTCATAACTGTAATTGTGCTACTGTTATGGATTTTAATTTGAATACTTGTGATTTCTGATAGTCTTAGGTAACCCCTGTTAAAGGATCATTCCTTCCCCCAAAGGAGCAGTAACCCACAGATTGAGAAGCACTTATTTAAATAAATATATCCCTCAGTGCTGAACCGGCACTGAAGGTTTTCTTAAATTAAATGGACAAACCTTATGTACCTCAAACAACAGCCTAAATTCTCTTCTAATGAGAATCATCAACATTTTTTATTTTGGTTTTTAAACTGCTTAGTGGAGTAGGAAGAACAAAGCACAAAACGTCTGTTTAATGGTGTCAAATGATAGATTGTTTTGCAATGACATCTTTACAGTGGGGGATTTTCTGCTATGAAACCTGAATAACAGAGTTCAGAAACAGATCAGGAGATACGGCATGTTAGCACATCTTTCAAATACCCAGAAAGGAACTCAGGTGTATTCATATACATATAAGGCTTTGTGAAAAAACCGATCAAATGTTTATTGTTGGAAAATTAAACATTTTTTTCTGAAAATTGTTTGTGTTATAGCTATGAAATGCAAATGAATGTAGGTTGTTGTCTGCATTTGACAATACACTACTTATGACACTGTTCTGTTTTAGGCAGGATGCCACCACTAAGGATGTGGCATAACACTGTCTTGTAAGATCAGATCACATGTGCTCATCCAACAAAAGGCAAATCAGAATTAGAGTACAGAAAATGATATGAACCAAAGGACTATCTAGAGGGGAAAGAAAAGAGACTTGCACATAATATAGTCAAGTTGGATACTCAGTTTAATTCTGCAGATTTACATAAGCCCAATTAGATACAGATGGCATACTCAAAATAAGATAATTAAAGAAATAGATAATAAATGACTACTTAGATAACATTGGTGGAGGAAAGGAGACCACCTGTGACTGTAGGAACTAACCTGCCAAATGCATATAATGGTGACTATTATTATTAGCAGCACAGGGACAGGAACAGGATAGAAAAAAAAAGTAGTACTGAAAAGAAAGAGGTTGGAACAGAGAGAAACAGAGAGACAGAAGGGGAGACCCAGGAAGAGATTGTAAGTTTGGGATATATGAGATAGGATCAGGGTTTGCCGTCCAAGGTCACACCACATGCCCAGGAAGTTACCAACTAATTTGATGCTAGGATAAAAGAAATCTAATTCAAATATTTCTTTTTTTCGATTTAAGCAGGAACCCTTACTGGAAGCATACAATGAAAAATTGTGGGGGTGGGGCAGGCCATGTATGTCTGTATATGTCTGTCATCTGGAGAGATATAATAGTTCTAGAGATAAAAATGGAATTTAAATGTGATAACAAAAAGTATCTCTTTAGCTGAAATCCCATCACATGTAATCATGTGCTGCAGAAGGTTACTAGATAGAGAAGGACTCCTTTGGTCCTCCTATCTCCATTTTCCACTTTCTAGTTTTCTCTCTTTCTTCTATTGTGCTGTGACCTCAAATGTTTTTTGCAACAAATATACAATAATGGGCAGTTATCAGGTTCATGCTGCTATTTAGCTGAGATGAAAATAACAGACAAGTTAGAAAGACATTATATACTATTGCTAAAACTGTGCTTCATTACTAAACTTAATTGTGTTAAGTTAGGTTTCCCTGTTAATAAAAGTACATAATCCACAAAGCCTTAGATTTTTATCCACTTTCAAGTCTTTTCACCAACTCTTGGGCAATTTGAGGTTTTTTTTCTGAAATTTTTATATTTTCATAAGGCTTTATCTTATAATAAAATACAAAAATAATAAAAATGTCACTAAACTATATTATGATTTTTTATTTTATGTATATTCATCACAAATTCATTCACACAACAGAATTCAATTCTATCCATGCTATTTCTTAGTTAATGTATTTTAATAAACGAAACCTCCAATTGTATTTCACTGATTAATTCATTTTTATTTTACAAAACTTCTTCCTATTAAGCATTTTATTGAAATGTGATCAATTCTTTCTTAACTGACTCCGTCTAGGAAACTGCCCAGTGACAGTGGGATGCCATATCTTACTTACATTCCATCTTATCCTATTTTCCTACCTCCCTGTAAAAGACCGAGAGTGCATTCCCTCACACAATGCTGCTTAGGAGTGGGGAACAGACATAAATCTTTTAAATATAAGACCAAGATGTAAACATTGATTTGGGAATCATGCTCATACATGATGGTGATATGCAGAAAGCTCAATGAACTGAGACTCATGTGGACTCTCTCGGTGTAGAATGCTGACTTGGACAATAAAATATATGGTAGTCTTCTCTATAAGAAAAGCAAGCAAAGTGGCCGGATATAAAATTAACTCAAACAAATCAGTAGCCTTCCTATATTCGAAGGATAAACAGGCTGAGAAAGAAATTAGGGAAATGACACCCTTCACAGTTGTCACAAACAATATAAAGTAACTTGGTGTGACTCTAACCAAGCAAGTGAAAGATCTGTATGACAAGAACTTCAAGTCTCTGAAGAAGGAAATCGAAGAAGACCTCAGAAGATTGAAAGCTCTCCCATGCTCCTGGATTGGCAGGATTAATATAGTAAAAATGGCCATCCTGCCAAAAGCAATCTACAGATTCAATGCAATCCCCATCAAAATTCCAACTCAATTCTTCACAGACTTAGAAAGAGCAATTCTCAAATTCATTTGGAACAACAAAAAACCCAGGATAGCAAAAGCTATTCTCAACAACAAAAAAACTTCTGGAGGAATCAGCATTCCTGACCTCAAGCTATACTACAGAGCAGTAGTGATAAAAACTGCATGGTATTGGTACAGTGACAGGCAGGTAGATCAATGGAATAGAATTGAAGACCCAGAAATGATCCCACACACCTATGATCACTGTAAATTCAGTTTCTGTAAAAAGTCTTTGTTTGATATTGTGAGATCTTGGAGTGAATTAATTGCTGGCTGAAATAAAAAAAAAAAAAAAAAAACTAAAAAATCGTTCCAAATTTATACCCATTCCAGTTTTGATAGAAATTATTGTCTTCCGATAATTTTCACAACTTCATTGAAGGAGGCACTTGGAAAAAATAATTTTATCTAAAAGCTCTAAATTATTTCACTGATGATCACAGCTGTCATTTCAATATTTTTTCCATTTAGCTAAATGCTTCTTTGCTTAACTTGTTTTTATGATATCATACTTATAAATTTTTCCTTCAAGAAAAAGTCATGCTAAGAAAGTTATCGTAATGTAAGTAGTTACATTTGTCTCCCTTACCATTTCTATAGGGTCTTTTTCGTTTGGTTTTTGAAAATTCAGGATTTTTTTTATAATTTTTCAAATTTGTGCACAAAAATAATTGTACATAGGATAGAAAAAAACAGTCCATGAATTTGAAAGCAAATGAATGGTATATAGGCAGGTTTGGAAGAATAAAAGGGAATGAGGGGGTTATATAATTATACTATAATCTCAAAAATAAAACATATAATAAAAATGGAATCAAAGCAAGAAAAAAGAAAATCATTTACGTAGTTTCTCCATCTGGCTAATGAAAAGTAAATTTTTTTGGAAGTATGCTATTCAATCTCATCTAGTTGTAAGGACTGTCAATTCTTCTGATTTTTCAGAGAAGACAAGTGGGAACCCCTGGCTTATGCCTGTCCATCACCAGCATGTCTCTCTCTTGTTGTGACTGACTTGATTCTGGATGCTCTGCCTAAAATACCAAATAACTCTGAGACAGTTATTTTCAGGAACATTGAATTTCTGAAGGACTGCATGAATTGAAATCTTCTCAAGCTTTTCGTAATTGAAACTATAGCATGAGCACTGTGACTTCACATTTTCTTATTTGGCTGCCCACACTCTTTGAAATGTGCCATTTTCCAAGAAGCAATACACATAGATACAGATGTTTTTATATAATTCTTCTCCAATTCATTCATTAGGAATTTCTTGTCTACTAAGAATTTTATCATTAATATACTCTGAATTGGGTGATATTCCATATTCCTTCCTTTCTTTACTTGGTTCTGACCCAAAAATTAACATGGTAGTTGTTTTCTCTTTGTGTTTTGATTAATTATTTAAGTAGAACAGGCTGTCTTGGATCTCACCATGTCCCTAAGATCATGTTGATCTTCTAATTCACTATCTCTAAGTGATGACATTAAAGACATAATCCATGATGCAGCTCTAAAGAGAACTTAATTGATTCACTTGAGATATAATTCTAATTCAGCAACTTAAGCACCTTCCCATCCAAGAGTGAAGAACTGAAGATAAAAGATACAGTCCTAAACTCAGCATCAGCTGAGTTACAAAAGTGGCAACTACTAATGTTTCACAAAATAAAATGACTATATTTTCAGTATTATGAGATATCATCATGATACTGGATGAAATCTTACTTTTTTAAAATATTTATTCTTTCTTACAATGCCAATCCCTTCAAAGTTCAAGAAATCAATTCCCATATTATATTTATTATTATAATTATATTTATATTATAATATAAACTACATAAACTGTTAATTAAATAGAAAATAATTTCTTACAAACTACAAAGTTTACAAATCCAAATTATGCCCTTCTGGTCTGTATCTCTGCCAGGGCAGATTGGCGTATCAGCCCCTCTCACCACACTACAGTCTGCATAATCCTAGGAGATCTGTTGCAACCAGGACAACAGGTGAGACAATCTCCCAAATAACTGCACCAGTTAGGATCCCCAGGACACCAATGAAGCAGTACCCCTCCCCTCTTCATTAACCTTATCTCCCTTCCAGTCTGTACCTCTGTCAGAGCAGATTGGCAGTATCTGCCCTTCTCACCACCCTGAAGTCTGCATGTCCCTCCAGGAGATCTCCTACAGTCAAGGAAACAGGTCTCCCAGAAAATTTGCTGCAACCAGAAACACAGGAGACAGCCTCCAGAAAGAGACATCCAAGCCAGTTAACATCAGAGATAGCCAGATGTCAAGAGGCAAGCACAAGAACATTAGCAACAGAGGCTAATATATTTTGGCCCCATCTAGTTCTCTCATCACAGCCATCCCTGGATATGCCAACACACCTGAAAAACATGATTCCGACCTAAAGTCCCATATCATGAAGATAATAGAGAACATTTAAGGAGGATATAAATATCTCACTTAAAGATATATTGGAAAATACTGCAAAACAGATGAAGGGATTGAACAAAGAGGTCTAAGACCTAAAAATTGAAGTAGAAACAATAAAGAAATCACAAATGGAGCCAACTCTGAAAATGGAAAAACTAGCAAAGAGATCAGAAACTACAGTTGCAAACATCACTAAAAAAATTCAAGAGATAGACGAGAGACTCACAGGCTTAGAAGATACCAAGATGAAATTGAAAGATTGGTCAAAGAAAATGCAAAGCATAAAGAGATCCTACCTCAAACCATCCAGGAAATCCAGGACACAATGAAAAGACCAAACCTAAGAATAATAGGAATTGAAGAGAGCAAAGATTTCCAACTTAAAGGACCAGAAAACATGTTCAACAAATGTTGGAAGAAAGCTTCCCCAAACTAAGGAAAGAGTTAGCAAAAAAATGTACAAGGAACCTACAGAATGCCAAATAGATTGGACCAGAAAAGAAAATACTTGATTCACATAATAATCAAAACATTAAATGAACAGAACAAAGAAAGAATTTTAAAAGTGATAATGTAAAACTACCAAGTAACATGTAATGTCACCAATCAGAATTACACCCAACTTCTCAACAGAGACTCTAAAAGCCAGAAGATTCTGGACAGATGTCATGCAGGCCCTAAGAGAAAAATTCTCAATCATCATAGATGGAGAAAATAAAATATTCCACGACAAAACTAAATTTAAACAATATCGATATTGCCATACAGAGAATTCTAGAAGGAAAACTCCAATACGAGGGTGAATACACCAAAGAAAAAACAAGAAAATAAATGTCTCACAACAAACCCAAAAGGAGAGAATCACACACATAATACCACCTCTAACAAAAAACATAACAGGAATTAACAATAACCTGTCTTTATTATCTCTCAACATCAATGGATTAATTCCCCAATAAAAAGACATAAGCTAATAGGCTGGATATGGAAGCAGGTTACAGCATTTTGCTGCATCCAAGAAGTACTCCTCAGTGATAAAGATAGATACTATCTCAGAGTAAAAGTCTGGAAAAAAGTTGTTCAAACAAATGGTCCCAAGAAACAAGCTGGAGTAGCTATTCTAATATTCAATAAATAGACTTTAAAACAAAAAGTTATCAAAAGAGTTGGAGAAGGATACTTAATATTCATCAAAGGAAACATCCATCAGGAGGAAGTCTCAGTTCTGAATAACTATGTCCCAAGCACAAAGGCACCCATTTTCATAAAAGAAATTTTACTAAAGCTCAAAGCACAAATTGAACTACACACAATAATGGGGGAGATGACAACACCCAACTCTCACTAATAGGTCATTGAAACAGAAACTGAACAGAGACACAGTAAAACTAATTGAAGTTATGAACCAAATGAATTTAACAGATATACAGAACCTTTCACCCCAAAACAAAAGACTATACCTTGTTTCTGCATACCTCATGGTATCTTCTCCAAAACAGACCATATAATTAGTTACAAAAAGGCCTCAACAAATACAAGAAGATAAAAATAACCCCATGAATTACCATGGACTAAGGCTAGACATCAATAAGTATAAAAAGAACAGAAAGCTCACATACCCATTGAAACAGAAGAACTCTGTACTCAATGATAACTTTGGCAGGGAAGAAATAAAGAAATAAATTAAAGACTTCCTAGAATTCAATGAAATAAAAGGTACAGCATACCTAAATTTATGAGACACAATGAAAGCAATGGTAAGAGGAATTTTCACAGCACTAAGTGCCCTTGTAAAGAAATCAGAGAGATCCTATACTAGCAACTTAATAGCATACCTGATAGCTCTAGAACAAAAGGAAGCAAACACACCCAAGAGGAATAGAAGGCAGGAAACAATGAAATTCAGGGTAGAAGTCACCCAATTAGAAAGAAAGAGAAATGTACAAAGAATGAACAAAACCAAAAGCTGGTTCTTTGAGAAAATCAACAAGATAGATAAACCCTTAGCCAGACTAACAAAAGAACATGGAGACAGCATTCAAATTAAAATCAGAAATAAGAAAAGAGACATAACAACAGAAATTGATGAAATATAAACAAAATCAGATCTTACTACAAAAACCTATACTCAAAAAATAAATAAATAAATAAATAAAAATAAAAACAACTGGAAAATCTAGATGGCATGCCTGTTCTTCTAGACAGATACCAGGTACCAAAGTTAAATCAAGAGCAGGTAAACTATCTAAACAGTCCTTTAACCCCTAAGAAAATAGAAGCAGTCATTAAAGGGGGATTTGCAGCACCATGGAGGGAGCAACAGTGTCAACATGCCAGACCTCCTAGAGCTCCTGGGACTGGACCACCAACCAAAGAATACACATGAAGTGACCCATACCATTGGTCACATATGTTGCAGAGAATGGCCTTCTTGGACATCAGTGGACAGAGAGGCCCTTGGGCCTGAGGGAGTTCGAAGCACCAGTGTAGGGGAATGCCAGGGAGGGAAGACAGGAGTGGGAGGACAGGAGTGGGTAGGTGGGGGAGCACCCTCACAGAGGTAGTGGAGGGGGATGAGATAGGGGGTTTCAGAAGGGGAGACCTGGAAAGGAGAAAACATTTGAAATGTAATAAAAGAAAATATCCAATAAAATAATTAAATTTTTAAAAAAACCAACAACAACACACATACAAAAAAACCTTCTCAACCAAAAATCTCAGGGTCAGATGGCTTTAATGTACAATTCTACCAGACCATCAAATAAGAGCTAATACCAACAGTCCTCAAACTATTCCATAAAATAGAAACAGAAAGAGTACTACCTATTTCATTCTACGAAGCCACAGTTACTCAGATACTTAAATTACACAAAGACCCAAAAAAGAAAAAGGGGACTTCAAGCCAGTTTTGCTTATAAATATCAATGCAAAACTACTCAAGAAAATTTTCACAAACCTTATCCAAGAACACAACAAAACCATCATTTACCAGGATCAAATAGGATTCATCGAAGGGATGCAAGGTTAGTTCAATATACTGAAATCCATCAACGTAATCACATGATGATCACATTAGATGCTGAAATGCATTTGACTAAATATAACACCCCTTCATGCTAAAATTTTTGGGGAAATGAGGAATTCAAGGCCCCATACCTAAACATAATAAAAGCAATATACAGGAAACCAATATAAAAGTCAGAAACAATACAAGGCTGTCTACTCTCTTGGTATCTATTCGATAGAGTGCTTGATGTTCTAGCTAGAACATTAACACAGCAAAAGGAGCTAAGGGGTATACAAATTGGCAAGAAAGAAGTCAAGCTATCACTGTTTGTGGATGATATGATGGAATACCTAAGAAACCCCAAAATTTCTACAAGAGAACTTCTACAGCTGATAAACAACTGCAGTAAAGTGGCTGGATATAAAATTAACTCAAACAAATTCAATACAATCCCCATCAAAATTTCAACACAACTCTTCACAGACATGGAAAGAGCAATTCTCAAATTTATATGGAAAAACAAATACCCAGAATAGTGAAAACAATTCTCAAAAATAAAATAACTTCTATTGAAATCACAATCCCTGAACTCAAGTTGTACTACAGAGCAATAGTGATAACAACTGTCTAGTATTCATACAGAGACTAAAATTGAGAATAGAGTTCAAAACCCAGAAATAAACCCACATACTTATGAACACTTGATCTTTGAAAAAAAGCTAAAAACATACATGAAAGAAGGAAAGCATCTTCAATAAATGGTGCTGGTCTAACTGGCAGTCTGTAAGTAGAAAAAGGAAAATAGATCCATATTTATCACCTTGCACAAAGCTCAAGTTCAAGTGGATCAAGGACATCAACATTAAACCAGATATACTGATTTGAATCTAAGAGAATGTGGGAAATGGTCTTGAACTTACTGGCACAGAGGGGAATTATATGAATAGAAATCCAAAGGATCCATTGAGACATAGGACATCATGAAACTAAAAAGCTTCTTTAAGGCAGAGAACACATTCAATAGGACAAATCTACAACCTGAAAATTGTGAAAAATATCTTCAATAACCTCACATCCAATAGAGGCCTAATATCCAAAATATATATATTAAAAGCTCAAGAACTTAACCCCCCAAAACTAAATAACCCAATTAAAAATGGGGTACATAGCTAAACCAATAATTCACAACAGAAGAATCTTGAATGGCCAAGAAGCACTTAAAGAAATGTTCAAAGTCCTTAGTGATCAGGGAAATGCAAATCAAAATGACCATGAGATTCCACCTTACAAAAATCAGAATGACTAAGATCAAAACCTCAGGTGACAACACATGTTGGCAAGGATGTGGAGAAAGAGGAACACTCCTCCATTGCTGGTGGGATTGCAAACTGGTACAACCACTCTGGAAATCAATCTGGAGGTTCCTCAGAATATTGGAAATAGATCTACCTGATGACCCAACAATACCACTCTTGGGACTATACCCAAAAGATGCCCCACCATGCCACAGGGGCATGTGTTCCACTGTGTTTATAGAGGACTTATTTGTGATAGTGAGAAGCTGGAAACAACCCAGATGTCCCATAATGGAAGAATGGATACCGAAAATGTGGTTCATTTATACAATGGAATACTATTCAGCTATTAAGAACTAGTGGAATAGCCAAGAACAGAAGAGAATGGAGAAAAGGAATGAAAAATTCACAAGTAAACTAAGATTTCTTAACAAATGCTTAGCAAACTAAGTAATAATATATAGTAAAACTACTTGGCTTGAGAGCTTCTCTTCTTTGGATTAGTGGATGAAAACACTTTCACCACTATTAAACATCCTTAGAACATAGGAATTTGCTCCAAATTCAAATTTTTTACATGATGAGGTATTTTCCTAGATATTTCCCCATATTCTATTATTTAAGCATCCACATTAGACAATTTTACTGGGACTTCCTGTTGACGTATAGAATGGAAGAATATGTTTAAAGACTATGCTGCATTTGATGAGGAGATTAGGAAGTCGGTTGGCATAGGGGTGAAGAGAAGTTTGAGAAAGCAATCCTCCCAAGACTAACTCGTAGGGAAGATCAACTGGTTGTGTCTCTGGAATTCACACTGCCATTTCTTGAAAACACTAGATTATATAGGTCTCTGGTGTAAATTTTCAGTGGTTCTTTAACTATGGTTAAATTTCTGGGGACCACTTCAACTCTTCTAGGTAGTAAAGCCACTCTAACCATGTGTGCGCATATCTCTCTCTCTCTCTCTCTCTCTCTACGTATATATATATATATATGTGTGTGTGTGTGTGTCTGTCTGTCTGTCTGTCTGTCTGTCTGTCTGTATCTGTGTAGTTTGCTTGCTACATTTACAATGTCGATAAGGAATTGAAACTCACATTTTTGTTTTTCTCATTAAAACTCTCTTTTTTATAATATATGTGTGCCTTCTAATTTTTATAAAATACCTTTGAGGACATGTTTCTTACTCCTGACCTCCCCTGGGTAAAGAACTCCACCAGCAAAACATTCGTAGCTCTTCCTTTCACTCTGCTCCACACAATACTTATATTGTAATAAAGATGTTTGGAAGAAACACCTGGGAATGTGAGCACGGACATTGTCATGTCTTCTTTTGCTCTCAACACTAACACTGTCTCTGTCCCACTCCATCTGTTTTTTCCCTCTCCTATCCCTAAGAAATGGATATTTTTGCAGGGTGTGTAAGTTTTTGGGTGGCTTTTAAGCGGAACATCACAGTAAGCTTATGAGATAGCCCATGATGCAATTTTTCAGTCTACATGCTTGAAGGTAAAGGCCACATTGAACAAGATAGCTGACTGTAGCAGGAATGACAGCGGTAGTCTATTTCCATTCATTTGACTTTTTCACTGCTGTCAAGTGTAAGTGGGAAAGGAGGGCATGGCTTATTGCCTCAAGAAGGGCAGGCGTTTCAAGCAATACATAGCTTGAAACAAATGTTTGCTTCTCTATGGGAGTTCATATCACCAGCACACAGCACATATATATCTTGTAAGCCTGCTGTGATGGGGCACTTAAAACGTTGCTTCAAAAATATATGTGTAGTACTGTCTAATTTGGAAAATTATCTTTATGTCCTCTTGATTATATTTTTTCATTTTTCATTATTCTAAAGAAGATGATAATGTCCATGAAAATGATGGTAATATGTCAAATAAATATATGTTAAGATTTAAAATGAAAAAAAAAAAAAAAAAGAGCCTGGAGGCCCCAGGGAGTTTAGAGGTCTTGTGGGGTGGGTGGTGGGGGTAGAGACATCCTCATGAAGACAGGGAGACAGGGAGGAGTTATGGGATGTAAGACAGTTGAAGGGTGGACCGGGAGGGGAATAAAATTTGGAGTGTAAAAAATTTTTTTTCTTTACCAAAAATAAAAAGAATTGACATTTACCTCAAAAATAATATTGTAATTAAAACCATATTCTGTGGTTAAACTGTTCCCCATTTAAAAAGAAAAAGAAAGAACTAGGACATTAAATTTTGCAGGCAAATTGATGGAATAAGAAAATATCATTCCGGGTGAGGTAACCCAGATCCAATTGTACATGCATCATATGTACTCACAGATAAGTGGATATCAGTCCAAAGGTCCAGAATACCTAGGATATAACCCACAGACCTCAAGAAGTTTAACAAGCATAAAGACCAAGTTGAGGATGCTATAATCCCAGTTAGAATTGGGAAGGAAATGTCATGTGAGGCAGTGGGAGGGAGGAGTATAAGAGGGGAGGGTGAGGGGACATGGGAAACAGGATGCCTATGGGGCAAGCAGAATGAAAGGAAATGTGCAGCCTCAGGTGATGGAGGTGGGGGAACCCTCTAGAGAGTACCAGAGACCTGGGAAGTGAGAGACTCTCAGGAATCAATGGGGGTGAGTTCAGCTGAAATGCTCAACAACGAGGAGAGAGTCCATTTCCAGTAGATTGAGCCTTAAGTGTAGGAATGGGGTTTCAAGCCTATAGTCAAAATTTCTGACCCAGAATTGTTTCTGTCTGCGGGACAAAATGCAGGGAAAAAATGGGGAAGAGACTAAGGAAAGATAGTCCAGTGACTGGCCTAACTTGGGATCCATCTCATTTAGGAGAAGAGGCACCAAGGCCTGACACTATTACTGATGGTATGATATGCTCATAAACAGGAGTCTGGCATGGCTGACCTCTTAGAGGCCCAACCAGCAGACGATTGAGGCAGAAGCAGATACTTTCACCCAACCGTTGGACTGAGGTCCGGGACCCCTATGGTTGAATTAGGAGAAGGACTGAAGAAACTGTAGGGCTGGCTAATGCCATAGGAAGACCAGCAGTCTCCAATAATCCAGGCCCCTGGGAGCTCTCAGAGACTGAGCCACCAACCAAGCAGCATACAGGAGCTGTTTGAAGGCTCCCAGCACATATATAGCAGAGGACTGCATAGTCTGGCCTCAGGGAGAGAAGATTAGCCTAACTCTCAAGAGACTTGAGGCCTCATGGAGGGGGGGTGTTGTGGGGGTAATAGAAATGGGAAGTGGAACTGTGGGAGGGGGACTGGGAAGGAGGACAATGGCTGGATTGTAAATTAATAAAATAATAATGATAAATACAAATTACTAATGACTATATTTTTATTAAAATGAAAGTTTACATCATTTTAGCATTTATAGAATTCTTTATCTAAGAAAAGTTGTGCAATGCCTTAACTTTAGCTGTATTCTGACACTTGGATAATTTGATTTCCTTTGTAAGTCAGTAAAAATTAACCACAAATTATTTGTTTGTATGGCCTCTAAAATACTCAAAAGTTTCTTATCTGGAAGATATAAGAATCATAGGTTGAAAAACAGCCATAAAACAGTAAAAGAGACAGAATTGCCAACTATGAAACATTTGACTATGATGAAAAATATCTATGTCCTTTTTATCAAAGATCACTACTGGGTAAAATGGATAGAATGTCAGTGTCCCTGTGTTGTTTATATAATGAAAGCTAAATGGCAATATGGCATCATTAGGTGGTAAATCCACGGATTTCAACTAGGTAATATCTACTAAGTACACACACACACACACACACACACACACACACACACACACACACACACACACACACAGAATTTTGTGTTTTGATTATATCCACCTACACTTGTGCAGCTCATCCCAGACCTAACTTCATTTCCCTGCCTCCTCCCTTTTTAACACCAGACCAATTTATGCTGCCCAAATAGTCTTAGATATTTGTGTCTCATGGAAATCTGGTCTATGCACCAGAGGTCAGTGTTTAGAGCAAATTACAAGTAGAACTTGACTCTCAAGCCACACGGATGTGATAAATTCTAGTCTAAGGGAGCATGCTTGTCTTTGTCATGTCTTGTTCACCAGCTGAAGGGACAGAAATCAGATACACTCAGAAATAGGCTGCATGAAATGCAGTCATATTGTAAGCATTCCTTGGATTTCCAGACAAAGGAACTATGAGAGTACATTGTTTTCTTTTGTAATTAATCATTAGATTATTAGAGACATGGAACAGAGTAGATTTTTGTAAGAAAATAAACTTACAGATAAACTTCAGGCAACTAAAGAAATACTCTTCTCCAGGGAAGTGTATGCTAATTGATCATCCAACACTAAATAGCTGAGAAAATGTATAAAAGTAATATTATATAGAACTAGCAGATTGTATTTATCAATACACACACACACACACACACACACACACACACAAACATACACACATATATCTGTAACCCATAAGTCCAATCCAGGTCATTTTATCACTTACACTTACTAGCTCCTTACCCCTTTCCATGTATTCCTTATAATCAAGGGACTGACCCCTAACCAGGGTGTCTCAGAGGTCTTCAGGTACCTAATACCTATAATACTTCTCCATGGTACTGAGGAATGTCAATAACTTGGCTTTCAGTCAATAACCTATTCCCTCCCTGGATATTTTCACTCCCAAAACTATATAACTCTTGGTTCACTCTGAATAAAGTGTATGCATTCAAATGTACCCCAAATAAAGAAATACAAACAAGCTAAGATTATCTGAGAGAGCCAATTCATTAAAGATAGTAGGAGAAGGCCTCACCTAAAATATCTATAATACTGAAAATCTCGGAGAAGGCTTCCCAGCAACCCCTCTAGATCTCAACCTGACTGGGATCCTGCCCATCCCAGATTTAGCTTCATTCTATCCCAGCCTAGCAGGCAACAGAGACTGATGCCTTAAAGAAAGAGGCTGACTGTTTATTCCTCCCATTCTGGATTTTGCCATGTCCTCTCCAAGCCTGAGAGGAGAAGCAGAACCTAGAACTGCAATGATACATAAGCAGAGGACCATGGTGAGCTCTCTGTGAGTTCATATTAGCTTTGCTCAGTTGAGTTAGAAGGTCTTGTTCTCTTGGTGTCCTCCATTCCCTCTGGCTCTTACATTCTTTCTTACTCCTCTTCCCAAATGTCCCATAATCTTGGAGGGACAGGATTTGATGGGGACATCCCATTTAGGTTGAGTTGTTGTCTCTCACTATTTTCATAATGTCTATCAGTAGGTCTCTAGATTTCTTCCCATCCTCTGCATAAAGAAGACACTTCTTTGATAGTAGCTGAACAGGCATCCAGAAAATTATATACAAGTGAAATAAATAAATGAAATATACATGATAATTATGATAAAAATAACAAAAATTTCACATTAGTATCTGAGGTGGATATTTAGAGTTGGTGTTTAAGCATGTTCATTTATCTAATTCCAGTAACACAAACTTGATTACACAATAATAATTTTATCATAAAGGAATACTATGTTAAAGTACTATGCCAATATGTTTTCTTAAAATTTAATGTTTGTTTTAAAATTATTTTATTGTGTTATTATAATAAATTTAAATTAGAATTGAATTATTTTTAATGACCTAGTTTTTCAAACACAACAGACTCCTATTCTCCCATTGACTATCCCTAACTCCTGTTTGCATTTTATTTTGAAATCAATTATAAGTTCCCCAGGCAGCCCTTGAACTCACTCTAACATAGAAAGATCTTAAATATGTTACTTGTCTTCCTCAATTACAGAGTTAATGGCTTTTATAATTCTGCCTTAGCAGGACTGGATATCATAGCTATTTCTAAAAACTAAAATATTTATTTTAGGATGCTATGAAAGTTATGTTAGGTTTCTACTTGCTTGTATGGCATTTTTCATTATGAATAAATGTTAAAACACAAAAGGGAAGACTTTTTTTTCCAATGATGATTTAAATGTTTTAAAACAAATTTTAATACATGTGTAGGAAAGCCTAAATATAACTTGATATTAATTTATATAAATAAGAAAAAATAGAGATTGGCAGAAAACTAGTTTTAAAATAAAAAAGCAAACAATTTAATTATTACACTTTATATGCATGAATTGAAGTACTTGTCATATCTCAGGAATAAGTACAATTGTTGCATTTCAATTAAATTTGATTTCAATTATAACTTCATGTTTAAGCCATATTTGGAGGTTGTACATTTAGCCACAGGACACTTGTGGAGGTATAAAGACCACTCAGATTTAAATCTTTCACTCTGTCTCTTTGTGGGTTCTAGGAATCAAACTTAGGTTTAGGATGTCATGATAAGTGCTTTGCCCACTGAGCCTTCTCACACAGTCCACACTTACAATATTTTTAAAAGAAAATAAACTACACTGGTTTTGTACACTTATGTACAGATATAAAAATAGGAAAACATTTCTTGATCAAAGGAAATATTTTAATAATTACATATTAAGCAATGTATTTTATTGTTTATTATTATGATCAGAATGTCATAAGTAGATTCTAGTTTAAACTGGAACTTTAAACTTCATAGTTGACCAAAGAGGTAACTACAACCTTGACAATCCTATTTATATTTGGTATTTGGGTGTTCACAAAACTTCCAGTCAACATAATTGCAGAAACTTCAATACATGTAAAGTCACCAGTAATTGAGGAAATACAAATCAAATCTTTCAGAATTATCAGATTATGTTCATCAACTAGGAAAAAGAAATATGATAATAATAAATGCCGATAAGATGAGCTAATTTTTTGCATTTATTTTTATGTTGCTATTGGTTAATCTTTTCAAGTTTATGTTTTAAAATCTTTTCCACAACCTTTTTAGAATCTAACTTTAAGACAACAATTGTTACAGAGGGAATCAAATCAAAATCAGGTGTTGTTACACATCCTTGATACCATGACTGATATCTAGGAAAGAGTGAGACATTAAATACAGACGAAATACATGATCTACGGTGTAAACACATGATCAGACAGTTAAAGGATAAGGAGGGAGACCTGGAAGAGATCTTCCCTCACAGCCACTGGGAGGAGGAGATGTGGTATCCAACATTGGCAAAAAGTTTATGTTGCTGTTCCTGTGCACTTTGTTCTGCCTTGTTACTGCAACCAGGCAAAAGTGGGTGCCATTTGCCATCTCAACTTTTATAGAGAATTTCATCAATGAGGTAATTTAAAATAGTTCACTTCAATTAAAGATGAAAGGAATTATCGACAATTGAGTATATTTTACCTGAGGAAACATTTCCACCAGTTTTCATATGTATAGAGAACGTTTGCTGCAATTTCACATTCAATGTTTTCAAGCTCACAAGCAATGTTAGCTTAATTATCATTAGGGCTATCTCACTTCATCAGACCTATGCTTCCCTTTACAGAAGGACTCTCCATTTTCTTTTACTTCAAATTATTTCATTTTTCTGGCCTGTGGATATAGTCAGGACAGTGGATATGTAGCTCTCACTGCTGCTGCGACTGTTCAGATAGGAGACAGAATTCTCCTTCTAGATTATTCTATTAATAGCCGAAGCTTTATATTTATTTAAGTTCTTTTAACAATTGTCCCTAATAAGTGTACTTACCAATATTCCATTTCCATCAATCAGACTTCAGAGTTCTTTTTGTCTTCCATTGACTTGTAATGTTTTTAATTGTAGCCAGTAATTTTAACGATATGTGGTAATACATGAAGAGAACATGGAATCACCATAAATTTAGTTTCTTTTTATGTTACTGTTATAAAACACCAGAACCAAAGACAATTTAAGGAAGAAAGAATTTAGTTTGTCTGTGCCAGAGAGATAAGAGTTCATCAGAACTGAGAAGAGACATGACAGAAATGTGCAGAAGTGGAGACATGAGCAAAAATGGAAAAGATTACAATTTTATCAGTAAGCAAGCAGGAAGCAGAGTGAGTTACATGTGAATGGAGATTTTAAACTCTGAAAACACACTCCTAATGGTACACTTTCTCAGGAAACTCATGCCTCCCATTAGCTGTCCTAAGCCACTCCAGCTGGGAACCAACTGTCAATATGCCTGCAAAGGAACACTCCTTATTCAAATTACCGTATAAACAGAAAAAAAAATTCCAGCTGAATATGAAGGATTTGTTTCTCAAAAAAAAAAAAAATCTACTATTCTAATTACAAATTGTGAATGTTTCTTTTGTGTAAAATATCCGTTGTATATATGTGTATATATACAGCATATTTATTTATATTATATTGTATACATTATCTATCTATCTATTATCTATTATCTATCTATGTATCTATGTTTATCTTCCACAGAGTAGCTGGATACTATGGATCTGAAATGCTAAAAATCACTTAACTTCTACTGTTTCCAATTCTATTAGAGAGTCTAGAATTAATACATACATCTCTCTTTAAAACCACGTAAATAATAATGTTGGATATATGCACTTCTGCAGTTTGCACAGTATTTTAGCTATTCAAAAGTGTTATGCAATTATGATTTTACATGCATTTTGTGTTGTGTAATTACGATATTAAAGCAACATCAGATTATGCTTGTCTTAGTTGTAAGATCTTAACTGCAAACATCTGCAGAATTGTTTGTTTTAAGTCATTTCATGCTATTACAAACACATCAGAGTGATATTCTTTCTTCCACATTCTCTTAAGACTAGTAATTATTTCCAGTTAACACTTTTCACGTTATTCATTTTTGACACTATAATTAAAGTCCCTTATTTTAACAAAAATCATGAGAAGCAATTGATTGCCATGAACATATTTTAGCTCAATTTTATGCTTTTTAATAAATCAGTGATATTATTTTGAAAATTATGTTGTTTTAACAGTGCTTTAGGGAAGCAAATTAGTCCTCCTTGCTGTGCTGATACCTGACAGATGCAAATGTCACCTCTGAAGTTTCTCTGATCCTTCTACATCAGTAATTTCAGAGTTTTAAATGATGGCAGATTTATAGCATCAAACTTATAACATTAATATGGAATATGAATAACTTGGAAATTATATATATATATATATATATATATATATATATATATATATATATAATTAGATGTTATCTAACATCTTGGATTCAAAAATAGTTTTTCAAAAGCTGTTAGATTGTTTTTTTTGTTTTTTGGTTTTTTTTTTGGTTTTTCGAGACAGGGTTTCTCTGTGTAGCCCTGGCTGTCCTGGAACTCACTCTGTAGACCACGCTGGCCTCGAACTCAGAAATCCGCCTGCCTCTGCCTCCCAAGTGCTGGGATTAAAGGCATGCGCCACCACTGCCCGGCACTCTGTTAGATTTTTAATTAGTTAACACATACAAAAATCTAGAAAAACATAGACTTAATAAAAAGATATGCATTAGAAAATTAGATTAACTTACATTCATTAAAATTTAGAATAAAGTTTAGTAAAGAAATCTACTATAATTTTGTCTAAGGTATATCTTCCAAGTGTAATTTGGTACGATTTTAACTTGACTTTACAGTTTAATTCTTCATTTGTGTGTTGTTTATGTGCAAATACAATGACAGAATTCTGTTACTATTATATAATAAAAAGTTATTTAATTTTGATCAGTATTTATAGATTTATAAAAACATTTTATTTTAACATTTTTGATATTAGAAATTTCATGCTTTTCTTATCTCTGTAGATTTTAATTCTCTTGGTATATTTTAATGATAATAATTTACAGTTCGTATATTGATGTGTGTACTTCTTGCCATTTTGTGACCTGAGTAATTATTTTGCTTACATCGTTTTTATAATGTAAGTATAGATATTGAAACATTCCTTTTGTAAACTTCAACATAATGTCTTTAAATTTGAATATTTTAAATTAATAAATTTGACAAAATGTTCTCTCCAACTCTGGAAAATAATCACATGCTTTCTCCCAAATACTTTACTCACATGATGAATACCACTGAATATATTTGTTACAAGAAAACGGTATTCACTATTTAAATAAAATTTAACTGCCTATGCCTTTTTAAAGAATAGTAATTATATATTTCTATATTTATAATTTATATCTATATGATAATATAGATATATAAATATAACTTATTTTATTTTTATCCCTTATTTTGAAGAGTAACTTTTAATACTTTTTTCCAAACCTAAGATTTTGACTTATTTTACAAAATAGAATTAAGTGCTCATAAGTCAATTCTAATATGCATTTTATTTTATCTTTGATAGAGTTTAAATTTTAAAATAAATTCTCTAATTCAATTAATGCCTAATTATCAGTGAATAATGAATTATTCATAATAGTGTCTGTGCTCTTTGATTCTTATAGTCTACATGGTAATAAGTACAGAATTGTTCTTGATTTTGGTTATTTTTTCTTTCTGTCTTCTTTTCCATTAGTCTAGCTTGGAATCATTATGCTTTTATATTTGTAAAGGTCTAGATTTAGCTTTTGAAAATGTATTATTTTGTTAGGGCCCATTTTGGCCCTGGTTTGGCCCTTGAGGATAAATCTGAGACTGAATTGAGTTTCTGTGGCCTTGTGAGAAAGCCTAAGCCTGGCTCAGTTTTCCAGACCTGTCTCTCTTGCTTCCACCTGGGATGACTCAGCACGACCTGCACCAGCTCTTGCCTGCCTAGCTACCGCTGATGTAAAATGAACTTATTGGCCCTGTCAGTTACCCCTTACCCTCCATCAACCCCCTCCTCCAATCATCTCTTCCCATACCTAAGTGCCCACCTCCTTGCCTTCTCTCTATAAGCAAGTGCCTAGTTTAATAAAGTGAGTTCTTGCTTTGACAAGAATTCCTGGCCTGGTTTGTTTCTTTTGGGCCTTCGACACTTGCAATCCCACTCAGCCCTGGACAGACCAGGCTGGACCAGGTTCTCACCTCTCCCCTAGACCTGCTGTCAAGGGAGCTGACATTATTTAATTCTTAATTAACCCAGACTTATTATTATAGATCAAATTTCTTGGAGTGTACCTTGCTACTGATTTGAATCATTGATTTTAGCTCCCACTTCATTCATAATAGAGGTAAGTAAAAATAGATGTTAAGTAAATGTTTTGATTGGGTCATACTCCTTATAACATCAAATTAGGTTTCATATGCTCTCTTGAGATTTGTATTCTAATGCTTTGATAGTTTGGTGCAATAGCGTGGTATAACGTGCTCTATGACATGGCACTTGGTTCTGTAAATAACAAGATAAATAGAACTCAGTGTGTTCAGACCCCTTCATACTTGTTCATTGCTCTATGGCTTTCTATTTGTGTATACTAACAGGCTTTTACAAAAACAAAAGAAGTCCTCAAATAACAAAATTGGTAGATTATTTGAAAGTAGCTTATTGATGGCGAGGTATTTTAGTGTGCAGTTTTTAAATGGGGACTCTTACCCTACCACAGCTCAGCGCAACATGGCTCTCGGTATGTTAACCCTGGTATCACGCAGTCACACTTCCTTTATCATGGTTTCACTTTCCAGAGTTCCTGATCCTCACAGGCATTTGTAGTCTGAAAACACGAAACACAGTATTTCTTGAATAAAGAAAGAGTTTTTTAGAACTGAATTTTCTTCTAAGTATGTGGTGAAAGGTAATACCTCCCACACGCATGGCATATAGGGGACGAATCTTCCCATTATCTAGTGTATCAATGCTCTGTGTGTATTGATAGTAAATACTTATGTTCATTGTCCCTTTGACTTTTGAAATGTTAATAATTGCTTCATTTCCCCATGTGTTAGCTGCCTCACAGTTTGGATGAAAAGTTATTAACTCAAAGTACAGTATAAGGTTATGGATTCTGTGTCTGCTCCACCACAGCCACAGGGCTCAGTCACTCAGGGAGGCAGGATGCAGGAAGTTTGACTGCACGTACTCCTCGCCATCTCGGGGCAGGTGTCAAGCTGTGGGGAGGCAATGGGACACCATTTTTTTGGGGAGGAAAGCACAGTCTGAGATGTGGGATAGTCATAACTGGCTCGGGGGTCCACGGCCCACAAGGAGGCCAGAGCTGTGTGATTCGCAGGTTCTCAGACACCCAGGCAGATACAGTGGAAGAGCTGAGAACAAAGTTGGGACCCATGAACTGATCAATCCCGAGGCCGAGGGGAAAAGGGAAGACACTTCCACTGGTCTTGCAGGGGAAGTCTTTGGCTTATCAGAGGCTGGCTTTGGCTTGAGCTTGGTGGTGGCCATGGCTGGGCTGGGAGCACAGGGAGGCCTTCTAAGGGAGAATAGACAGAGACTCTGTAGGTGAAGAAGGCCTTCTCCATGGCTCCCCATGGAGGATCCCAATGAAAAAAGGCAGTTCATGGTTTTAAGACATTTATTATCATATCAGAAATTGGATGAGTAAAACCATACCCCCCGTCTCAGGGTGGGCCTGAGGATAAATACCTTTTGCCGGGAGAAGTGCCTGGGAAGAAAAGTTTATTGGCTAAGCCTCTAGGCCTTTAGCTACCTCATTAAAATGGAGACTCATCTTGAGGCTATGTGACCACAAGTCATGTCCTCTACCTGTGGAGGGGCTTGGGGCATTGCCCTTACATGACTGAAGGCCACAAATCTATGAAGGGATGCTGCCAGTGACAGGAGCCTAGAGCCTGGAAATCAGGTAAAACACCTACTCACCTACTGTCCCTTAGAGTCACTAGGGTTTCTAGCCTTAGCTCAACCAGGAACCAGGCTGCCTTTCACAGTCCTACAGTACAACATAAAAAAGTTAATTATTAATTTGCTACAGCATCACAGTTTGTGGGATATATATATATATATATATCCTTCTCTTGCCCAATAATAGACATGAATCACAAGAACAGTAATACTGAAAATGTAAACATAGCAAAGAGAAAATGGAATATTTCTATAAAGCAAAACTGTGGGTTCTTGACAAACATCATATATACATATACATACACATATACATATATATTACAGTTATAGTCTTAGAAGGCAACCTAGAATACATTTTAATTAGATTATAGTTTTTAAATTGGGAATTTCTACATTGTCTTCATACAATCTCAATTTTATTTTGATATGAATATCTTCCTTAAAAAGTGTATTTTCTAAACAATTGTTTCTAACATTTACCAAAACAAGAAACAAGTCACTAAAGTTATCCATTTCTCCTGTGTTTTTATTATTAATAAAAAGGAAGAAATTAAAGTTTTTATTCATCAATATTTCATGAACCTGTGACAACCTCTAGAAATTGTCAGCAACTGAAAAATTTTGAAAATTCTCTGTATTTGTGCACTATATTGACACAATATGATGCTGAAAAAAATCACATACACAAATGCACAAATATCATGGTGTCTTGGTCATTAATATTGTTATGTCTTTGAGAACTTTCTGGTAACTTCATTGCTTTACTACAACTTTATGATGAATAATAAGAATCTTTAATTTATTGTTAAATTTATTTGTTTGTTTATTCATTTATTTATTCTCCCACGTACATTGCAACTGAAATTTTCTATCCTTCCTCTCCTCCCAGTTTTTCCTTAAATCCAATTCTTCTCCATTTCCCTTCAACAAAGCAATATTAACAAAAATAGCAGAACAAGTTACAGTAAGATCAGGCACAGGCCCTAAATCAGGGCTGGAGGAGGTAAACCAGTAGGAGGAAAAGGGTCCCAAAAGCAAGCTGAAAAGTCAGAGACATCCTCATTTCCATTACTAGGAATTCCACAAGAAAACCAACGATACTTTTCATTTCTTGATATAAAATTTGAAGTCACTTTACTTAGATCCACAAAAGAATACTTGCTGGAATTTTAAAATATTATCAAGGTTATATATTTTTTTCCTCCTTTTTTATTTTTGATACTTTATATACATTTCCAATGTTTCCCCTTTTCTGAGTCTCCTCTTTGTATACCCCCCATCCCCTCCCCAACCCACCTCTAGGAGGGAATTCCACCTCCCACCCACCCCCACCCCCCGTCCACCCAACCCCATTTTCCTGCCTTGATATTCCCCTTTACTGAGGCCTCTAACATCCTCAGGCCCAAGGGCCTTTCATCTCTCCCTGATGGCCATCGAGGTCATCCTCTGCCACATATGTGGTCCAAACCATAAGTCCGTCAATGTGTATTCTTTAGTTGGTGGTCCGAACTCCAGGAGGACCGGGGGAGGGGGGGGAGGTCAGGTCCATTGACTCTCTTGCTCCCTCCATGGGGCTGCAAATTCCCTCAGCTCCTTCCGACCTTCCTCCAACTCCTCCATCTGGGACCTCACTCTCAGTCCTGCGATTACTGGTAAGTAAAACTTGGGCGTTCTGAACTTTTGGGCTAATATCCGCTTATCAGTGAGTACATACC